>CP137681.1:12769339-13154628 GCA_037976565.1 Mesocentrotus franciscanus | reverse complement strand
TAAAAGTAGTAGTCGTAGTTGTAGTAGTAGCAGTAGTGGTAATAGTAGTAGTAATAACAATAGTAGTAGTAGTAGTAGTAGTAGTAGTAATAGTAGTAGTAGTAGTAGTAGTAGTAGTAGTAGTAGTAGTTGTAATAGTAGTAGCAGTGTTAGTAGTAGTTTTAGAAGTAGTAGTAGTAATATAAGTAGTAGTAGTCGTAGTAGTAGTGGTAGTCATAAAAATTAATATAGTATTAGTAGTAGTAGTAGTAGTAACAGTAGTCGTAGTAGTGATAATTGTAGATAATGTAGTATTAGTTATATTTAACTAACAGTACTTGAATCAGCAGTAGATGTTAAAGTAGTGTAAATAGCAAACTACTGTATATGATGTATGAGATATAACAGGTAATGTAGTAATAGTAGTATCGATAATACAGTTATCATGGTAAAGGGTCAAGAGACGAACTGTTTCAAATACAGCAAAAAAAAGTTACAAGCCATGATAGGCCTACAGTTTTAAAACATTAGAAGTCGTCAAAATTCAATATTCGCTGTTTGGTACAGTTTTCTGCACATATCTATGTGGAAGTTATTAGGTCTAAAAAGCGCTTTCTGTAATGCCATCGGAAATTTAAACATCCTTTAAAAAACAAACAAGAAATCGCCCATGCTTCTGGAATCTGTATGGCGGTCAAACACAACTAGAAGTGCTAGATAAAGCTCTGGTGTCCTGCAAGTTAGTTTGCGCTTGATATTTGGTAATGTGGAATATGATTTTCTTATATGAAAGGCCCCCGGGAAACTGAAGAGCCTACAAGAAACAATCAATATATCCATTGGACAAAAACTTCCCATTAAGGCGTATAGACATTGAGATATCAGACCTCTTTATCAATAGGCAATATTCTTACATCAATTCCTGTTCGTGACTATCATCTGACCTAGTTCAAAGTCACGTGACGAGTTCGATGCCCGAGTATACTTTATCCGCGTTCGATCATTCCAGCTCGCTGAAGCGTGAAGTAATATAGATTGTGCCTTCCCTCTATAATCCACCTTTTTTTCTCTTTTTTCCCCATCTTCTCACATCACCAGAGTAATGCTCCGGTCACACTTTCTTGTAAAGCCTAGCCGTAAACGCCACGTAAGGGAATTTCGTTATTGTGATAAGGAATGAGACGCGTCTATTCCGTGGTAATGACGATTTAGGCGACAGGTACAGTTTCTACGTTGCGTCTAATGTCAAATGATCAAAATTCAATTACATAAAATCAGCAGACTGCATTTAGGGAAACGTGTTTGTTGCGGTGTTGGTTTGTTTTCACGTGTCTTCACGTGTGTTGGCTTGTTTGTATGTGTCTCTGCGTGGTGTTTGCATGTTTTAACGTGTCTGTCTATACGTGGTATTGTATTGGCTTGTTTTTACGCGTCTGTCTATACGTGGTGTTGGCTTGTTTTACGTGTCTCTACGTGGTAACGCCTGGCAGTTACGTGGGAATTGCGTGGCCTTACGTGGCGGATACTCAATATTTAAAAGGTCTTGGTTGGCGAGAAAGTGGCTATTTTGTGGCTCTATACAGCTACGTAAACGGGGTGTTTACGACGACGTATATTTGCAACTCACCTAATACGTTGCATCTACGGCTAGGCTTTAAGCGAAAATATGACCGGAGAAATGTGGATTTGTGAATCTCCCTGATCTGACCGAGGCATGAAAGAAAATTGGGAATCCCGCCCTCCTGCCTGACTGAGCTCGTCATTTCACGGTTGAACTATAAATGTATTTCACTCGAGGGGCTGGATCGAGGCATCGATGAATCTTTCAAATCATTTTTATCTCAAGGCTATGGGATCGATGTTCGGGGAGTTCGTGAATCACTGAGCGCCGTGTCAAGGATGTTCATCCCCGGAGGTACGGCGGGTGAGGGACCCTTGAATGGCTTTGAATATATAGACGGAGCTGTAGAACTGGGTGTTGCACACGAGGAGTTATTATGCTGATGAAGGGCTGCGTCAGGGAAGGGTGCGGTCTCTGACCCACCATGTGAGAGTGTCATTGTACAAAAACTTCCCTCAGAGTACCCTCGTTTAGATTTAGATTCAGATTTTGATTAGCTTTCTGCATTTGTCCAAATACAATAAATGAATAATAAAGAACATGATAACATGAGGTTTAAAGAGAAGGTAGAGTTCTGGGAGAGGTGAAAATAATTTGTGAGTGTTATCATTGTGTTATGAAAGTGTGGAAGAACATCAGAGTAAAAATGTTCCCTGAAAAGCATGGCTCTTCAAATGCCTTAATATTCTAAATATGGCATGTAACATCATACAAATCGGGGCGGATTTTTATGCCACATGTTCGTGTAGTCCCATATACATCTTTCTGTGTACAGTGTTTGTAATTTTACCAAGACTGGGCCAAATTTCGTATCATTTTGATGATTCCAGACCCTTGCAGTACGCTAGATGATCAACCTTTTCTGATCGATTCCACAACGTTTCTTCACAATTTTGCAATCACATGACCAGAACTCAACTTTATCTTTAATACAATATGCAAACAATATTACGGGTGTTCTTCTTTTTTCTATACAACATATAGGGTTCATTCTTCCCAGAATTCTCTTTTATTACTATACGTTGTCTTGTTATGTACTTTTAATTCTTGTTATTGTTTACAATCTAATTTTCAATGTTATCACTATCATTTCCTTTCCTGTACCACCTTACCTACATTTTGTACTTTCATCTATCTAACTCCATCGTTCTGTGTCTTCTTACTAATTATCACATTCTCTATCTTCATTTGTATTGTTCCTTCACCATAATTTTCTTCTTTATTTTCTTCTCATCTCCTGTTATTATTGTCTTTTTTTCTATCTTTCTTTCCATGGATAACCAATTATATATTGCAGGTAGGTATACCGATGATTTATCTTTACATTTATTCATGAATTTCCAGGTCATCCCGCCCTAGGTCACGGAGTAGATTGTTGAACATAAATATTTTCAGTATCGTGCTCCCAGCTAAATTTCCAAATGATTTAATTCGATGAATCATGAAGTTCGCTCCAGGTCACTTTTTAAACCTACACGAAGAAAACGACTTGAATAAGTTCATTCCTGAACAGAAATTAATTCTATCTCGTCTTCCCTGCGCTGAAAACAAATCGAGGTAAACAAGTGCGTTAATTTCTTAATGAGTTGGTTTCAAAATGTTTATTTATTTTTTTCTTCTTTTACTTGCCTGTTCAACTCCGATAAATTAAACCCTCTCGTTTAATGTTTGTTCAGCTAAAAAGTACTAATAACGGTATATCGTTTATTAATAGATATTTCTCTAAAACAATGAGGAGCTGCGTTGGCCCATTGGTAAAGCAGTGGTCCCGTAATTAGGAGGTCCCGGGTCCGAAACCAAGTAAATGCGCTCGTGCCCTATGGTAAGGCGTTAATCCTCATTACCAAGTTCCTCGGAGAGGACTGAAAGCCGTCGGTCCCCTAGTTGTTTACTTACAAGCATACACATGCTTTCTTATCAGTCAGGTAAAACAACCAATAAATCATCATTAAAATAAAAGGTTAGCGGACTCCTATCAAATTTAGTTGACGGCTACATTACAGCATCTGTAAACACAATTAACATGTGCAAGTAACGTTTATGATTGAAACGCTTCAAAGTAACTTCTTACGAACTGCACAAGTAATTGTTTGGGATTCGGAATAGAGGCTCACGATTTTTTTTTCTCCCATTCTTGAAAACAACTTATTATCAATGCATATAACAAAATCGTTGTCATTATCATCGTTATTGTTATCGTTTTCAGTATTGTAACCATTTCTAAAATCCCTTTCAATGTTCAAGATTTCTTCATTGTATCTCAACAATATTGGATATAAAGGAGAAAAATCATTGAAATGTATATACCATAGCCTATTGTAATAATTTGTTTCGTTAGTTTTCCCTTCAATTTAATATTCGTTCATAATATCTGCGGAGTAATTGAAATAAAAGAGAAAAATTGTTATATATAATTTTCAAAATATATACCATATACAGTTGTCATTATTGTCGTCATTGTAATCATTATGATTTACACCCTAATTTTATATTCGTTCATTAAATGTTAAAGATAATGTAAATAAGTGGGAATCTGTGGTCATAAAACCACCATTGTCATGATTATAGCTCTTGCATGAAGACATAATAATGTGTATGGGTACATAATGATCATACTTCGTTAATGTTTGTCTTAAAATATTATGGAGGCCTATAAGTGACACGAAATAATCAAACAATATTAACGTTGCATGTCGAGGGGCTTTGTTCCTTAAATAAAGTATACAGCATTTTAGAAATAATGTGTTGTCCTCTAAATTTTTCGGATATTGACATGTTCAAAAATTCTTTCTTTTGATGGAAATAAAAAGAGAGTGATCAAGACCGCGGATAAAACTCATTATCATCTTTCATTTGCGTTTTTATATCCACTCAAAAAGAAACCAAAACATTTTCATACTACTCATCAAATATTAAAGGAAACTGAGGACTTTTGTCTTCTCTTTTCACTTTATTTTTTCAAAACAATTATTACAATCTTTTGTAAAAATTAATCTTTTTTGGGGGGATGGGGTTTGGGATGCCTTAATTAAGGTGACCTTAGGTAATGTACTTTTATCGCAGGTACAGGTCAAATTGAGGTTTAAAAAAGTCCGCTTTTATTTCGGCCAACTGACCGCTTGTACTTAATGATGTCACTCGAAGGGTGAGTCATGTCACCTTTCTCTGAGTTACCATCGAGAAGCTGAGCCTCTTTAAACGTCAGGCACGTACAGCTGTCGTAAATATTACGAGTAAAAGCCTCAAAGTTGTCAACCGGGTAGAAAGGAATGAGATTTCATTCCCAAATCTGGGGCTTCTTGATGTAATTAGTTAATATTTTCCCTCCTTTTTTTCTTTCCTTTATTTTTCGAACACCATCAATGACGACAGGTGATGCAAAGGCATGTTGCGCTTTATTTTCGAAAGGCGTCTTCAAATTCTAAGAGAAAATAGAAAAATTATAAAATACAACTCGAGGAAGGTTTGGGGTACCCAGTATTTTGACAAGCTTTACTTAAAAAGATAATTTGTAGAGCGAATTCTTAAAAACACATTTACGTTCGACGTCAAATTGAAGTCAATGATGATATTAATAACAGTGATATTGATTATTTAGCGGAGCTAAAAACAAAAATGTACTGAAAAGGCTTATACTTACACAATCACAGAATATGAAGAGAAAAAATGAAATACATATTTTCGTAGCAGCCACTGTAAAACAATTTTCGGGTAGATGAGAGAAACAAAAATAGATTTATCAATGTCGATGTTGGCTAGCTTAGGGGGTTAATGTAAAAAGAATCCTCTATAAATAAAAGAGTAATAGAAGCTACTTTTTTTTAGTGTATTCCACGATCATTTGGGATGGATTCATCTCCAAATTAAAACATGATCGCAGAGACTTTCGAAAAATCAACACAAGGGAAATTCCAATAGCATTTTCCATCATATTTTGAAATAAACGAACATTACAATGAGGTGTTACGTAATACGATCATGGTTTCTGTGGGATATACAATAGCGTATGAGCACTCCTTTCTGGGCGTTTCCTTGGAGTCTTGGCGATCGTGTTAAAGTATAAGTGATCCCTAATATAACTCTTAAAAGAGCGGATATCCTTTCCTCTCCATTAAGAGAGAGAGAAAGAGAGAGAAAGAGAAAGAGAGAGAGAAAGAGAGAGAGCGAGATAGAGAAAGAGAGAGAGAGATTAAAATAAAAACACGGCCTATGGAAAGCCGAAGCAGGATTCTGAATTCACGAGAACCCAATCAATCAAAGTCTCTAGTTCTCATCTGATCGAATTAAAAGCAATTTTTGTTGCGGATGACGCATCAATTTAGCATAATGCGTGGACGAGGTATGATTTTAATGCTGATATATGCTATCACTCATCAGCCCAGTCTTTCGCTCGTGGAAGCGAGCGGAAACTATTGATGTATCATTTATCTTATCTATTCCGTTCATGTTACTGTATAATTATATTTACTTACGATAGGTTCAATAGCCGCGAAACACATTTTTTTTTTTTTTTTAAGGAGTGTAGACACGGGTGCGTGTTTGAGTGTGTGTGTAATCATATGAAATATGTACTTTATTTTAAGCTGCATAGCATTTCAATATTCCATTTTGGTATTGTTTTTCACTGATTCTGTTTTTTTAAATATGCCTTTGATTTACTTCATAGATTATCATAGATTATACCAATTATGACACACGATCGTACCATACCTTTTAACAAACATTTTATAAAATTGGACCCGCCATGAACTTGAATATCTTGTAACAAAAAATGATCTCAGAATCTTTGTTCTCCATTCTCTACTTCCCAACCTCAGGTCTCGTACAACTCCTCTTTCTCTTTTTTGCTCCCTCTCTCTTTGTATTGCCTCTCCCTATTTCTGTTTTATATGTACATTTCCCTCGTCCCTCTCCTCCCTTCCCCCTCTCTCTATCTCTCTGTATCTTTCTTCTACCCCCCCCCCTTTGTTTTTATTGTATTTTTTCATTTCTCAATGTACCTTTTTTGATTATATTCCTTGCAACCTGTCCATTCTTTTTCTTATCAACTTCTCTAAATGTTTTTATCTCTTATATTGAATATCTAAACGCATACCATATTGCTCTTTCACAACAGGCTTGTCGCTTTCGGGCAGCTCAAGGCTATACGATGCCCAACCTACATATCTTGTCATTTTAGTGAAATAAAATGTATCACTGCCTCGAAGCTCCTCAAAGGCTTTCTGCCTTTTGCGCTGTTTCTTGACAGACATTTGATAAATCTAATAAAAGACCAGAGTGTGTTTAAACCCCTCTCTTCCATACAATTTCATCGTTTCACAATTAAGCGTGCGAAATTATATAAATTCATTACGCTAATTCGATCACTTATCGCTTGTCTTGGCCCGTGCTCATTCGCGTGCAAACATAGTCCCTTGGCAGGACTGTATTTGCTTACACGAGGGCTGTGTCACCGAAGCAAATAAAGTTAGCAAGATCTTCGGGCCTGATTATCAAAACCTTCCTTCCCCGTCAACTCCATAATCAAATTTTTCGTATTTTTTCTCGTCGTTTTGTTGACAATTCAAACGATCTCGTGCCTTTTATCCCTGGGCATTAGTCACATATAACACTTCTTGTTTGATCTAAAACTACCCATACCCCATCCCCTCTCTCTCTCTCTCTCTCTCTCTCTTACACACACACACACACACACACACACGCACAAACACACGTATAAAGTCTTCATGAGACGGACTTTCTTCAAGTAAAACTTTACAAAAAGTGCACTTCGACAATGCACCTATACCATTGTGACAATCCAGATAATAATGTCTATCAAAATGCTACATTCACATTGCGCCAACCATAAAAACATAAACAGTTCACACAGTATGTATACCCCCTTTCAGACAAATGCACTTGTTTCCTCGCCGAATGCAGCAATTTGCTGTAATGGTAACGTTGCTATTAAATGCGTCCGCTTCCGTGCGTTCTATTGTTTACCTCGGTGTTCCCTCGCTGGCGGCCTGCGCGTGGAAAATGACAGACGGTAAAACATGTCATTGCATGAGTCATCGCTACTCGCCAATATTATGACGCGCTTTTGCGGGGATTTTCTGTTTTACCCTTCGCTTTTTTCCTCCATTGATTGTTATGGGTTTAGCGCTCTATAGAAAAAAAAATGTTCATTCGCCACATTGGGGAATTGCTTGAACTTTTCACCTCGCTCTGCAGACAGCAGTGACATAAAATTGAGAAACTGTTGGCAGCAAATTTTATGTTTCAACCATAAAAAAAAAATGCTTATTGAAAGAAGAAAACTATTTATATATTATTCATACGCCAGTACTTTCCACACTTATGAAAAATGATTGTTATATTTGTAGTACCGGGTATCAGATATCAAAGATGAACAGTGTAAAAAATCTTTAAAGCAAAACAAAACAAAGGCATACGAATATTCACATAATGCAAAACAAAATAAGAAAATTAAATTAAACATATGATTAAAGTAAATAATAAGCATGACAAAGTTTTCTTTGTTCAAACTATTTCTGAAGTCTTCCAAACATAATGTTTGTTCTCTCTCAAGGCGATACTCGCTCGCTAAGTGCTAAGGCCAAGGGCGTAAATGTTGTCATGCTACTACAGAAAGGAGACACATTGGGCTTGAAAAAACATCTTCAAATATCAAACTATACTTTTGCCTAGTGTGATCTACAAAATAACACGACATATGTGTGGGTGGGGAGCTGGGTTACTGGAGAAAGCAGAGCGCGCATTGCGTGTAATTACACTAAAAGAACGATTGGGCTAGAGGCGTGGATATAGGAGACCATTTTATTGGTATGAAGTCGCCCAAAATCGCCTCACGCAAAGCCTTTGTCATGCTAACCCCAATTACCCATCGCGCGCGCTCTCAATTTCTCTTCCCTTCCTCTCTCACACTCGTTTTTGTTCCTCTCTCTCTCTCCCCCAATCTTTTTCTTTCTAATTGCCCCACCCCCTCTCACTCTCTCTCTCTCTCTCTGTTATTGTGCCTTCTCTATAGATCGGCTTGTTACCGGAGTAGATCTATCGGGAAATGAGATGAAAATCGCCTGTCCGTGTTGTGATAGTGGTGTGATTGACACAGTGGACAAGGAAAACAGCGCGTGAAATTCGATACGAAAATGCTGATCCTACACGCGATATACCTTCCTATCTCGCGCAACGCTATTCCTTTTGGCGGCTTTGGCGGTTTTATATTTTGTCTAAGGATGGGAGTGTATTTTGGGGATGTACACGTTGATAAGGGAGACTGGTAGCGTGCACCATGTGCTTAGGGGTGGTAAGAAAATAATACTGATGAGGAGATTCACGCTTCCATAGCCCTTGGACACGGTGATACCATTTTGACTGGCAGGTTGTAACAAAAAGCATCAATGATAAGGATAGAGGAAATACTACATTTTATGAACAAAAAGAGGTGAAAATGACAAACTATAGAGACGTTTTGAATGCGGGTTAGACGAAGCAATGGGCAGCAGCAAAAATGCTGTTGGTTTGCCTTTAATCTATCAACTACAATAAACATAGTAAATAATATCAACATGTGACATTTCATCTGTTGCCTTGAGCTTGTAATTTTAAATGCATTTGGTGCCTTACAAATCATATATTATTTTATTGATGTCATCAAAGAGAATGCACATCAATCTTTCAACAGTTTTGGGTAATTAAGATATATTTCAAAATTATGACGAGTTGAAAAAGCTCGATATATATAGGAAAGATCTAAGACTGCTAAAAAGTCTATATTGGAATCAGTTTGCATGCATCAGGGTAAACGGAGAGTGCAGTGAATATATTAACATCAGACGGGGAGTCAGACAGGGTTGTGTTATGTCGCCGGACCTGTTCAATATGTATAGTGAAATCATTCTAACAGAATTGGAGAATGAAAATGGGATACGAGTGGGTTGCCATTCAATCACAAACATTAGATATGCTGATGACACTGTTTTATTATCTGAATCAGAGAAAGATCTCCAGAGACTCCTGGATGTAGTTCTAAAGGAAAGTGAGAGAATGGGACTAGATATCAACTATAAAAAGACAAAGTGCCTAGTAGTCTCCAAGAAGAGCAGTACAAAATGTAACTTGAAACTGAAAGAACAGGTTATTAAACAAGTCTCCTCTTTTAACTATCTCGGCAGCATGATCTCCGATGATGCCAGATGTGAGACAGAAATCAAGAGAAGGATAGCTCTCACTAAATCTGCATTTCAAAGTTAGGCAAAATTTTGACAAATCGCAAATTGGGTATGAAGACCAGAATAAGAGTACTGAATTGTTACATCTACCCAGTACTTATGTATGGTAGTGAAACATGGACTTTAGCCTCGGATACTAAAAAGCGGTTGGAAAGTTCCGAAATGTGGTTTTTAAGAAGAATGATTAAAATCCCTTGGACTGATAAAGTTAGTAATGAGGAAGTTCTTAGAAGAGCTGGAGTGCAAAGGAAAATGATACATGAGATGTTGATTAGGCAGTTGAAGTTCATGGGTCACATTACACGTAAAGAAGGCCTAGAGAATCTTGCCTTGACAGGGAAAATTGTGGGAAGGAGGTCTGAGTAGGGGAAGAAGAAGGATACTTTGGATGGACAGTCTGCAGAAATTAGAAGAGAGAGGAGTAAAAGAACTGGGAGTGGTGCTAATAGAGAAGGCTAGGAGCCGAGGGTTGTGGAACAGCATGATCGCCAAAGTATATCGATATGGCACTTAGAGAGAGAGAGAGAGACGAGTACTTACAAATTATCATGAATGTACACTTTTTTCAGCACATATAAAACATACAAAACAGTCTTCTTTCATCGCATGTCCAACAGTTGTTTGAATGTTGCAATCTGGAAATTTCAATTAAAATGGGTTCTTTATAAACTAAAACATTATTTCAGAATAAAATCATCTATGGTTTCACATCTACGGTAGAGAGCTATGAGTGCCCTGTACATATTATATATTAAAATGACTCGGTAACATTGTTGAAGGTTGATGAAAAAAATGCGTAATTTTTTAATGAAATGTTACTTATTATATTCCTGCTACTGTACTAACCCTCTAACATGCAAAACATCCTGAAAAACTTCTCAAACCACAAAGATATATATGGCTTTCTTTGAAGGCGTCACTGTGCAACACCCTCTAACAGTAAATTCTCCCAATCAATTTTCGAATTTTCGCAACGGTTTTTTCAATGAAAATAAGACATAAGACAGGCTTTTTAAAAACTGTCAACACTAAAATGTCTGGAATGGTATATAGAGCCAATTCATTGCTTTGTGACGATTTACATGCACCTAAAATGTAATTAAATTGTAATAATATGGTTGGGAGGATTAAGGAATCGATCAGATCAGTTTTTCAAATTTTCATCATTAATAATGGTCCGTTTTCACTTAAACTTTCAGATTATCTTTAATTGTACATCTAGCATTAAAGTCACTACCTTAGCACCATTTTCTCTCATCTAAACAATGTTACCAAGTCCCTTGAACCCCTTGCCAACGGGAACCGGGTGACTCCTGTATTGAAACATATGGGAATGAGAGAATTCAGCAGTCAGTGGGTTAAACACGATCACAAAGACTTTCGAGAGAAAAAACAATTTATTTTAAGGTATTTTCAATAACCTTGTCAATTAACTTTTTGAAATTTGCAAACGTATGACGTATTACGTAATCCGGACATGGGATTTCTATTTCTATGGGATTAATTGAAAAAAAGAAGTGGACACTCTTTATTGCTCAAAATTTTAATTTTCAAAAGAAAATATAATACTCTACCAACATCAATCAAGATCAAGTTTTGAACTGTTATGCTTTGATGGGCACATTCATTTAATCGTGAGAAGCTGTTATTGAGAAAATTGAATAAAAAAAATAGAGCAAGTAGCTATTCAAATGTTAATGAACATATGCATCTGTAAGACATTCTTGTTCAAAATGAAAACAAAGAATGAGAAACAATGCGGAGGATTGGGCTCTGGATGTCAACTGTAGTCTCATGACTGCATGATTTTGACAAGCACTGTCAAGAGGCCTTTTTACCCAAGATCGTGGACGAGCCAGATGATACCCCCAATGCTCATCAACATTTGAATGGCCAAATGCCCCGTTTTTGCCATTTTTCTTTCAGAGACTCGCTTATTGTAAAATGGCTATGCTCACGCGGCCCCCTTTTTTGGCGGCCTAAAGAAAGGGAAAAGAGAGACCAACGAAAGAAAAAGGAGAAAGGAGGAAAAAATAAGGTAAAAAAGAAGAAGATATATGGAGAGGTGAAAAGTAGAGAGAGAGAGAGAAGAGAGAAAAAGGGGGAAATAAAAACATGAAACTTCAATGTACACATACAGATAACATTGCCGATGAGTTGGACGAAAGTAGAACTTTTTATCATTTATTCATTCATTTATCTACTTGTTTGTCTTATTCATGAAATATTACATGATAGCACATTTTCACCAATAGTTTTCAGGTCTTCCACGAGTCCCTGTTTAATCAACAACATTATACATTACAGCGACAAAATAAAATTCAGGGGAAAAAAATATATTTAAACAAAATGTCATGGCTCACAACGAATGTGGAAGAAATACACGGTAATGAGATTTTTTTTTTAATGCTTAAAACTAGATCGTGGGCAACAGGCAGAGCTATAAATACTATTACCAGCCTATTTACAACTGACACCCAGTCTTCTACCGTCTCAACCGCCTACCCCCTTTTGATAACTGCTTATCAAAGAAATCACCCGATTAAATATGCATTACGTTATGGTTAGTCTTCCCCCTGATAACCTACGGCCCACTTTATATATGTAGTATGCGTCATACGCAGAAAAGGTGTAATGTTGATGATAATGATAATGATAATTTTAATTTTGCAATCAAATACTGAATAAAATGACCTCATATATAAATGACAAGATGTTTCGGAGAAAAAATGTGTTTATGATTAGTCAGGCAAGTAGCCATATTTTGTTTTCTTCGATATTAATAGGACAATTGGGAAATTAATGGCGAGATGAGGTTCGGATATCCACGCCGTGACGTCACGATCTATAACCAAGAAAACGTTACGTCATTATATCCGTGAGTGAGATATAGTACATAGGGGGATTGTGGTTCTGTTCATAATACTGCCCCCTCTCTTTCCCTTTTGCCTCCCTCCCCCATCCCCTCTACTTCTATTTCTGTATGTCGAAATGACTTGGAAAGTTTACAAATTTAATTCTGCTATAATTAGGACTTTGGTCAGGCCATGTAGTTCTTTGCCAGTAACGCCTACATAATTATTATTGACGGCAAGGTTTTAAAGCCTTTCAATCACAGTCATTTTTCTGAGCAAACGCTATGAAAATGTAAATAATTGATGAAGAATATTTACTCGTTCAAGTAATTTGTTATCTTCTTATGATATCTTATTTCATTGCATCACTCGGGAGTAGCATCCAGGAGGAACAGCATCACTTTAAAGAAGCTCGATGACATCATATAACAATGATTACGATAGCAGATCCACGTAGACCAAAATGCGTAATGTGCGGAGGTGATCATAGTCTGCTATTCTATCCTCGATGACATCATTCAACACCGAGTACGAAGGAAGAACCACGTATAGACCAAGATGCGTAATGTGCAGAGGTGATCGTAGTCTCCTATTCTATGCCGTTGTAAGCGTGGATCATATTCATTCGTAACACGAGATGTATGTAATCATAGGATGGGAATATGAACAGCGCCAATATATAGGTGCTTAAACATCTTTAATAGATATCAATTAGATTTATAACTTATCATATACCAAAATGGTTTGTTTCGCGAGTGTGGGAGTGTGGAAGGGAAACAATACATTGGCCAATCCCTTTACCATTTGCAATTATGTCTACAAATTTACTTCAATTTCACCGAATGTACAGCTGTCTTTTAGCTTTTCAGTGAGTTTTTATATAATCTAATAGTTTGTAGCCACCATGACAAAAAATATCCACAAGACTGTTGCACACGAGGCATCATTTTGATTGCGTTGTAACCTGCATTAAGGAGGTAAGTAGCACGATTAGTGCGTTAGCTAGTAATGTAAACGATGCTTGTATTGTTCATTTGGGGGTAATCCCTTTTGCTGTTTTGCATGGTGCGCCAAAGGCTGAGTCAGTCGCTGACGCAGTTCTCAGTCAGGCAAATGAAGCTTCGTGTGCGATGGGCCTTAAAGGGAACCAAAACCTTTATGTAAAGTTTAAAAGATTTGAATAAAATCAGTGAAAATTCGAACAAAATCGGGCGAGGTATAAGGAAGTTAAAGCTTTTTAAAAAAATTGTCACTAGAAGAAGAAGAAGAAGAAGAAGAAGGAGAAGGAGAAGATGAAGGATAATGAGAAGAAAGAGAAGAAGAAGAAGAAATAAAAGAAGCAGAATGAGAATAAACAGAAAATATGAGAAAGGGAGAGAGAAGGAGACAGTCACAGCCTTTTTACATTGTACATCCTCACCTCACTCGACTGTACTTGTCACTAATGTGCTTTCGCATTCCATTCACCTAGTACATGTAAAACCAACCGAACGATACCACGCATGATCACTGGCCCTGGACCATGTTTCATAAAACGTGTTATCAAAAACAAGTTACAATAGCTGTTATAAGCTAGTGAAATCGTGGCCTTTGACTGGATGATAGTAAATTTGTCATAGAAATTAATCATTTGTTATTGATAACAAGTTTTATGAAACAGGCCCCTGATCATGACTGGACCCTTGCTACTGTGTGTACTGTGGAACATGAGTTCATGTGAAATTAACAAAATGGGGTTTGGGGAAAAAATTGCTCTTTTAGGAGGATGTAGGAAAGAAAAAGGAAAGACCGACGATTTTAGAAAGATAATTGTATAACAACAGGGACGGATCCAGATATCGATACAAATGTGGCACAATAAGACAATTTGAGGTCTACGCTTTTTCTTGTCATTTACTTAAAGGGAAATCTAACCCAAATAGACAACTACTCTTAAAGAAAGCATAAAATCAGAGAAGCAAACTGATTAAAATTTCAATTAAATCTGACTAAATATTAAAAAGTTATGAATTTTTGAAAGTTGCAATCACTATACGTACGGGCACTTCAAATTGGCTGACGCGGTAATGTCAATGTAATGTAGTGTCGGACTACTTTTTCATCTGTTCCAACATATAAAATGACTAAAATTTAAATTTTTCAAAAGATCATGGCTCAGGAGGGTCTATTCTTTTTAGAGGACCTATAATAATATGCTATCTCTAATATATTGTGAGTAGTGCCCCAAGGGAGAAGGGACTTACGAGAAAAACAGAAATTAGTGATATTTTTGTACACGGCAAATGGGAGAGTTATCCACATCCTACGTCCCACCCACTGTCCAAAGTACCAATTTGAGATTTGCATAGTATTAGTGATCTCATATTTCAAACATTTATATCTTCCTTACTATTGGTTCGATTTACTTCAAACTTTTGCTATTCTGTTTCTGTTATTCTTCTGCTTTCATACAAATCAACTTAATAATTATGACAAGGGTTGGATTTCCCTTTAAGGTATGCCAGTTAACTTCAAAGGAGTGGAGGACGGGCAGGTGTTTTCCCTGCCCCCTCTCTCTCCCTGAATCCACCATTGTATAATGAACTGGTATACTACTTTTTTAATGAGCAAAGTGTAATGGTTACGAACTTAAGATGCAGAACAGAGAGGCTACCAGTTTCAAAAACAGAGAGGGATAAAAGGGAGGAAATTGGAAGGAATTAGATTGACAGATAGGCAATCAAAGAATCAGGTAGGGGCACAAAATGAAAGATAGAGTATGTGCAACTGTAGATAACTACGGGGGACAGGGACACATTCTCCTCAAAAAAAAGAAGACAAAGATATATAGTGGAAGGGGAGGAATAAATATTCAGAAGATGATAAGAACCCATCTAAACCTTTCCGGCTCAGTCGTTTTACTCCCTCGCATAACAATCAACCTAATAAAACCCGTGCCGCTCCCATTATGATGGCCATAACCCCCTACCCCCTCTCCTCCCAAATTTCCTGACCCAAGCTACGCCACTACCCTTGTCATCCACTTGAGCATGTTTAGGGTACCCGGGCTCTCAGCTCCCTCATCACTTTTCTTTCTCCATCCTCTCTAAGTTCCGCTCACATCGAAGACGATAATCTCCCATTATGATGTCGTAAGCCTTGCCATTCTCAATCAGATGCGCTCGAACCCTCTCCCGGGGCTATTAAGCTCACTCGAGAGGACCTCCTCATTACCGGCACGTGCTCCTTCTTTATCCTCTCAGTAACATCCATCCCGCATCACTTGCCTCACTGGTAGAAGGAAGGCATCCGTATCAACCATTGATGGAATCGCTTTGGAAAGCGTACCTAGAATGTGAAAGAGAAGGGGGTTCCAAAAACAGTTCTTCGGATATAAAAGATACATTTGAATATGGCAGTCCTTTGTTTGATTTTTCTCAGATATCTTCATCACGACTTAAGAAACGATCCTAATTCTCTCTAACTACCATTACACTCACATAAAAAGTGTGTTTTTCTACCTAATTATAGATTTGCTATGTACTACTTACGGAAAAGGATGAGAATTATGTTTTGTCTCAAAATTGATTCCAGGTGTAAAATTGGATAGAATTTATTGAATATCTACATATTTATTTCAGGTCTGGAGATTAACCCTGGTAATTTTGTTTTGTCGTTTCGAGACACCATGGAATCTGCGGACTAAGAAAGAATTGTACGGCGAAAAGAGAACTTTACATCAATCAGGTGAATAACAGTACCAATATCAACAATACAAACATAAATGAAATTGGAACATTAAATTCTTTGTACAGCCAGTTCTGTGAAATGCAGGGAATAATGAGCTTTCACGCTTAGACTACGTTTGTAAAATTGAAGACAAATATAGAGATAAAAAATTTTCTATCAATAATAAATTATGTAAGCCGGGAAGGCATAATGTTCGAGAATACCTGACCGAGGTGCTATCTTTGACTCTGATCAAAAGACACCCGAGGGGATAATTTTGGAGATGAAAAATTAAGTAACCCATGAGTCCAGGTAGGATTGAATACTCCAGGCATAAATCATTATCTCACGACATTTGAGCCGGTGTTGTCAAGATAGTATTGCACGAAAGATGACTAAACAAACAACGCGATAGTAATCCTGTTTCAAGGGAGGGGGATGGATTATGTTACCAAGGGGACTTTGTTGAATAGCAGGATAGAAGAAATCAAAATGGAAGAACGTCCATAAATAGAGAATAAAAGTATATTTTTGAATAGTACAAGAATACCTATATAGACTGAATTGCTATGTTTAATACAAAACACTGCGGTAAACTTTCGTTCACTGAATATGGTGTTTGAGAAAGCGACAATGCCCCGCGTCTTTCCCTTATCTATTTTCATATGATTACAGTCAAAATGGCTACTTACCCCCTCCCCATGTGTAACTAATATTATACGATATACACGACTTTATTTTTTAAAGTTTTAATACAAAATATTTCATGTCTTCACATTAACATCTTTCCTTTCTTCTGACGATAAAATTTAAAATAATATTAAAAAAGTGATGATGATCAATTATCTTTAATAATTATCCTAATCATGCACTTGCTGAAGGATAACAAATTATTGTTAGAAAAATTTGTCATTTACAGTTCATTTGCAGTATATCTAATATATTCTTTGCTAGACTTCTTCTTCTAATATTTCGTCGATTTCGGCTGAAGATATTTCTTCATCTTTGAATCCAAGCCATCTTCAATCAACCTCGTGATAAAATCGCTCAAGGAAAACTTCTTGCATAGAGACAATCTTTATGTAATCATAACCACCATCCCCAAAAGAGAGAGATGAAGAGATAGACACAGAATAAAAGAGAGAAGCAGATAGATAGATAGACATAAAAAAAAATAGTTCCAAGCGCTTTAGAAAGAGCATGAGTCATTGTACAGAAATCATATCTGGGGACGTAAACTCTAGGCAGGGAGGATTGGAGGAAGAGGGCATAAAAAAAAAACCTTGATGGGGTGCGGTGACGGTCACATCCTCATCCAAAGAACCACCACTTGATAAGATAAGTGGGACTGCCCTAAGATTGGAAACGGAGCGCAGAAAAGATGAGTGTCGAGTGGAAAGGAAAATTGATATTATTTTCGGGAAATCAGAGCTTACATTAGGAGGTGGAGTATAAACGATGTTGGTTGAGTGGGGAGGATGCGGGCGGGCGGGCGAGAGGTTGGGTGTTCCATCCGTCTCCCATGGTTGCATAAAAACGGGAGATCGCCGGGTTTAATACAAGGAAGTGTCTTTTCTTGCTAACCCCTTTAAAATATTGTTATCATGTTTACGTCAAGAAAAAGAAAACACATAAATTTGATTTATAAAAAATAATACTAAGCGCTTTCAACAGCCTGAAGAGCTGATGATAAATGGTTCATTATTCTTAAAATTCGATTTTGTGAAATAATACTCATTCTAGCTTGGTCATTAGAAGCAAACTTGTCATATTTGCTAGGTACGACACATATCGTAAACAATGTATTCCAGGGCCCCGTCTTATAAACAGTTGCGATTATTCGCAACTTATTTGCGATTGATTGATTTCAATCGCAACTATGTACATAAGAGATAGAAGACTGCAAACTTGCGAATGATCAAATGACTTGTGATTGATTTGATTCAATGGGAACTCTTTATGAGGCGGGGCCCTCTTTATAATCATGTTATTAGCTCTTGGCGTACAAATCACAAGCTTCGCTTTGGAGTTTCTAAACTCGTTCTGTATTATTTTTTAAAAGATATCTAGTGTATTCATTACTAGATCAACACAATTTTCCATTTATCAAAAGGAAGTAAATGTGCTTTTCAATAAAAATATAAAAATCCACATAATCAAAACATACAATTACCATGATGAACTATGAGATAAATCACTGTATATACAAATCTACGTTTTAAATCGGTTGTGTCTGACCAAACAAAAATGTTAAGAAAAAATAAATAAATTTCCCAACATTCTAGATGCTCCCCTTCATTTCTAACTGCCGCGTTTAATTTGTATGAATACGGAGACGATGTTTCGTGTTATGGAAATAAAAAAGATAATTTTAAACTTTAAGATAAAAAAGGGGGTGACAAACTGCACTCCTTTGTCCCCCTTCCCCCATGCCTATGACTCCATCGTTTACCCCTAGAGATTTGATGATGGGTTTTCTATTGCGACGGTTCAGCTGCATCGTTTGACCACTTTGCTTCAAATCATCTCGATCAATTGCGTCCATTTTCATTTCTTATCCCTCCTATCTTCCCCGCTCGTCAATCTCTGTCTTCTTTTGTGTGTCATGTTATATTCTCTCCTCTATCTCCCCATCACCCTCTCTCTCTCTTTACCTTTCTCTCTCTCTCTCTCTCTCCTCTCTCTCTCTCTCTCTCTCTCTCTCTCTCTCTCTCTCTCTCTCTCTCTCTCCCCTCTCTCTCTCTCCCTCTCTCTCTCTCTCTCTCTCTCTCTCTCTCTCTCTCTCTCTCCTCTCTCTCTCTCTCCTTTCTCTCTCTCTCTCCTCTCTCTCTCTCCTCTCTCTCTCTCTTCTCTCTCTCTCTCTCTCTCTCTCTCTTCTCTCTCCTCTCTCTCTCTCTCTCTCTCTCTCTCTCTCTCTCTCTCCTCTCTCTCTCTCTCCTCTCTCTCTCTCTCTCCTCCCTCTCTCTCCCTCTGTTATCCTTCGTATTCTCCTCACAACTAGCTCACCTCTTCTTCATTCTCCTCATTGTCATGGTTACCATAATTCTCCTCATCCGATCCTGATGCTTTTAGAAGAATATAATAGATGCACTTTGCCTGCGGAGGGGGGGAGGTATGAACGATATGAGCTCTGTGGGTTTTCATGTCAAGTCTTTTTCTAAGAAAAACTGAAAATTGAGAATGACTATTCATACTTGCAAAAACATCAGTCAATCTTGGCATCAGATGTGATCCTGTCTTTTATTGGAACTTAAAGTAAATACATTTAATGAAAAAGATCACAACAAGTGTCACAAGAATAATTATTTCAAAAAAGTGATCTAGATATTTGTTTTGATTAAAATGCCAGTTTCCTAAAAATCTACTTATGTCAAAATTATATTTCTACAAATATTTAAATAATTACAAATATTTTAAAGTTTACTGCGTTTTAGTGAATACTGGAACACTCCATTGTCTGTTTAACTTTGGTATGAAATGGCTTTTGTACTCATTCCCAATATGATGCTCAGTCGTTCTACGTCATCTGCTTTGACTATTGTGACGTCGTATGTCAACGTTGATGCAGGCGCGCATGCGGGCACGTCGATTTGTACAGCTCTCCCCGGCTAAAACCCGTCTCATAAAAGTCAATCTCGCTTGAAACAACACCTGCTAAATAAACTATCCCTAGCAGTTAGACAGATGATCCATTCCAATTATCTAGTCCTGCATCCAGTTATCGAATGCCTATCCAGGGGCGTCGCGGGGATAATTTGAATGAGGGGGAGGCGTACAGGGAGTAGGGGCAGGGGAGGTTGCCTTGAATATTCAAAATAATCAAATAAGTATAAAAGGAAGATCTCCAAGTTTACAAACCGCTAACAACGGCGATAAGAAAAGGTGATTTGATTCCACAATTCGGCGAAAGGATAAAGTAAATAAAATAGAAAACCCTTCCTCATTTCATTTTCTTTAATTCACCCAATATGGTGAACTAACGTAAGGAAATTTGTTTTCGATTCTACTGACGACAAAGCTTGATATTTACTCCTTTCCCTCTCTCTCTCTTTCTCTCTCTCTCTCTCTCTCTCTCTCCCTCTCACTCTATCACTCACTCTCACTCTCTCAAACGGCTTCCCTGGTAAAAGCTACTTTAAAAGAAGCCTGCCATCAAGCCTTCCGATGCTTCTAGCGATCAGGTAACATGTTGAATTGAAATAGAAGGGTTAACTCGAGACTAAACGCCTTTTAAAGTCGAGCGTGCTTAACCCACTAACTACTGAGTGGGCGATAAAAAGGCGAGACGGTGGCGTTATATAGAGTGTCGATTAATGCATAGGGATTCCCTCACGGATCGGTAATGCAATAAAACGCGACACCGTGGTGTAGTTTGGGCGACTTTATGACGCCAGAAGGCGACTTCGTGGCGACGGTGTGCGGGGCCTTACAGGAGTGTTAAAAGAACATTAACATGAAAAAAGGACGGAGGTGAGATGGGTTTTGCCTTGACGTCTATGTTTCCGTCCTATAGCAGGAGAAGCAAAAGAGTTAGGGAGAGAGAGAGCTAGAAAGAGAGAACTGAGAGAGAGAGAGAGAGAGAGAGAGAGAGAGAGAGGGGTATATATATAGAGAGAGAGAGAGAGAGAGTACTATAAATAATTGTTTGGCGGGAATCTTGCTACATCAGATATTGAACAAGAAAAAAACAATGAAAAAGGGAGGTATAAAACGCGATACCAGATACGATACTATCAAGAAGTTATCAATTTGATCATGTCGTCTGCAAAACTTCTGTGATTAATCATTTTTTGTTAGACTCTAGGGAGACAATGTTCCACAAAAGCAACATTAAAGAATCTAACTCAAAATGAATTCAGCCGAATATTTTAGTTTATTACTTTCAATTTTCACTAAACTTTAAGGAATGGAAATAAAGGATTTCGTTGAAATTGATGAAGCACTAAATTAGAAATGACGAAAGAGTAATAAGCGAATGAGAGTGCGTGGGGAAGGAGAGAAGATGGAATAGAAAGGAAGAGTAAGAAATAGTGATAACGCGTAAGAGAGATGGAGAAAGGGAAAGAAGGTTAGAGAGAGAAAGAGATAGGGTTGAATGATGGAGTTAAAGATCAGGATGGCAAGGGTGCGAATAAAGTATTAAGAGAGGAAAAAAGGGTACAGCTTGAAAACTAGGAGGTGCATGAGAACAAACAAAATAAGAATTGAAAAAAGAGAGAGCGATGGCGCCTCGTTTGCATTTCATGATTAGAAAGAGAAAACTGGCAGTAAAAGGTTACGAGATAGAATGAATGTAACAAATAAAAAAATCAAAGGTAGAAATCGAGAATGACTATGCGGTGAGGAAAGAAACAGTTGTAATGACGGATCAAAATATATTTGGGGAAAAGGGGAGCTATTACTGGAAAAGTTAAAATAATGGTGGGGAAACAGGTAAAAATTTACTTTGTAGAGAGAAAATAAAAATTAATCTTTTCAGAGTGGATCTTAAATCAAAATGAATCTATTTTCCTCTTAACAATGGGCGATAATAAAGTAATAAAAACATACACAGAGCAGGGAGTGTTAAGTGAAAAATAAAGATGATTAAGAAATAGAAAAATACTTAAATAAAAAATCTTTTTCTTAAAATATAAATTATTTACATTCTTATTGACGAAGCAAGGTGATAGACAAAGATATTATGGGAAACCCCAAAAGAAGAAGACAAGTTTTTAATTCATTAAAGAGGTATTTATTTTTTAGATAATAATGATTAACAAAATCTTTAATGGATAAAGACAGAAAACGGGGAGACGAAATGAAAGCAGAATTCTGTTTTAAAGTAAGGACCCAATCATGGAAGTAGCTATGCTTAAACAAATTATTTAAAAAAACGAATCACGGAGAAAAACTTCAAAAACTAATGACTCCTCTCCCTGCTTCTCAAAAGAAGGGGAAAAAGAAGCTTGTACATGATGGAAATAATGGTGATAGAGAATTAAGGAGTAAAGTAATAAAGGAATTATAGAACAAGGTGTAAAGAAGGAAACAAAAAAAGGAAGGAATGAAAAGGATGTGTACAGAAAGTGGACAAGAAAGTAGAGGCTATGATTTCATGGTGAGCGCGTGCAGCTTAGCGTTGGCGACGCCCTGGCGCTACTTAACGGGGGCCCTGGATCCCGTGAAGTTAAAAACATGATCAAGAGAGAGAAAAGGGCGATGGAATTATGCAGACATTAGTGTCTGTGTTTAGGACTCTGTTTTGACGTGTGAAAAGCGGTAACGAGAGACGCTATAAGGAATTCAAATCGACGTCTCGGTGCTTGGTGATGAGATTTGGGCAGACAAGATGCGAGACACAGAGAGGATGCGGAACTGAGAGGTAATGGAAGGAGAGAAAGAGAGAGAACGAGAGAAAGAGAGCAGGGAGAGAGAGGGTGATGGATAGAGAGAGACAGACAGAGAGACAGAGACAGAGAAAGACAGAAAGAATTGAGAGAAGGGAGATAGAGAGCAAGATGGGGAGATTGACAGATGGAGGGCAAGAGACAAGGTGAGACATGGAGAAGTATAGCGACCGAGACAGAGACAGAGACGAAGTTTGGGACAGAGAGAGAGAGAGAGGGAGAGAGAGAGAGAGCAAGAAAGGGATAAGGATAATTTAACAAAGTAATCCTAGAGAGTAAACCGGGAGGCAGAGAGAATTAGAGAGAGAGAGAGAGGGCCAGAGGGAGTGAGAGAGAGCAAGAGAGAGAGAGAGATAATGAGAGAGACTAGGGGAGAGAATGAGTGAGCAAGAGGGAGAGAGAGAGAGAGAGATCATTACACCATGAGAGAAATATGAAGAGAAGTAGGAGAAGAGGAGAGTAAGAGGAAGAGAAGCGACACGCAACAACAGTCAAAACAACTTTGCCGAGCAAATGTGAAAGCTGTCTTGTTTTCGTGGCGTGCATTTCACAGACAGCACAAGGTGGTGTCGAACACAAGTGCCGTGCACTTTTGAAGCGCTTTTCCCTCCATTCGATGCGCCCTTTACTGGTCTGAAAATGACGCTATAAAATGACATACCTTTTTGTTTCTACAAGTATGGTGCATGCGCCAAGTTTGTTTAAAAGTTTTTATTCCCGGGGCTTAAAATTGATATTTTAAAGGATTATTTCAAGGAAAACATTTTGCGGTTATATGTATATACAAATGAAAAATCACCTTGATCTTCTTTGAACAAAAAATTATGATTTCGCCTCTCATTTTGCTAGTAGTTCAAATTGTATTAACTCCTGTCAAAAAATAATTATTCATGTTTACTTAATTTATTAAATTGTTGTTTCTTCAGGATGTATCCTCTCCCACACCTACCCCCCCCCCTCTCTCTCTCTCTCTCTCTTTCTTTCTCTTTCTCTCATTCTCTCTCTCTCTCTCTTTCTTTATCTTTCTCTCATTCTATCTCTCTCTCTCTCTCTTGCGCCTCTCTCATTTTCTCTTCTTTTATTTGCTATCACTATCAAAACAATATGTCACAATTTATTTCCCATTCTTCAACTTCTCTTGCAAAATTAACTCAAAGTATTCGAGTCTCTAGAAATAGTAACCAGTCGACCATACTCCAATGTTACTAGATTATAGAAAAAGCATTATCCGCCCATGATTTTCATTCATTTATTTCTTTAAAATGTAACTTCATTTTCAGGAGTTCCTTTCAAACAAAAAATAAATCAAAAACTAAGTGGAAATTGAAAATTTGATGACCTGCTTCTCAAGGAAGACATACTATTCCATAACATAACATAACATTACCTGCAAAACAAATACAGCTTAAATTGGAACTAATATACGAAAATAAGAACAGAGAAATCGGAACTTACAGCCGATTTATTTAATATTATCAGAACCTGGCATGAAACTAATCCAGACTTTAAATAGTGGATGAAAAACGTTCTATACTGTTATCAATAAAACTAAATGACATTGCATCGAACGGGTTTTTAAAAAATATATATCGACGACGCATCGCCCCGAACGACTTTTGGCGCACTCCCCTCTTAAGTGAGTGACCGTCATGTTCGCGCGAGCATTGTGAATGAGATGCAAGGCGCCACCGCGTCTAGGCGAAGTTGCCCGGCACGGCGCCGGGCTGTCGCGAGCCAGCGACTCCTCTCTCAGCAGAGGAGGGGCCCGTACCGGGTTGCGGGGCCTCTCCGTAATCAAAGGTGTTCACTCTTCTTTCGTAGTCAACATGTGACTCAGTGTTAATGTTTTACTTTCCCTCTCAAAACATAAATAAAAGGGGGGATGGAATTTCATCTAAAATGCGAAGAATGACCTTCCATACTATGAGTAATTTCATATTTCAATTAGATATAAAGTTTAATCGTTTTATCGAATTTATTTCTATTTTTAAAGTGAGAGATATTATAAAAGAAATGTGTCATGGTATGAAATTCATACCACTTAATGGCTCTGTCTCGTTCTTGTCTTTGCACGAGCTTAGTGTATGGCGCCAAAACTGAGATTAAAAATGGGCAAAGTTTTAGCCTGGCAGACGATCTGTCTCCCTCTGCTAATGTATCCAATGATGACTGAATTAATGGATCCACAAAGGGTATCATTAATTTGTAGTTTTAGTGCAAGTTTCTGGAATTGTAAGAGGAAAAAAATTGGGTGATAGATTCAGATGTTTATTATAGCATGCAATGACGCTACTCGGTCCGTCGAGGAGAATTTAAGAACTGAATGAGAATTCATTCGGAATGTGTCTGATCGCCTTTAGTTTTAATGTGTTTTACGTGATTTCGTTTTTTTTTAGTTTTGTAAATGGTCAGGACTGCCCTGGGGACTCTTTGAAAGGGTGTTATTTTAATGCATTACTTCGTACCTGGCTGCAAGGAATCGAGCTTTAAATCCATCCAGATGTCTGCGGAGTAGTTTCATATCTAAAGAAGATAACTTCTAGAAGTATAGTTGTCTCGAGTGTGTAATAGCAATCACCATTATACCTAAACTGTTATCGCCGGAATCTGGTCTTTTTTTTCTCTCTCTGTCTCTTAGTAATGACTTTTATGTCCATCCTCTCTCTCTCTCTCTCTCTCTCTCTCTCTCTCGTTCTGTCCCTCTCCCTGTCCCTCTCTCATTCTCATTATATATCTTTATCATGCACTGCCTACATTTTGTTTTTCCCCCATTATCTGACACTCAACATTTCACCTATCAACTCCACCCTTTTTTTCTCTCCCCCCCACCCCCTCTCTCTCTCTCTCTCTCTCACTCTCTCTCTCTCTCTCTCTCTCTCATATCTCTCTCTTTCTCTCTTTCCCTCTCTCTCTTCCTTTCTCTCTCTCTCTCTCTCTCTCTCTTTCTCTCATTCAATCATGTCCGACTTTAATAGCCTATCCACTTTAATATATATATATATATATATATCTGTGCGTGTGTGTTTGTGTCATTTGTTGTGCTTTACTCTCAATTTTATTAATCCGAAATGTATGCGGGCAAAACAAAAGCCTGGCCTTTACATTTTCGTTCTTTGCATTTTTGTCCAATCCACCATGGTGTCGTTTTTAACAACAGATCAGGGTAAAGCAATTAAATTTCCCTCCACATTCCCTCCACATTCCCTCCACATTCCCTCCACATGGCATTGGGGAATATCAGTACTTAGCATGACAAGTCATTGACAACAGGACTTATTAGAAAGTACGTTTGGATTGTAAAGAAGGACAAAATAAATGTGGTATAAGCACGCATGCGAGAGCTAGTGGGTGCGATGCCCTTCCTCTAAAATCGTTCATGAACTTGCAGCGAAAAGGTCTTCTACTTTTTCCGCGCCTCTTTCAAATCATGGGAGCGCTTTCGCTTGATTTCTCTTGCGTGTGATTCGATGATTCGAGAAAAGCATGAAATATCTGATTTAAGAAAGGGTTGTTTTTAGACGGCACCGGTCAGTGACCGAATTCGTGCTTGTGTTACGGGAGAGAGGAGGACCACGAAAGGGAGAGGGTATAGAAAAAGCAGGGAGCAGCGAGAGGGAAAGGAGGGCGTACCGGTTAATAGAACTGTACATAGAGGGTCGGAAAGGTCGAAAGAAAAAACATCTCAACATGCATGAACTAACAATCATCTGCAAAGAGGCTTCTATGGTCATGATAACAGGATAGAAATATCCACTAATATACCTGTATATCAGAGTAAGTTTTCAACCTAAATAATAAACTGTTTGGAGCCAGAAGGCCGTAAACTATGTGTAAAAATATGAATTAACGCACTTCTTGGTCAAAACAGACCTTTCTCATGTTTAGCCATGTACGTAGAGCAAAGAAGGAATTTAAAGATGTACACAAACGAATATTAAAGATTTCTAAATATGAAAAATACTCCCTCAATGTCTGAACTCACGATATGCCACTTAAAGAAATGATTATGGAGTGAGGGATGGATAGACGGTTGAATAAAAATGGTTGAAAAAAAACAGGTAATAAGGGAAAGGTGTTTCCAGCAACAACAAAAATGTAGAACACGATTTTATCGAAAAGAGGTTCTGGAAAGGGTCTAGAACAGTTAGAGTGGAGCATAAAATGGCATTCATCAAACATTTGACCGAAAGCGGGGGAGGATAGGAGGCCTTGAAAACAGGAAAGGGTCACCTGGATTGGAGAAGGTAATCAGAATAGGTTTTGAAAAGCGATGACCGAGAGGTTCCAAAAGGGGGAAATAATTTTGAAATACGAATTTTTAGTGCTGGTTTTTATTCCAATTGCCCAGCAACTGCAACCGATTTAAGATGTGTGATGTAAGCCAATTAAAATGCTAAGTAGCTCCCTATCCGTGTTGCTATACCCTTATATATGGAATTTAGATAGGAAGGTTGGGTCGTATCTATTACTAGTAAACTGCAAAAGAATTTTGTGTTAGAAAGATTGTGGGAATGGTGAGCTTTCTCGTTCTTTTTATTTAAGTTAAAATTAATTAATTAAAAAAATTAAAAAATCCTGTCACACGAAAAGGATTGGTCTTGAAATTCCCTCATAATTAGGGCTGAAAATAACCTAATATTGTGTACTATATTATATTATATCTTATGTGTTTAGTCCCATTATCAATTTCTGTGCGCAGTGATTTGCATTTATTATGATTCATTCACTCATTCATTCATTCGTACGTTCTTTCATTCATTCATTCGTTCGTTCTGTCATTCATTCATTCATTCATTGGTTCGTTCTTTCATTCGTTCGTTCTTTCATTCATTCGTTCTTTCAATCATTCATTCTTTCATTCATTCATTCACTATTTCATTCTTTCATTCATTCATTCATTCATTCATTCATTCATTCATTCGTTCGTTCTTTCATTCTTTCATTCATTCATTCATTCGTTCGTTCTTTCATTCATTCATTCATTCATTCGTTTGTTCTTTCATTCTTTCATTCTTTCATTCATTCATTCATTCATTCTTTCATTCTTTCATTCTTTCATTCTTTCATTCTTTCATTCATTCATTCATTCATTCATTCACTATTTCATTCGTTCATTCTTTCATTCATTCACTCATTCTTTCATTCATTCATTCGTTCGTTCTTTCATTATTTCATTCATTCATTCATTCATTCGTTCGTTCTTTCATTCTTTCATTCTTTCATTCATTCATTCGTTCATTCATTCTTTCGTTCATTCATTCGTTCATTCTTTCGTTCTTTCATTCATTCATTCATTCATTCATTCATTCATTCATTCATTCATTCATTCATTTGTTCATTCGTTCGTTCGTTCGTTCGTTCGTTCTTTAACTCTTTCATCCATTTATTCATTTACTCTTTCATTCAATCATTCGTTTCATTTATTACCAAAAATCAAGTTACATTGTATTCCAGCATGATAAAAATGAGCTACTCAAGATTCTTACAAGATTAAGTCAATTTCCTAAAATTATTTTGAGGAAGGCTGACAATTTCTAATGATTCCAGCACATCGCATTACACTGTTATTATCATAATGCAGTATCAACCTTTCCCAATAACCTGTGGACTGTAAATTTCACTGCTAGAAATTGCATGATCAGAGCTCGACGTGACCTCTAAAAATCCCCTTCATTTCCCACACAGTTATGACAAGAGGATCTATTATCGTGTCCTAATAATACTCGACCGCCGGGGAATAACCTCTTGTTGGCCAACAATGCACTTTTCATGTACGGAACTCGCATTTCCACATCACTACTTCGACCACTGCCCTGCACCCGATATCGAGAACCTTCCACATACCTCACAAAGTTCCCACGACAAGTGCCATGCAATGCTGCAAGGCATATGCATGCTGCGTGCATTGTAGTGTACCTTGCAGTGGCACCTTGCGAGTAAAGTGGCGCCACGTGTGCCTCGTGTGAAAGAGACGGGTATTATTTCATAGAAGGGTGCTTGGTGATGCACAGAGCTTGAAAAGGTGAATTTGTGAAATCGGAGCGTAAAGCCAAAATGAAGAACTTGGAATGCGAGACTGTCAAAATAAATCTCTTTCTAGTCCATCAGCCTAGTCTGTCCGTGAAGACATCTATTTACATGACCGATGACCAATGGTGATAATTCAAAGTCGATATAACCTTACCATCTCATGGGGGCGTTATGCATGTGTGTTGTGTTGTTGTTGTTGTTGTTGTCGTCGTCGTCATTGCTGCTGTGTGTTTTTTTGTTTCATGCTTCCTTTTCGTTGTTTCTGTCTGTATATCTGTCTTTCTTTCTTTTTTTGTGTGTGGATTGTGTGGGCTGGGCAAAGAAATATATTTTTAGTGGTTAATCGTTTTGAGGATTCATTCCTTCATTCATTCATTTTCAATTCCAATTAAAAGATCAAAAGCATACATAGGCAAATCATCAATAATATTTATTTAAAAAAGGATAGGAAGATAACACTACAGTGCACAAAATACATAAGGGAAAATACGTTAGATACCTGAACTAATCATAACATTGAAAAACGCGTACATATAAAATGAGAAGTTTACTGTTAATGCTAATGTAATATATCAACTGCTTAAAAGAATGGAATTTAGGAATTTTGCAATAATTTTTTTTTCTCAAGATAATATCCCTATTTGAGACATTTAATGCATTACAATTTTAATATACAATAAAGAGAGATTATGTATTAATAAAAAGGACAGCAACTCGTGAAAAGGGACAACAACAATGAAACATTAAAAAAACATTTAAAAAAAAGGAAAAGGAAAAATGAATTATGGGACTGCGAACTGACACGTTCATAGGAGGTTTTAAAAGGGGGAAAGTAGGCCTATTCAAAATGCTGTAATAATGTGAGTTGTATAACCCTTAATACATACCAAGTTGGATTCTCCTGAGGGGCCTTTTAAATTGTGGAATTCATAAATAACAATATGAGAGGATATTCTGTACAAGCAAATGAAAATCTTAAGTGATTACTATTGAAAATTGTTGGAGCCTTCGTCGGTATGAGGAAACATGATATTGATTTAGATTTTCGACCAGAAACGTTCTTCATGGTACCTGCCTTGAGCAAATTCTTTCGTCCCTCCCCCATCTCTCTCTCTCTCTCTCTCTCTATATATATATATATATATATATATATATATATCTCCCTCTCTCTCCCTCTCTCTCTCTCTCTCTCTCTCTCTCTTCTTTCAATATACCTGTACTTTTCAAAAATCGAATCGGTGATTTAGGTTCGAAACTACTAAGACTAGTATGTCATGTCCATTGGAGTGTAAGCAAATGGTCAAAAGGCCTCCGATGTTCTTTCCAGCTTTCCGATTTCTGACAAAATCATTTTCACCTGCGTTGCTGCATTGGTCATTCCCCTACAGTTTGGTTAAGAAATCTAAAAGGCCGAGCTCTGAGTCAGGCAAAATACTATTCAGTTGTCAATTCTGAAAACCACTCTCTAAAAACAAATACATATTAGGAAGAAGAAAAAAATTCATTGATTTTAAGTTTGATTCACTTTAATGTTTAATGGTTTCAAATCGTATGCAATTAAATGGTGATGTGGAAACTGTTTTGTTTTTATAGTAATTTTATTCATTCTTGAAATTAATCACACCTTCTTTGGCGTCTTTTCCTGTCACTTCCCATTTTGGGATTCTCCTTTGGTTCTCATTTGTCATCTTCTTCCATAATTATTCTTCCATCCCAAAGGTAAAGCCTGATTATTTTTATTTTGCTTTATTAATCACAATGGAATAGGAACAATCAAATCAAAATAGATTATACTTTCATCTTTATGTTTTCATCCTACAGAATGTCTTTGCTAGAAAATATTTTCTATGCTTTTGTTTTAGTACGCATCCTCTTTTCAGCACATCTCATGCCGCAAGTCCTTGCAGCTCATTATAATAAAATATGCGTAAAGCTTTTTGGACTAGCGCCATCTTTCGTCCAACTAGTACTAAACATTTGAGAGTTCGGCGTCTTTTCCAGGCTTTATCATCGCACGCAGTTGATCTCAATTGTTAACTTTTGCGAAGTTATTTGTGCACTTGGTAGCACGTCTTTTTTCCTTTGATATTCCCTATATACCATGTTTATCGAAAGTAACTTATTGACAATGGAAATGAAAAGAAAATACCAGCAATTTTCTTCACAACCAGAAGCTGGTTCAATTCGTTGTAGAAGAATGTACATGCATAAGGCTTTAATACGGTAGAAAGAAAAGGTTTATCTCCGATGATTGAGAATTTTGGAGCTTTCTCATTCTTTTTATTCATATGTTCAAGAATACCAAAGCAATGATATCGCATGATAACGATTGCTCTTTGCCCTCGTATTCAAAATGCGACTAGAAATGCAAATCTTTGGACCAAATGTTTATGTTTCGTGTTCCTATTATCCCATATACACAAAACCTTGTGAAATGGGAGGGGGGGGGTCGTTAGTTATTTACAGCAAGATTGGGTCGATCTGACATTCTGAATAATAACTAGGGTGTTAAAGATCAAGATCTGTTCTTTATCCCCGTCTTATAAAGAGTTGCGATTGATCCGAATCAATCTAAAGTCCTCCAATCAATCGCAAGTTTACAGTCTCCTATCTCTTATGTACATAGTTGCGATTGATATCAATCGCAAATAAGTCGCGATTAATCGCAACTGTTTATTAGACGGGGCCCTGGTTAAGTGATTACGCTTTGAAAGGTTGCTTGATGTAGTACATCAGATTCCGAGGGTTTGGGACCATCAAAGTGATAGTAAATTGACACAATATTGTTGAAACTCTTATGGGACTATACACAGTATGTCATGAAAGTTTGGTCACCACTCTTCCGCTATTTCTCCTTATATTTCGAAAAGGCGGGCATTTGAAGAGCATTTTTTTGTTAAGGAGACATTCCGTATGATGACACAAATAAGAATGGGAAAGGCTTACAAATTATTTATTACCCTTACCAAAACTCAAGCTTCTCTTTAATCCCTTCCGTAAGAAGTTACATGTGGTTCACAGTAGAGTGATAAATTAAACGCTCGACCCGTAGAGCGGGGTATAAACGATGACTCACCGAGTCCAATTTAGACTCTCATCGACATATCTTAGATCAGCCTATTATAATGATTATTGCTTTCATCACAGACGGATATCTTGGGCTCTGTCTATACATATATATCAACCCCCCATCTCTATCTCTCTCCCTTTATAGTGGTCTATAATATCTACATCATACATGACTGTCCCGATAACATAACCTTTTCTTTTCTTCATACTCGCTTTCTCCATCTCCATCTCCATATTCTCTTCTACCCCCCTCTCTCTCTCTTTCACTATCTTTCAATAAATCAATCCATCTATCTATCTATCTATATAATATATAAATATATATTTCTGTCTCTCTCCTCCATATCCTTTCCTCTCTCGTATTAATACAAATATCCAAACTTTATAATATGATCTCCCTTTTCTTGATTCCATGTCAAGTGTCACTGTCACAATCAATCCACCGTCTTAAAAGATCTCCGTATGGACAAGCCATCTACCAGGCATTACAGATTCGGAGTTGGGCATGGTATCGGTATTGGTATTCAAGATGGCTCCAGCGTCTTAAAAGCACTGCGTATGGACACACCCTGAGACGGAGCACGGTAATATTAAAGTCAATCTTCGTATTCATGATGGTGCCAGCGTTTTAAAATCACTGCGCATGGACACATCCTAAGACGGAGCATGATACATGTATATTAAAGTCAATCTTCATATTCATGATGGTTCCAGCGTCTTAAAAGCACGGCGCATGGACACACCCGGAGACGGAGCATGGTATATTAAAGGCAATTTGAATTGAAAGCCAGAGATGGACGTCGATGATTATGTCATAATGAGAAAGGGAATAGTTTCCTTGGTGAAATTAAACGGTGGCCAAGTCAATGTCATTTCGGGAATCGAAGGTTTGGAGAGGAGGGGGGGAGGGGTGTAGGTTGTAAAACTAAAATGCACTTGCAGAGAGGGGTGAATGAGAAAGAAAGAGAGAACAAGAATGAGGGAATAGAGAGGGGTGAGAGGAAAAGAGAAGTGAAGGGGAAGGAGAGAGGGTCGAAGGGAGAGAGAAATGGAGAGAGAGAGGGGAGAGAGGGGGTGAAGAAGAATAATAAGATGAAGAAGAAGAAGAAGAAGAAGAGAGAGAAAGAGAGAGCTAGAGAGAACGAATGAGAGAAGAGAAAGAGAGGGGTATGGAAGGGAAAGGCAAGTGAAGGGGAAGGAGAGAGGGTCGAAGGGAGAGAGAAATGGAGAGAGAGGGGGAGAGAGGGAATTGAGGAGGAAGAAGTAGAGGTGAGAGAGGGAGAGAGAGAGAGAGGGGGGGAGAGAGAGAGAGGGGGAGAAGGCGGTCAGAAAGAGGAACGAGAGAGCTTTTCGATCAGTAATTGCAAAATCATTTTGGATAAAAAATCAAAAAAAGATAAGAAATACAACTAAGACTTTAGGAAAAAAAAGTACAGTCCATAAATTATGAAAAATAATGCTTAAATCAGAATATCGACGGATTTATGAGTCAATCATTTCTGCATTACAGTGGTTTGTCTGCCAAATGAAGAAGAAATTATGAGAACAAATTTGATATGTCGGACGATAGGGGGTCGCCTTGCCCCTATTAGGAATGATAACAATGAGTGTTGTAGGAATATGGAATAAAGACGTGATCTCTGAATCATCGTTGTATTTGCATGTACAAATTAAGATGATCCTCATGTACAACAATTCACTTTATCTAGGGAATTTACGAAACTGATATGACAAAATTGAGTCTATTATTGAGATGTAATTGCTCAATTTAGTGTTTGTAAAACTACGGTAAAGGAAGTTTATATTGACATACTGTTCTTTTTCTTTCTTGTTTTCTTCTTATCAGCTTATTCCCATTTCCCCGATATTCTTGCCCTTTGTTCGAGTTCTTAATTTTACATTGTTTATATAATCATGATTTATATAGCCCCCAAATGGATTTGTTGTCCGTACGATATAGGCCTATCGGAAGTATTACAATTTTGAAAATTGCCAAATATATTTCAAAGAAGACTGAATCATAAAGCGATTCGCAATGCCTGCTTTTTCCATACAATTCTACTTGTTTTCTTTTTATGTTACTCCTTCCAAATGTGTTCATCATGATTGCGAAGGATTTAATTGTCTTTAAATGACTAGTGTTAAGATCATTGGAAAACGGTATATAGGGCCTATTGTTCCATGTATGCTATGAACCAAAATATTCACTTTTATTCTGTTATTTTCGTTAACACACTTCATCGTCCAAGTATCATTTTCATCCAATTTGGCTGAATGATAATAAAAATGTAATTAAGTATCTCCATTTTCTCCATCATCTCTCTCCATCGATTTCTATCTTCCTAAAATTGAGAAGATATTTCATCAATCATGTAATAAGTCTCCCAACAATATCGACTCTTTGCTAAAATACAGAACGCCCCATATTAAACACACGAGTCTACAAACCCTCCCATCCCATCCACCGGTTTCCATTCTTTAATTAACCCCGAAACTCACCGGCTCTCATCACCGTAATTAGTCGGTCGAGGGATGGGATCTCAATGGCTCTGTCATTGTTTGTTTTGTAATTTCTGATATAATGGCCCCGTATGTGCCTATTGACATTACTCGTAATTAAATCAATCAATGGGAAAGAAAATATTGTCTACATTTTTTTTTTCATCGTTGATGATGCGTGAGTCATTTATTTAGTGAAGACTAAGGAGTTTGATGAGGAAGGATTTGATAGGTGTCGGTGCGGAAAAGTTGAGCGGGATGGTGCCGGAGTCCCAGGCGGATGGAGTCGGCTTGATAGCTTGTCAATGAGTGACGGAAAAGGGTACAGTCGCGGGATAGCCCAGAGAGAGAGAGGGGGCGGAGGAGGAGGCTTTAGAAAATGAAATTTCGACAATAAACGTTTGAATTTGTTTTAATTAAAAATAGGAAAAATCGGGACATACAGGAGTCACATTATAGTTTAGGGTTAAAATCCAATATGTCTTGTTTCCCCCCTCTCTCTCTCTCTCCCCCTCTCTCTCTCTCTCTCTCTCTCTCTCTCCCTCTCTCTCCCTCTCTCTCTCTCTCTCTCTCTCTCTCTCTCTCTCTCTCTCTCTCTCTCTCTCTCTCTTTCCTTCTCACGCCGTGTATAGATATTCTTTCTAATGAATGTCATTTGAACGATCAAATTCATTCATTTTTTTATTCATTTTCTTGAAAGCCTTATTTTTTCTGCTTTAATCACTTGAAAAAAACACACATTGAGAAGCAGTCTTCCTATGAAAGTGTGATCATTTTTTTAATATATATTGTTAAGCTGGTCTTTTCAATTATTCGTAAACTTGTACAATGCTCTCCGTCCTCTGTACACGGAAATTAATAATTTGACCGAATTAAATCATATTCTTACAAAGTGTGTTCTTCTCTAAATAGTTCTTTATAAGATCTGAACACGTAATGTATACATCCTACGGCCTTACGCTTATCAGGTCTTTTTCATAATCGAAAAAGAAACATTGGGGAATATTTTTAACCCAACACTTCCGCCTTTCCGTTCTTATCGCATCCATATTTACAAGATCAGGGCTGAAAAGGACGCCTCTCTTTTCCAAGTTGTAATTAAATTAATAATGCATTCTAGAAATAGTGAGTCACTGTTTGCGAGTCAAGGGATATCCCGCTCTCATTCTTAATCCTTTTGACCCTTGAATTACTTGCAGTATGGGTTCTTTCGATATGTTATAACACCGATGTGATATTGAGTTTAAAGGGCAATCGAACACTTGTAATAAGTAATTTGTATGAAAGCAGAAAAATACGATAAGAAGAATAGTGAAAGTTTGAAATAAATCGAACAAATAATAAGAAAGTTATGAATGTTTGAAATACGAGATCACTGAGTCTATGCGAATCTCAAATTGGCAGTTTGATAATAATAATATTCCGATTATATAGCGCTTAATACAATGTCTCTAAGCGCTTTACAGATATACTATTACCCCGGTCATTGGATTCAGTGCTTGCCCGCACACACTGTGTGCACAATCTCCACTCCCTGGGAGCATTCCAGCCAGGCGTTACTTGACGCTCAAAAACTGTTTGACCAACAATGACGGTCGCATCCTACCGGGTACCCATTTAACACCTGGGTGGAGAGTAGCAAGTGCAGGTTAATATCTTGCCAAAGGATATTAGTGCCGTGTCGGGATTCGAACCCTCGACCTTCGTATATCCAGTCAAGCGCCTTAAACCACTCGGCCACGATCAGTGGATTGTGACGTAGTCGCGGGTAACTCTCCCGTTTGTCATGTAAAAAAATATAATTAATTTCTGTTTTTTCTTCTCCTAAGTGCGTTCTCGCTTTGGGCACTACTCAAAATATATCATGGTTAGCATACTTTCATATGTCTTCTAAAGAGATAAGTTCCTACTGAGTCATACATTTTTGAAAATTTCAAATTTTAGTAATTTTGTGTGTTAGAACAAATTGGAAAGTTGTCCGCCACTACATCAGACATTACCGAGGTAGCCAATTTGAAGAGCCCATACCTATAGTGATTACAACTTTCAAAAACTCATACATTTTTCATTTTTCTGTCCGATTTCATTCAAACTTTCACCAGTCTACTTCTCTAATTTTTCTGCTATACTCTAGAGTAGTTCGTTATCAAGGTTATTTTGTTAGACTTTTGTGAACAACTTTTCTAATGCTTGTTTGAACTTTCGTGATTTAGCGCTCGCTTCTTATATGTGGCATCATCGAGAGATGATGCATGTTGCAAACAAATCATTTGACTTTTGAATTGAAACTTTATAAAACGATTGAACCTTATTTACTTATCATCAGAGTTAACAAATTGTGACAAATTGTCAGTTTATAATGCGATTGAACTTTTTTTATTTTATCTATAGAGTTAAAGAACTGTGACAAATCCATCAGTCAAAAATAAAAAAAAAGTAAAATGTATCACTTAACAAAAATATCGTCTGGAATATTTTACAGAGGTATTTGACGGTTGTAATGTGGCCTTTTGCTATTGTATTTTTCGATCTATTGAAAGTAAATCAACATTTTTATATCGATTAAGTGTATTTCTAATTCATCGTTTAACTTTATTATTTACTATTCGATTGATTAACCAAGAAACAAAAGGTTTAACGAACATTAATCTTTCCAGTCAGACAATGTTCGTTAAACCTTTTGTTCAATTTTTTGTTTAATTCTCATCTGAGTTATTTGTTTTCTTTTTGTCTACGCCACTTTCACACCGCTCGTCCCCTTTCTATATTTCTCGTTGTCTTCTAGCTTCCCCATCACCCCCCTCTCTCTCTCTCTCTCTCTCTCTCTCTCTCTCTCTCTTCACTTCTGTCCTTTTCTATATTCTCTATCTCTCTGCCTCTCGACCAAACCATGCCCATATCATGTTCTCAAATACAATTATTCTGTTGTCCAACGGCTACGCCATTATCTCATCACGATGATTAATTATGCACGGGGGTATGAGTCACATTACAACCCCAGAATTAAACGGGATTCCCTCATTCTAATCTCTCTCTCTCTCTCTCTGTCTCTCTCTCTCTCTCTCTCTCTCTCTCTCTCTCTCTCTCTCTCTCTCTCTCTCTCTCTCTCTCTCTCTCTCTCTCTCCTTACCATATACCTGTACTTTTCAACAACTGAATCAGTGGTTTGGGTCAGAAAAATACTAAGACCTCTTCTTACCTCCCGTTTTCTCTTTTGTTTCTTCTTCTTCTTCTTCTTCTTCTTCTTCTTCTTCTCTCTCTCTCTCTCCTCCCATCTATCTCTCTGTATTCCTTATTCTCTCACTACCTCGTTCTCTCTCTCTCTCCATCTCTCTCCCCTCTCTCTCTCTCTCTCTCTCTTCATCCCCTCCCTCTCTCTACCTTCTCTCCCCCTCTCTCTATCTCTCTGTCCATCCCCTCCCTATCTTTCTTTCTCTCTCCCCTCTCTCTCTCTCTCTCTCTCTCTTATTTTCTCTCTCTCTCTTTCTCTCTCCATCCCCTCCCTCTCTGTCCATCCCCTCCCTATCTTTTCTTTCTCTCTCCCCTCCCTCTCTCTCTCTCTCTCTTCATCCCCTCCCTCTCTCTACCTTCTCTCCCCTCTCTCTATCTTCTCTATCCCTTCTCCCTCTCTCTCTCTCTCTCTCTCTCTCTGTCTCACCCCCTCTCGCCCTCCCCATCCCCACTTTCAATTCCATTAGTATGCTAATGACCCCTTGTTTTATGATTCATCCGTCTTGTCATGAGTCATAATAAAACATCATAATTTGCATAATTCCTCCCAATTACTCCGATTGAAACGTTTCGATGTCCCGGGCCAAAAGTTATAGTCCTCCGGGCCAACAACGCCGGAAAGAAAGAAGAAGAATTGAATATTGTCTTCCATACAAGTCGTTCAGTGTCGTATTTCCCGTTCCATCCTGTCTCAATTTCATTCAATCCACAGATTGCTTTCTACTCCCAATTATTTTGCTCGAAGAAATAGCAGATGGACGTAAACGCGTATCATATTAAAACATAAAGCAAAACAAACGGTCTTCTGGTTCTTAGCTGACGTATTATTTTCATGGAAGAAAAGCAAGGAATAAAAGGTTTTGTAGGCAACAAAGAGTTAGGATAAATTGGATTCTACTGAATTTTTCTCAAATTTTCTTTCCAAGTCCGCCGTATTCTAACTAAGCCCATTATAAATGCTGTATTTGAGATTATTTGTCTATGATGAGAGCGAGGGTGGAAAGCCTTTTTAGGTGGAAATGTAAGCGGAATCTTTCCCTTTCTTAACTGAGTGAAAATGCTTTAGATATTGTTTACCAATGAGGCGAATTGTTGTTACATGGAAAAATGCTTTCCTGATTATTTTGCACAAAAATAGTTCTAGGTGATTTTTATTTTCAAATAGATTCTAAAAACATGGGTACAATTTTTAATTTTGTCTAAACTTCATCATTAAGTTCTTTTTTTATCAAGCGCTATTTCCATGCAAGATAATATTACTAGTTTGTCTCTGTCTCTCTAAATTTAAGTTTAAAAACTGAAACTTGAAAATACCCAATCAACTCAAAACAAAAAATCCGCTGATTTAAAGCTTGTGATAAAGTCCAGTTAGAATTTCATTTGTATTTGTAAGCTATGGAAATATTGCTTTAAGTATTGAGAACAAAATGCATTAGATATCATAGGCTATATTAAACGAATTTAGGACAAATATAAATGAATCATATACGGCAAGTCGAAATCATTTTATTTTGGGGGGTACGGGGGTACGGGAAGGGGTGCTGAAATCGAGTTATCAGACAATTTTGTGTCCGGACAGAAAGTACCAACCTTTTCCGCCAACATCGCAGAATTCCTGAAAGTTTAATATTCAAATCGAATTCCAGTTCAATTCGATTAAATCCCAGAATGATTGCGTATCCCACACCGACCCATTACTTTTCATTACCGAAGTCCCTTTTGCAAGTCAAATTGACATTATGTGGTGTTATCGACCCGTGTGGGTTGATCTCGAAACGCGCGAAATTGACTTTACCAATCTTATAGAAAGACAGTAAATAATGTTGAGCTAGTTCGGTGGTATCGAGGGACCAACAGAAAAGGGAAAATTAAATTTCTGAGAGGAGCTTGGGAGAGAGTCCAGAAACAGAATTATTTATTTTCTAATTTACCTTTTTAATTAGTTTCAATGCATGTATTCATGATTCTTTCTTCATGATCATATGTTTTAATGTCCCTAGGTAGCTTACTCATCTATTTCTGTTTCTATCTGTTTCTGTTCCAGTCCCTCTTTTTCTATATTCTCAATTTTAATTTTCGTCCATGTGTCTTTTCTGCGTATTCACCTTTCTCTTGTATAATTGTCATTCTCTCTCTCCCCTTTACGTTTTTTTTTCTCTTTATCTCTTTCTCTATCTATTCCTCCCTCTCTCTTTCTCGCTCTCTCTCTCTCTCTCTCTCTCTCTCTCTTTCTTTCTATCTCTATATCTCTCTCTCCCCCTTCTCTCTTTCTCTCTCCCTCCCTCTCCCTCCCTCCCTCTCTCTCTCTCTCTCTCCCTTCTTCTCTTTCCTTCTATTCTCAGAAATCTCACATTCTAATTTCGAAAGGAAAAAAGAAGGATAATTCCTCACATTTTTGCGATACAAAACTGAAAATGAGTATCATCTTGAGCAAGTTTCATTTTCATTTTTTTTTCTTTTACTTTTTCCTCTTATGCTTCGTTCCTTGACTTATTTTTCTCAATCGCAAACTGACGATTACTTTTTGTATTGAAAGAAATAAACTTGTGCTATTTAGAGCTATTTTCTTTATTGACTAACTGCAAGTAAACTTTGAGAATGAATCATCGATTATAGGACCTGTTATTGCAATCGTGCTACAAACGGCCTTGAAAAATACCCACTCGCATTCAGTCTTGGTTCATATTCAGTTACGGTAACGCAACCGCCATGTATTACACGCCCTATGATTTGCCGCATCGCTGATTGGTCAGTTGAAGTTATCTCTTATGCAAATGATAGACGCATGCCTTTACTGATTGGTCAGCAGGCGCGTTGTGTATCTACACGTGATAACAGGCTCGTCGATGATTGGTAGGATCGAGTGATTTCTATGCAAATGAGCGCAGGTGAGTCATTGAAATGATGGATGCTTGTCATGTATGGGGAAGGGAGGATCTTTAATATGGGAGCCAAAAATCGTGACGTAGATTGATGTTGTAATTAAAGTTATTAAAACTGGACCCTCTTAATACAGAGGGACTTGTATATCGTGATAATGTAAGGCCAATTTAGGGGAAATCGCAGAAGTCATATCAGAGACACAGAGTTATTTATAATGATTACTTGTTTCTTATAGGTCTTGCTTACGAATGGATTATTAACAATCTCAAATTAAACAATTTTATCATTAATTAAGCTTCTAAGCCATAAATCTTGGCTCTTAATTCAATTTTATACATCGCTAAACTTGGGATCATGATAACGCAGCTAAGGACCAAGAATTTTTCATTATTTAGTCTCTCCACATGTCATGTTTTTCCTCTCTTTTTCTTCATCAAATTAAATCAATATCATATGTATATTAATATATCATGCAAGTTTATATAATGGAGAAACATGGCATGCATGACAAGTTTTAAATTTTATAGGTTTATTTCAATCGGTAATTTTTTTTTTATGTAATCAAATTTAATGCATAAATCAGGTGAATGAAACAATTTGTAAAATGGCACTTAACAAAGATTTATGCATTACATTTGATTACATTACGAAAATGATCTATTCTCCTTTCCCCTATACTGTTGCGTGCTCTTTTTATATTTCTTATCAGTTCAGTTCAGTTCAGCTTATTAATATCATCATTTCGCAGCCTCGGCTGAATTGAGGTGTCGTGGACGAGTGGATATGTCACCGGACTGTGGATCACAAGGTCCGCGGTTCAAGTCCCACCGCGGCACTAATGTCCTTTGGCAAGACATTGATCTACATTTGCCACTCTCCACCCAGGTGTTAAATGGGTACCCGGTAGGATGCGAAAGCTAATGTGCTTAGATTAGCAAGTGTGCGCTTGTAAAAATGACGCCTGGCTGGAATGCTCCCCAGGGAGTGGAGAATGTGTATACATTGTGTGTGGGTAAGCCTGAATCCGATGACCGGGGTAATAATATATATATATATCTGTAAAGCGCTTTGAGAGGGCCTTCGGTCCTGAAAAGCGCTATATAAGAACTAGCTATTATTATTATTAATTGCATGACAATTTACAATTAAAAACATATTATATTTCTTTAACAATTGTTTCAATAATACCAGTTAAAATACAATATAATAAACGAAGACAATGAATCTTAATCAATACTTAGTTTATTTTCTAGTGACAATTCACACTATTAGCAATAGGAATAATTAAAGTATGTATTTTTACTGCTTATATCGTGCGGAACACAGTAGATTTCCTTTTTTAAATTAACATCTAGGATATGGATATGAAAAATTGCAACACCCATAGATTAAGAAAACTGGATTTTAATAAGGACTCACTTATTATTTGTATGTTTTGAAGCCCTGGTTAATTATTATCTGTAATGTATTTCAATGTGTGCCCAGTTTTTATCTTTTTTTTTTTTTTTTTTTTTTAAAGGCTTTAAAAGAGTTTAAAATGAATCTGAGCCGGTCCATCATAGATTTGCATTTTACTTACAGTGCGTTATGCTTTGTCAACAAAATCAAAATTTTCATTCTTTCGACAAAATCAGGCCGCAAGCGGAAGTACCCATTACTAGTGTCAAATTCGAATGGTAATTAATCCATGTATGTCATCGTTCGGATGTTTATTTGTTTGTTGTTTCGCGAAAGAAAACAAAATCATTTAAATCTCAAAACTTGGACTAATCGTTGTCATTTCCAACGCCCCCGTCGAAACCCTATGATGTGACGTCATGATTACGTTCCTGATTATAACACCATGTTTGTAGATTATTACTGTATGTTTTCGAAGTTCATGGCCGGTGGCGAAGTATAAGGGGCATAGGGCCATGGAGGTACGTAACCACCGGCCCCCCCCCCACACACACACACACACACACACGCACACACACACAACAAGGAGAGAGAGGGGTGAGATTAGGCGAGGATTAGGCGTGGTAATATGAAAATAAAATAATATGAGTCTCTCTCCCATCGTGCCTCCCGTCTCTCGATGGCCGTGTCTCTCGCATTACATCTACCAAAATTACGTTATACCCCCAATGAAGCAAGAGCCCTTCCAACGGCAGAACCTTCGGTACGCCACGATTCATGGTCAAACAAAATTCGCGAAAGATAACAAAATCTTTAAAACCTCAACATTTCAATGATTTGTTTACAAAGATTCGATATTTTTCGATTTTTATCAACAGCTTAAAAACTCAACAATGTGATCAAAATCTGTGCTATTTCTGAATTAAAATTCAGGAAATCATGAGGAAATGATTTTAGGCAAACCTTCAAAGATTTGGACCGCTTTACATTTCCGTATTTGAATGGATAATACGTATATTTCCGGTCAACATAGATGACTTTATTTAGAGAGGAACTGATGCCATTTGATTAATCGGAAATTGTTCTTTTCCGTTCGTCCTAATGGATGGAAAATTGATAATGTACTTTCCAGAAACGCCAGGAAATAATCAACAAACAATGCATACATTTCTAGAAAGATATCCCAAACACGAAATTTTAATACACCTTTATTTTTTAGGTTCTCGTTTCTTATAGGCATAACTAACCCTCTAAAATAAAACGAAAGAAAGCAATTCGCAAATGAGAAGGAGTGTTTTATCAAAATACGGATGAACTCTCTTCCCACTCAACCGCTATCATCAAACCTTCACCATTGCATTCCCATTACTATTACCCCCCCACCACCACCACCACCACCACCACCACCACCACCACCACCACCACCACCACCACCACCACCACCACCCCGCCGCCCAACAAGATCATATAATCATTACCATTCTCATCATCACCATGATTTATCCAACAGTACAAGTATCATTACCCTTCGCTACCACCTACCACCATCATGACCATCATCCTCATCCTATCATTCCAACACCACCACCCTCACCATCATACTCAATCGTCATACCCCCCTTTTTTTTTTACTTCCGTCATTCATTTTTCATTTCTCCAAAGTTATAATAGGAGAGGTGTTTCGAATGAGTGTCCTTCGCCTTCACAGATGGACTCCCCTCTCACTCAACCATTATCATCCATCCTTCATCACCAGCACTATTACCCCCTAGCAGATACTACAGTCGGATGGAGAGATGTTTCGAATCAATGTCCTTCGCCTTCACGGATGGACTCCTCCCACTCATCCACGAAAAATGTAACCACTCAGAGTAATTATGAATCATTACGAGGTCTTTTCCCTGTCACTGCGGTATGGTCTGATTTTGAACTTCTTAATCATACATCCTTGATTGCATCATCATGCCATCCTTACTGATGAGTGAGGCACGATGGCTCAGTGGTAGAGCAGTGGTCTCGTAACCAGGGGGTCCTGGGTTCGAAACCCTGTCACTGCGGTATGGTCTGACTTTGAACTTCTTAATCATACATCCTTGATTGCATCATCATGATGTCCTTACTGATGAGTGAGGCGCGATGGCTCAGTAGTAGAGCAGTGGTCTCGTAACCGGGGGGTCCTGGGTTCGAAACCAATTCAATGTGCTAGTGCCCTTTGGTAAGGCATTAATCCTCTATATCAAGTCCATCGGAGAGGACTTAAAGCCGTCGGGCCCTGCTTGCCTACTTACAAGCATACATGCTTTCTTAGCGTTCATGAAGGTGACACAAACAAACCAACAAAAATCAACCAAACATCATGCCCTCCAATGATCGTTATACATGTATAATATCTATCTTTATACAAACATTTTTTTCTCAAGGAATTATATTTTTTATATTTTCAAAGTGATGGTTTATATATTCATTTATTTTGTATGAAATGTTTTGTTTCTCTAAACAGAAGTAGTACAAATCGAAACAAAGTAAATACAAATTACATCATTCAGAAGTTGAATAAATTACAAGTCAAAACTGAATTATTACATTGTTTATGTTTATCCAAAACAATATACAGAAGAACAATATTCAAAATGTATATAAGAGTCTTTTGTTTACATTTTTTTTTAAATAATACTTTTAAGTAATGGTTTAATCAAGAAGAAATACAGTGTTGATAGTTAAGTAATTTTGTGCATTGAGACATTGGAGAAAAAAAATTTCAATAATAATAATAATAATAGTTCGTCCTTATATAGCGCATTTCAGGACCGCAGGCCCTCTCAATGCGCTTTACAGATATATATTATTACCCCGGTCATCGGATTCATGCTTACTCGGCACACAATGTATGCACATTTTCCACTCCCTGGGGAGCATTCCAGCCAGTCGCCATTTTACAAGCGCCACTTGCTAATCAAACCACATTAACTTTCGCATCCTACCGGGTACCCATTTAACACCTGGGTGGAGAGTGGCAAATGTAGATCAATGTCTTGCCAAAGGACATTAGTGCCGCGGTGGGACTTGAACCGCGGACCTTGTGATCCACAGTCCGGTGACATATCCACTCGTCCACGGCACCTCTACAATGAATGTCATGACTTGTTAAAGTAAATGAGGATTATGATAATTATCTTTCTAATGAACAGTCTTCCCTTTGGTATAGATTTAAACTTTTTTGTTTCTCTGTTATCATGCTGATGTTAGATGTTACAGATTAACGAAGTATTTTCTTTTACATATTCCATCGGAAAATACAAGTAACAACCAGAGTAAAGCTCTTCCCGCCGTGGAGAGAGCAAACTTCATATTCTACAGCCAGTAACTTTTTTAAACGATTCTGTGTAACTATCATTTTGTACATGGAATAATATACTCTTATTATTTTTCCGATCTATGGTTTTTGTTTCTGACTTTGTATCCGCCATTTTGTTAATCCAATCTTTACGGAGGTAATTCATAATTGGATGCTATTGAATGATACAAGTAGGAATATATCTCTTGAAAGTTTTTTTTCCATTGTGGAGAGCGAGCATGAAGACAAATTTGTCCGACTTCCAAGCTGTCTTGTGAAGTAACGATTGTGATGCCATTCCTAATAATTCTAATTCACTCGAACAAGGGTTTATTTCCCTAGCTTATTTACAACTGGACAATCGTCTGACAGTCATTTAGCTCTCAGGGTTTAGTAAAGGTGTGACGGCAAGTAAAAGTTCTTTCCAATTCTAATTTGATATCAACCAGATGGGATAAAGACGTGATGTCTTACTCATCCTGAACTATTGTGATCGAGTTGTCTTAACTCATTTACTAGCACTGGACACAAGGGAAAATATGTGTCATTAACAATTATTACATAAAGTAACCTCGTGCTGTAAAGTGGATTGGTGATATAAAAAATATTGGGAAAGGATTTTTTTTATTTTTATAAAGATTCTTTGATTACTCCGATCTCCGACCTACTTAACAAAACCATATTAAATGCACTGCTTTACCTTTTAAAATTCATTTAACATGTTCAGAAAAATCGGTCTGTATTATATTTAATGTAACAATTATGAACCCAGAGATGAGCTTAAATTGTACCACGCTATATGAGCATTAATGAGGGTAGGAGATATCAGTGGTGAATTTAGAGGCAGGCACAACCTGCCCTTGCCCCCTCAAAACCCAATTGGCATACCTTCAATACACAACAACAATAAAAATGGCCCCTTAATATGTTATTTTTCGGAAATTTGCCCTACCCCCCCCTTTCCAAAGTCTTAGCTCTGCCTGAAACTTAAGTTTCAACTTAAGTTTAAGTTTTCTAATCACCGATGGTTAGTCATATCATTATTTCAATGATTACCCAGCATTCTAGGCGATGATGTACGATGACTTGTTCGAGAATTCCAGGAGGTCGGGAAGTTATTCACTTATTCATAGAACAATGAAGTCCGTAATTTCAGTATGATGAAGGGCGGAGTAGAGAGTGATGAAGAACGATGGAGAATGTAGTATTAATAGAGGACTAATGACGAAGAGGAAGATGATGGATCTATATATAACTTAATTCATAAAGTTTCAGTTTCAGTATACTGTTTCATATTTCACATCATATTTAACATTTGCGATGATTTTACAAAGTAAATGGTACAAACAAACGTGGATTTTATTTTTTTTTAAAAGGGAGTACCTCATATCAGTTATTGTTCAAATTGTTCAAATGCACTAAATTAAAAGACTGAACTTAAAAAGAAGAGTGAAACATATGAGGGGCATATGGTGAAATCTATGCTTGTGAGTTATAGGCCCCGTAAAATAGTACATTGTATAATAGTCTTTAAAGATACTATGTCCCTTTTGCAGCCAACATCAAATTCTGTAGAACTTTGCAGGAATTATGAATATGTCATGTACAGTATGTCCTATCTGTGAAATTTAAACGTTAGCAGTGTCCTAATATTCAAATTATGCAAGGAAACCTGTTTACTTGCTAGACTTCACTGTCAGACACTATTGAGTGACTGAGTGGCTTTTTTCATCTTTGGTATTTATAAATAACATACATAAAATGAGCTGTAAAGGGTACATGAGCATTTGTCTACATCAATAACCCACTTCTTGTAATGGCCAAAATTAAACTGATTGAATCTTTGCGCAGCATAAAACGTACGACCATTCGGTACAATGGTCTGAAAAATCAGACTATTACTTACTGGCTCTATAGCTCCTAAGTCGATTCGACAACTAATAGTCGTTATTTTCCCACTTAAAGACATTTTCAAGCCCCCTTTTTTAGGGAAATTCTAAATTAGTATTGTCTTTCAAATGCTATTGGAATTTAACCTTTTCATTTTTTTGGCCTGCAAATGGTACATAGTACCTTTAAAAAGAATGGAGGTTATATTTATCAAGATTTTATGAAAATCTGCTCACGACACTGGAATTATCGTAATCGTTGCAGATATAATATGAGATTTCGAGGAAAAGGAAAGACGTGTCTATATGAGAAAATACGTACGTGGATATGATACTATGTTAATACGCATAATTTTATTTCATATTTTTCTTGGGGGTGGTATTCACACCTCTGTGTAGAGGGAGTGTCTTGCTCATTATAAGCATGTATGGTCTCCAGTAATGATTGAGTGCTTTGAGCGGCAACAAACGGAAAGTCATATTGATATGATGATGACGAAGGGAAGGAGGAGGAGGAAGAGGAGGAGGAGGAAGAGAGGAGGGGGGAAGAGGAGGAGGAGGAGGAGAAAGAATGGAGATGGTGGTAATACTGATTTTGGAAGGCCTTATGCAATAGAGCACAACGTTTATACAACAGATAAATCAAAACACAATTACGAATAAGGCAAGGGGGAAAAACGAAATATTGAATGAAACGGTAGGGAAGGATGCTTATTGTTTTGAGGACGAATAATGATGACAAGTGCTAAATTATAAAAGAAAGAAAGTGGATCTTGATCATATCCCTAAGTTTTATCAAGTCAAGTGTTTCGTCATTGGCTTTGTCACTAGAACATTGCGAAAAAAGCAAATACATGCCGAAAAAATTCCAAAAATATTCCCTATAACGAAGAGAGCTCCTTATATTCGTCTTGTAATTGTAATGGGTGTGTCACCCCACCACAACTACCATCACCAATATTCAAGAGTCAAGTTTTATTGTCCATGATAATAATACAGAATTTGTTTTCCTATTGGTGTTACAAACAATATAAACATAGGCATAAACATGATATTGTATGCTGAGAGCCGGAAGGGTGTCAACTTAACGTTGAATACCACTACCACCCCTTTCCCAATAATCTTCTTTAGCAATTTTTTTTTTAGCAGATGTTTCTTGAAAGCTCAAATACAAAATATTAAAATAACAATAATAATTTATAATATAATATAATTGATTTACGTATAAAATATGACAAAAAAACTGAAATATAAAAAATACTTAGATATCATTGAAAATTTGAAAGTATGGAGGTAAATCAAAGAATCAAGATTAAATGCAGATGCCAACTATGATAAACATGAACGCTTGAGCTTCTAACCAAGCTAGGATTCGCAACCGCCCCACCCCTTCCTGGTTCGTCATCTAAGATAATTGATTATCATTTGTTAAAGAGTAAGATACAAATCTCGATGACCATCTCTTTAGCCATCGACCATCGACATTCTTTCTTCCACCAAGCTTTGAGTCATCCCTAAGACCTCGCTTGTTGCAGACATCAGGTTGAAATACTCGTTCGACCAGTCACGATTATGATGATACAAGCTAGAATCTAATAAAAAATACCTTTCCAGATGTCTCATTCTTCATCCAACCCCTTTATAATGTTAGAGTAAGTCTAAGATTTAAAGTTACCTTAGTATGTTCCACTCAAAATTAAGGAGCCTGAAGGATCCCGCTCAAATCCAAATTAAGGAGTTGGAAGATATATATATATATATATATATATATATATATATATATATATATATATATATATATATGTTTTACAAATTATCTTTCGTATACAAGATCGTGTTCAATTATAAACAAACATTGTAATATTAGTGATTCTTTAGGGAATTGTTTAAGAAATCAACGATTCTTTAACGAAATTCATATGAGAACGAAATCAATACTTACTTGAATTTGTCAAGAATAATAATTGACAACATATTTTATTGCGTAAGCGATTGTTTGATATAATGCATTAAGATGTTAATATAGTTGTTAATTAGAGATTTAGTTTCAGGATCAGGAACATTATTTTTAAACAAAATAGATATACTCAGCATCAACGATCGTCAATAACAAGGCAAGATTTCATTTTATAAAACACATTACTGTTAGAATTCATAACACTTATTGCTGGCTACATGGGCCATTTCAAAAGAATTGTATAAACAATTTTTGTTTTAATGAAAAGATGAAAAATCGCGAAGAGGTGCACTACCTTTAAAGTGAACCGGTAACATTGTTGAAGGTTGATGAAAAAACTGCGTAATTTTTGTATAAAATGTTACTTAAGATATTCCTTCTACTGTCTAACCTCTAACATGCAAACAATCCTTTAAAAATTCTCAAACCAAAAAGATACTTATGCTTTTCTTTGAAGCCGTCTATGTGCAACACCCTCTATTAGTAAATTCTCCCAACCACTTTTTGAATTTTCCCAACCGTTTTTCCATGAAAATAAGACATAAAACAGGCTTTTGTTTAAATCTTTCAACACTTAAATGTTTAGAATGGCATATAGAGCCAATCCATTGCTTCGTGACGATCTACATTCACCTAAAATTAAATTAAATTATAATAATATAGTTGGGAGAATTAAGGAATCGATCAGATCATTTTTTCCTAATTTTATCATTAATAATGGTCTGTTTTCACTCAAACTTTCAGATTACCTTTAATTGTACATGTAGCATTAAAGTCACTTTAGCACCATTTTCTCTCATCTGAACAATGTTACCAAGGCCCTTTAAAGACCTTCCGAAGACCAGTTTGATAGGGCATCTTGCTTTCTTCCAGTCATTAATTTGTCCTATCTATGAATCATCGGATGAGTATCAAACTCCGTTGAAGATGGGAAAACCATCGAGGTTAGATCGGTCACCTGGACTCGTCCGGCCTTGAACGAAACGATGACTCCTTCCTTGGTAGAATGAGGATTTGGAGGGGTAATATATATAGGTGGGCATGGGAATTACGAAAGGGGTAGGAGGGTAAAAAGGGGGGTATGGCGTATTAAAGGGGAAACAAGAAGGAATTAGATAGAATGATGATGCCCTCGACCGGGTATGAAGGTTAATGGAAGGAGTATGAAGGGCAACGGAAGGTAATGGAAGGTAGTGAAAGTATTCGACATTGTGGAAAGGATGATGCGGAGAGGCGGGGAAATAGGGACCACGACCCTGTTTCATAAAAAAAAATCATCAATTAGAAATGCTGAATTTCTAGGACAAATTTGCTCTCAGCCAATCAAATGCCATGATTTCAGTAGCGTATAATAGTCATTGTAACTTATAATTGATAGCAAGTTTTATGAAACAAGGCCCAGGAAGAACATAGGATAAAGGAGGCAAAAAGTGGAGCCGTATGGGGGGTAACTGAAGATGCTGGGTATCAGACGGAGGATGGGGTAGGGAGTGGCAAATATAGCATGATGATGATGAAGAAAGGAAGGAAAGCAAGAAGGGTGAACCTTACGGGACGAACGTAAGGGGGTAATTTAAGGTACTAGGTATTCGATATGGGGGGGAGGAGGGGTTGGGAGGGAGAATGGGGGACAAGGAGAAACAAGGAATCAGACAGAAGTATCGAGATGATGACTCCTTGGTAGAGGAAGATGGCGGGGTACTGGAGATGGGGGAACAATTTTAGAGGAATGAGGGGGAGGGAGAATATGAAACAGCTAGGAGGAAGGGAACGAAGAAGAAGAAGAAGAAGCTGGATTTATATAGCGCTTAATACGAAATACAGTTCTAAGCGCTTTACATATATTATTACCCCGGTCATCGGATTCATTCACGCACAATGTGCACCATCTCCAATCCGTGGGGAGTATTCCTACCATATGGGGACCGTGAGGGCATATGACAATGACTAACACAAATACTTTCGTCATCCTACCAGGTCACCATATCACTCCTGGGCATGGAGTGGCAAATGTAGATTAATGCCTTGCGAAAGGATATTAGAAAGGGAAAGTATTATTTTCTTGATATGAAGGAGTTTATAATGGGGTATGCCTATTGGAAATGGGGGATACAGATAGGTGATTGAGGAGTAATTGGGGGCAGGTAATAAGGGAAAACAAGACTGATCACTCCCTTCATCGAGGAGTAAGAGGGGTAATGGAATGGGGTGATGTATGTGAGATGGGAGGTGTGGAGGGGTACGAAGGAATGGGGATGAGGAGGGCGAAGGGGGTAGGGAGGCAGAATGGTAACTTATCTGATGGACTAGAGGTATGAAGGGTAATCAAAGGTGGTGGGGGTACAAACAGTAGGTATAGAGATGGATGGTTGGAGGTCTATAGAATGGGTGGGGAGGGGAGGGGCTCTTACGACTACGAGGGTTATCGTTTTCGTACAATAATATTTCAGTTTAAAAAGTAAAGAAAATACGAATTTTTTTTTTCTGTCTGTGGAAGTGTATGTACTTACATCGAGAGGGTCCGCTCCCGTTTGCCCAGAAACAATATAAAAAATTGTTCTAAATTTTAACTCCCAACGAAATTGCATTTACAGAGTTTATAATAAACCCTCCTCTAGTTGCCTAGTAATACAAGTAGGAACTTCGCAACATATGCGTAACGCGCTTTAGGGGTTCGCGAGGGGATAAATTCATATTCAAGAAATTTGATTTCACAACTGTTTAAACAAGATAACGATTAAAAGAGGGGGTGCGCTGTTTAATATCAGCGAACATTTGCAGGTGTTTAGCTCATAGGGTATATCCGATATGGTCGCCAGGCCGCTGCATCAGGCGGACGTGTGCGCCAGCATATGGTGCTGGCAGCAGAAGTACCGGTAGTTCTTATGATAGTAAATCGAAATTATGGAATTTGATCGAAGAAGGGGTATACATATTTTATGGAGAGGGGTTCGTGTTCCTTATTGTTGATATAATTGTATAGAAAGGAATCAGTGATATTCTGTTTCAAATAAAGATTCCTGTCACCGCTGCTCCGATCCTTCCTTTTACATAATTTGTGATCCTCATTTTGTCAAACCTGATGAACTACTGGGCCCCGTCCTATAAACAGTTGCGATTAATCACAACTTATTTGCGATATATATCAATCGCAACTATGTACATGAGAGATAGGAGAATGTAAACTTGCGATTGATTGGAGGACTTGCGACTGATTTGGATCAATTGCAACTATGTACATAAGAGATAGGAGACTGTAAACTTGCGATTGATTGGAGGACTTGTGATTGATTTGGATCAATCGCCACTCTTTATAAGACGGGGCCCTAGTCTTACTTATACGTGTACATGTATCTCTCTCTCTCTCTCTCTGTCTCCTCTTCCTCCCATTTCACTCATCTCTCTCTCTCTCTCTCTCCCTCTCTCTTTCTTTCTCTCTTTCTGTATGTCTGTCGGTCTCTCTCTCTCTCTCTCTCTTTCTCTCTCTCTATCTCCTTCACCCCTCTCTCTCTCTCTCTCTCTCTCCCTCCTTCACCCCTGAAAGATAATTGTTCGGAGTTACCAAGTTACCACAAATAACTTTTGGAAGTAATTTAATGACACGTGGAGACCGGAATACAAGTAGGTCTGTGTAACGCAACAGGAAAATAAGATAAGTGAAGATAAATAACAATGTAATGATTAAGAACAAAACCATCAAAGGAAGCACTCTCGTTTATATATCTGTCTGAGACATTAAGAATTTGTCTACTACACGATTGCACTCAAATAACTCAAGTAACGCAAGTAACGCAAATCCGCACACCTGTACATTATATACCGCGCATGTCGATACCCCCAAACTCCGATTGGGGGGGGGGGGCAGGGGTAATTGTAAGGCGCATGCGCTTTCGACTCGATGGCATGAGGATCGACCGCGCCCATCGCAGTCGGTATTTCACTTTTTCCCTCAATTTTTGAAACTCATAAGTATTAGAGCACCATTATGACATATCAAGGCACATTGAAACTACTATCACCTTACCCCCGCCCGTCCCCCCAAGAAAATCAGCAAATCAAAATATTCAAAGTAACTGATGAATAATGAAACATCGTAATACCGAGTTGCCACTTTTTCTCCATTAGATATTATTCATATCATTGAAAAGTCATTTAGTAATTCTTTTATAAATTTCCCATACTTCTTATTTCTTGGAGTTCACCTTTTCTGTTTTAAATGAATGTAACCGTTATTCGATCATCAAACATTTTTATAATAGTAATATTGTCGATATTTTCATTTAATGTAGGCTATGTTAAGTACAATTTTTCTAATGAGTTATTTATCATTAGTATGAAAATATCCAGTTAATGATGAAACAACAATGTCTTAATAATAAATGAATAAAATTATGATGTCATTTACAACATACTTAGTTCGCTGCTGGTAAACCAAGAGAAAACGTTTAATCATCATTTTCCTAAACTAAAAAGATACATCGCATAAAAATTTCATATACGATTTTTTTAACATGATGACTTCATAAATTCATTAATCAAACTATATACGAAGACATCCAAAATATACAGTTTCTTAAAATGGTAAGATATATATATATATTAGGGGGGTTGAAAAATCGCTTCTTTTGGTCCCGATCATTGGCGGTGAAGACGGATGCCATTTGTGATAAAAACTGGCATTGAAGGAAATTGACCAATAAGAGTAATTTGATTGCATCTGTCCCATTCGTTAATCCTAAACTGGCCTTCTTTTCCAACAAAAACTGGCGAATTTAGAGGAAGAAGAGGAGCATGTGAAAGCCGCATGGTTGTTTAAATGTAGGATGAATATGAGAAGGAGTGTGGTGTCGATATTTTGTCTTGGTGGGGCGGATACACTAGCTTCTCCTGTGCTGGATACGCCTCTGAATTCATTTATTGAAAATAAGGCAATCAAAATACCAGATTCCTAATAAAAATCAAAGCTACTATTAAGTCTTTACGAAATATTACCCCTCCTCTTAGCCTCTTCACACCCATCTTGGATTCCTTCTCCCCCACTTCCCTGTGATAAATTTTCTTGCAATCAGTCAAGCAGCCCAGCTAATCTAAGAGCGGTCAGTTTGGACATGCTCGATATAACAGCCATCCATGACTCATCGACACATCTCATCACCCATCCATTTCGAGAGAGATGGAGCAAGGGGCCCTGTCCCATATCACCAAAAACGATGACATGGGTTAGTCACATATGAACGGTATGATAGCAACGACGACGACGACGACGACGACGATGATGATGATGATGACGATGATGATGATGATGATGATGACGATGATGATGACGATGATGATGACGATGATGATGATGATGATGATGACGATGATGATGACGATGATGATGATGATGATGAAGAATACAAAGAGTATAAATGAAATAAACATTTGTCAAATTAAACATCATTTAGTAATAAATATAATGAAGAGAACTGGCATGATCAAACCTCCTTGGGGCACACCGTTGTTATAAATTCTTCCGATAATACAACATAAAAAAGTTATGATTCTCATTCATGTCATTAATATAAGAGAGGAATGGAAGGAGGAGAAGGAGAAGGAGGAGGAAGAAGGAGGAGGAAGAGAAGAAGAAGAAGAAGAAGAAGAAGAAGAAGAAGAAGAAGAAGAAGAAGAAGAAAAAGAAACGATCTATTTAGATGATATGATGGACATAGACTCATGGTAATTAGCTTTCAACATCGAGTTTCTCTGATCAAATACCTCTTCTACATCTGATTTCATGTGAACAGCCCTTACTCTCCTGCAGTGTTTGTCGACAAGGCATCGGATATCGGTGTCGATCACCGATTCAGCCTTCAGCACCGACTTTCTTGGATCTCATACTCATCTCGTCAGAAAAATATATATATATTAGGAAGCTGATACAAGCTGGTCACACTTCAAAGAATCAAAGATAACGCTACCGATTAAAAAGAAATCTATGTCAAAATGTATTGAAACTCATGGATATGTAAACCGGTGAGCGCCACACATACATAGAATGAATGTATAGTTGTTTTGGTTATGGGTAGGCCTATCGTTGATATGTTACCAATCCTTTATTGTTTTCGGGTTGCAGTGGTATGATATGTTTAATGAAAAGAAACGAAGAAAGATGGAAGGAAATATGAATAGTTGTCCGTCATACTGGCGACGCCAAGGCAATCACGACCACAGCTTGATCGGTGTCCCAGCCGCCCAGATGGCTTCTGAATTACTGCTGACTCTTTAAGCCTGAAATCCATACGTCATGCAGAGTGATGATATTGTTGGGGGTCTGGATGGCGTAAGCGCCCGATGGGAGGGGCGCTCGACCAAAACTCACCGTCCCTTAGGAAAATTGTTAAAAGAAACACAAATCCGTTTCATTAGTCATGTTATTGATACAGCACGCTTTTAAACACGTCATCTAATGAAGCCAGCGTGTCGCGTTCGTGTTGATGAACTAGGTCTATGCCGCCTCATCAGTCGAGTAATACTAATTACTAATCATTTGTATTTTAATGAATTATCCTTCATTTAGAACTGAGATATCGTCTTTCATTTTCTGATACGACATAGTGGATATCTCTTCTATTCTTGTTTTTCGTGGGTGTTGTCTCAATATAGGCGTCGCTAGATACTTGACAGGGGGGGGGGGACAAAATTTTTAATGGGGAGTGTCAAAACCACCTTCACGACTCTACATCAATGACAAATGTGATTTTCCTCTGATTTTGTTTCCTTGAAGAAGAAGGGTGAAAAGAAGGAAAAGGACGAGGAGGACGAGGAGGAGAAGGAGAAGAAGGAAAAAAGAAGAAGAAGGAACAAAAAAGGAGAAGAAGAAGATGATGATGTAGAGGATAAAGACAAAGAAGATGAATAAGAAGAAGGATATGAATGTGAAGAAGATGGCGATAAAGATAGCGAAGAAGATACAAACAAATAAACAGAAGAAGGAGAAGTAGAAGAAAAATAAGAGGAAAACAGATTAGAACAAGACCAAGAACAGTAAGAACAGAAACAAGAGGAACAAGAAGAACGTACAGTAAGAATTAAAAGAACGAGGAAGAAAATGAATGAGATGATAAGAAGATAACAAATTTGGAACTTTACTTCTATTATTGATATAAAGACAAATGATTATAGTCACAAATTCATCTCCCCTCTGGTCAGGGTGAGATCTTTTCGGTTTCCCCATGATTGATTTTTTCGGACAGTATCAATTTGTCATGAGTACCTCAGAATCCCTCTAACTACCATTGTCAAACATCCTCTGTACAAAAACCAATCATATTCCGGTTTAAGGTAGGGAGGGGGTTAAGAACAATCCAATTAATATCCCTCCCTGGAGGATGGTCAAGCTTCCCATAAGACTTCACCCGATGACAGAAGAGGATATTAAAGATGAGGCAAAGTGGATTAACAAGACGCCTTGTGTAGTATTGAGTCATATTGCCGTGTGAAGTGCCTTTTCATCCCATATTTTGACACCATCCCAGAAAGTCCATATTGAGGGGGATAACGGTTTCCCCTAAAACACGGATGGACATGCAAAATAGGTTTTCAATGGGGCATGTGTCAGCCTTCATTTGCTTACAAGTTTACCTAAGATTCAATTTTTAAGAAGCAAAATAGAATGTAGAATCTGACAATTTAAAAATTTGCCGACAAGCTTCTTGAATGAGCTCTAGGACTGGGGGTAGCTTGCAAAAAAAATGCATGTTGCACCCATCTCATCGCTTACTCAGTCTCATGTACAATTTCAGTTTTGAATGTACATAATCTATAATAACGATGTATTATAACATAATATTATACGGATTTTCATGATACTGTGTATGAAAGGAATGAGTTTTAAACTCGCTTTCAATATCTTGTTTTTCATTTTCATTATTCCCCTCTATTAAATGATACAATATATAAAATCAGTACTTTGTCACAAGTAATATATTTTAAGGGGAGGAGCGTTTTGCTTAAAATAGTAGAATAATGTCAATAATAAAATGGACGTAATAATTATAGTCGTAATAATTATAGTGGCGTTATGTAGGTCCTATAGCATGTGTGCAGTCATTGAGGGCGGGGCGCTGGTGTAGGGGAGGAGGGCATGGGTCTTACTCCAATGTGGATACGAGGCAGCAAAGCGATCGAGCAGGGAAGGATATGAAACTTATCTCTTTCTCAATTCGGCTATGCCCCTTGTACATGTATTTATGTTATTGGTTATTCTCGCTCTGTAAAGTCCAAATATAAATCATAACTGAAAGAATATCACTCGTTACAAGTGAGTGAAATGACTCGTCACTCTGTATTCAGGGATAGGCATTTCATCAATTCGAACACATATTTGATGGGAAGGGAATTTTTTTTCCTTTCCTTCATTACCAGTGCCAAAATTGTCAGAGCTAAGCTGCATTGGCGACTACCCTATACTAAACATAGCTCCTGCTCGCTCTGCCTCAGTTAACTCTCTGAGTATCTTCCCGGGCGGTGCGGCGAAGGTCTTCTGTGAGTCACCGTAAATTAAAGTTTGTCCTGATTAACTCCAGGAGTATGGAGATAAATGAGAGCTAGGTCATCGACTCTCTGCTGAACTTCTTCATCTTCGTTTACAATCATCTTCATCCAGTGATAGCTATGGTATCCGCAATGCTTCATCCTAGCATCCCCTTCTTTTTTTTCTTTATTTTGTCGGCACCTCTCCAGTATCCACTATCTGATTCTAACGAATAGGGCACGGGGTACGTGCCCCTAATCTACGTGCCCCTAATCGAATGGCGAAAAGGGTAAAAATGAAAAGAACAGGAAATGGAGATAGAAGAAGGAAGAAAGGAAAAGAAAAAAAGGAAAATAAGACGAAACGATCTTCTGCCCAACACGCCCTAAATAGTTAGCCCCTATTTCTTTTCTTTCTTTTTTTCTTTTCCTTACTTCACCAAACAAATATTCACCAGTGCCCCCTCCGCTACGGCTGGACATTGGACGTTATGCCACTCTATACCCTTCTTCCTGTGTTCTTTTTTTGGCATTGTTTTACGTATTTTCATGAAATTTTGATGATTTTTTTTTCTTTTCCACTTTCTACTTCTTCTTGGGTTTTATTTCAAATCCTCTTTTCGTCGTCTTCTTCTCGTCACCTGTTTCCTTTAACATTTCATCGTCTGTTGTTAGGGTTCTTTATTCATATTATCACCCCATTCTATAAGTAACTTATTGCCATAGTATTACTTCTTACTTCATTTCCCCTCTTAATTTCCCTCTTAATCTTTCCTTCATATTTTTTCTTCTATTTTGTTGTGATGCTAAATCTTAAGAGCCACACCCTTCGCATCCCCCATCCCCTATCTTTCCCTTATCCTGCTCTCTCTTCGGAGAAGTCCAGCTACCACCTTCATTTCTCCATTCCAATTTTCCCTCACCGATCCTCTTAACAGAAAATACATATATCTGTGATTTTGATTTATAGGTCTTCGCGTGACGCCAGTGATTCTGATAACCCTACCCAAAGAGGCACATTGCAGAGATGAGTCATTTCTTAATTGCTGGGGAGTTTGAGTATCGTTCCTTAAAGGGAGGATTCGCCTAATACTGAAATCAAGCCTGTTCACCCATCTAATATTGTCTAAAGTAGCACACCCTTTCCAAACTTAATACAATTCTTACCAGTCTTACCAGTCTTGTTTCTTCCTTTAAAATATTGTTATAAAGATAAATTAACATTTGCTTAGCAGAAAGCAGGCAATTTGTCACCAAATAACTGTCCAATGAAACTTCAAAAGTTTTTCGCCCAGTCACGTGATCACGTCATTGGATTCTGAGACCTGAATAATACACACATATACTGGTATTTCACTTTTGTGAAAAAAAATGCTTGAACGAAAAGTGTATTTCATTTCTAAAGATATTGCAATATCCTTCACTGTATTCTGTAAACTTGATTCAGAAAGCCATTAAGATTGTGGTGATTCATTGCGTGTCGTTGTTGCGAACAGCTCGCACATGATACTGTCTCCAATTTGTAATATTGAATATGATGTTCTCTCTCTCTCTTTTAAGGACTAATTTTTATTCATAACACGTGAAAATATATTATTTGTTAGCAGCGTTTACAAATTTAGATTTCCAATTTGTTTAAAAGATGTTGAGAGAAGTGTGTCTAAAATTGAATTGCATTTCCCCCACACCATAATACATACATTTCCTTTGAATATGAAAAGGGATTTTCCGGGAAAAAATCTATACCAGGGTTATACTGATGTGTGTAATAAAAATTGCAAAATAAAATGTATCTTAAACGTTATTTCTCCTGTGACTTTTATTTCCCTTATGAGATGGGATTTGGTAAATTTTACCTTTGTTATGATGTAGGGGACAAAAATTACCTTTGTTAAAATGTGAAACTAATGATTGACCACCCCCCCCCCCAAAAAAAAATGCATGGTCAGATGGGTGAACTATAGAGATAGTTATAGGACGGTTCCCGAACTTGAATTATGGGCGCATGTGGTGGTAAATTTGGGGCACAAGGATGGTGTGTGTGTGGGGGGCTTTCAGTCCAAACCTTACTCTGCCCCACCACAGGCAGATCATTTTGCAATGGTCTTTAGGGAAGGGTGTTTTGGAGGTTATTGTAGTTTGGGCGTTTCTTATAGTATCCCAACCGAGCAAAGTTTGGGTCGCTGGTATAATTATGAATGGTTATTTTGACCCCCACCCCCCCCCCCACCCTCTGACACTAGCAAGTACTGGAGGTTCGGTGAAATGACAAAATTGTCCCTTCCGGATCGGGAACAAATCTTTGATACCCTTTTCCCCTCCCCCAAAGATATTTTGTTTCCTTGTAACTTTTCGGCAAGTTTTTTAAAATTATGAAGCCCTCAGATTGTACGGCCAAAAGTGTAAAATAATCCGAAAGAAACATAGATATGAGTGATGATTTCCCTGACGATAATGAGTGCTATGGTTGACATAATTGTCAACGTACTATCTTGTGGATAAGGAATAGAGAAAAAAACTCCCCCATGTCATTTTGCAAATGGGAAGGGAGTTAATTGTCAGCTTATCTATAAATAAAACATTTTTTTCTGGCTCATATTCTAAAACAATGACTTGTAATTTTTTGATCTGGTTCCTATCACCCCACCCCCGCCCATGATGGGGAAAAAAGGGACAATCTGGACACGCCAACGATCATCATCCACTGCTCGTCTCTAATCATCTAGTCTATGTTTTTAAATAATAATAACAACAACAACAACAACAAAACCATCTAGAAACATGTACACAAAACTTTTAACTGGATGCCGAAAGTCACCACGCCTAATGTACATACCGCTGTCCCAATCTACGCCAATCCTTTCTATCCATAAATATTGATTTATCATCATACTATCGTTAAGATGTCTATTAAAGAGCTGAGTGATTGATGTCAGTAATAATTCATTCTCGATTTGGTTTCGTCGTCGGGAAAAGTTTCCAAAGTCAGAGATAATAACAGTCATCGAAACAACAAATTGTTGTTAATAGTGGACTTGGAAGTTGACCTTTCTTGTGGGGGACAAATTCGAAGGGAACTCCCCTAGTAGAAACTACAACTAGATTTGCTCAGATTGGGGAAATGTTGCTGACGATTTGAGAGTTATCTTTGTGACATGAAGTAAATTAGTGAGTGGGATGTTTTTGTACGGAAAGCTTACTATAATTCGCCATGATCTGGCTGATAAAGAGTAGCCCATACGGCAGTAGAGCTTTCATACTTTCAAGGAGGTCTTCTTTTGCCCCCTTCCAACAATCGGGAATCTACCCCTGGAAAACAATTAAATTCAAAAGCACCGACGAGGGATTCGAAACCACAACCTTCATTCTCATCATAGTAAACGAACCACACCTGCAATTCCATTAGTAATGCCCTCGCAGGTCTGTTTCGATTTGCCGAAAATATGGACGACTTGTTGGAGCCTTGGAAATTGAAAGTCCTATTTTAAGAGTAGCTCCCCTCTCGAGCAAAATATCGTGACTCTCCTTTAACAATGTGTAGCCTTAATTTGTTAATATTTCTTGTTTTCATCAGCCTTTCCGCATCATTTTGTTGTGAAGGGGGTGAATATGTTAAAATGTAAATAACTCCCACTATGGAAATGTATCGAAAATTCCACCTTATATCATCAAGTATATTTTAAAACATTCAAAGTATTCAGTCTAGTAAGTGGAACCTTTGAGAAAAAATGTGGATGAAAAACAAGAAAGATTATCCCTCTTACTCCGGTAGAAAATGTTATGCTCTGAATTAATTGAATTAAAATTAAAAACGAAATTTAACTAAACCCATTAATATGGAAAGGGGTATTTTTCAAGGATGTTCTATATCCCCATATTTGTTTTTATTAGTTATTGAAACTAAGGCTCTGGATAATTGTTTCGAAATTCGAAAAAGAAATATTTGGTTATGACCAAGATAAATTCCTTACATAATGGTTTCTTCTCCTTAAATACTGTAGTTATATATGGAAATTTCAAAACGGTTTTGAAGCTTACATTGCTGTCTCTAAAGATCTTAAATACCTCATAGCTAAAAACAGAAGAACAACCTGACAACTCATTTTCGTAAATGGAGGTTTGAAATAGAGTTCCGTTTGTGGCTGCCTGCATTCCTGTTATATTTAACTTTGATTATTATGTTACGATTGACGTTCTTATACTTATTTGTCTTATGTTATGTATTGTGTTACTCTTGATTTTTAATGACTCTTCAATTATTTGTCAAAGTTGTGATTCTGTTTTGATTCAATAAAACATACAAACAAAAAGAAAGACAGTCCCTCCACAAATTGGCAACTCTTGCGGGCAATCTTCTGGTTCAGATCAATGAGAACGAACCGTGATGGAGAAATAGAAATATCGAATTTCTTGGGTTTTGATGAAGAAAAATACTTACTTCAAACCGTAGAATATTTAAGAACACGTTTCAAAATTTAAGGCAGGAAATCATGATTATAATAGACCACATTGCATTCAATTTTGTTTTTATTAGATAATCAATTTCTATGCCGCTAGGTGTATGCCCATAATGTGAGTTGTTTTCCTGTATAAAATTGGTTAGACCACGAACGCAAGACAACCGTTTGACACGTGTCGATACTACACCCAAAGGCAATGCGTTCAACTGTGGCATGTCTGCAGGCAAAATATTACAAATGTTATGATATGAATAATAAGAATGGTGACAGCTCGCCTTCATGGATATCTGTTATTTGTATTATCATTTATTATCACTCCCAAATGACTCTTTCCAGGAAATCATGTTTTTATGAAATTAAGGTTTCATGTATGACTTAACACGCAGGCATAGGCCCTGGGGTAGGGCCTGGGTCTGCAGACCCAAAACATCTTACACTCCAAGCACCACCTACGATTTTGGGGCAGGGTTGTCTTATTTGTAATATTAGGGACTTTTAGATTTTACACGACGAGAACGTGGACTGCCACGGTGACATCCTTTTAAGGTAATGTCACGTCCCTTTAAGGCACTGCCGGGCACGGGCCAGTGCCTTGAAAGAATGGCACACGTTGCAGTCCACTACGTCGACGTGCAAATCTAAAAGTCTCTAATGCCAAATGAAAGCAAAACTTTAAAAATGACTTAAATGTGGTGATGGAAATAACGTCATATACATTTTCAATATTGCCAATTAGTCTTTTAATAAAAACACACAAAAATATTCATATAAATACTGCTTGTCAAGAGAGAGGAAAGGTTTAGCTAACCTCCCTGCCGCCCTTCCCCCTCCCCAAGAAAAATGAGGATACGAAAATTATAGATATTCAAGAAATGTCTTTTTCAATTCCAAGCAAACGACTACCCCCTCCCAGACCCAGACCCCGTGCCATTTTATCTATGGCTATATTGCTTTAACAAAATAGTTATGATCATAAATTTACAACATAAGTTGTTCATGAGACAAAAAACAATGACTCCAAATTCTTTGTACATAACAGTTGTCCATACGCCACAAGCCACAGCTGCCACACGGTCAGCTGATGACGTCATCAAGTACAAGGCGACTCTTCATACATCTCTATCTGACATGGATTAGCCGATCTCTAATTCGGAAATCATTGGGGATTAAATTCATCATTATCCCCTAATCCCCGGCGATCATAGTCCGTTATCTCCCGGCCACAAAGAGACGATAAAATGATGTGAGTCATAGGTTGTGAAGAGCATGACGGACGGACGGGAAGTGAGAGAAAAAAATCCATGAAGTTAAAGATACCTCTAGGCTCTACTACTAGTACTGGGAACACACAAGCAAACAGACAGACAAACAAGCAAACGGACAGACAAGTAAACAGACAGACAAGCAAAAAGACAGACAAACAAGCAAACACACAGACACACATACAAACAAACAACAAAAAGCGGGCATATTACAGTAAACTGCCAAAAGTATGTAAAAAGAATTTGTACGATAGCTGGATATAATAAAGCAGAAATTGTAAGAACTTGCAATCGGACTATTAAACCAGGAATATCTGCATGGATTTTTCTTGCAGTCCTATACCTGCATATCCATGTTGTGGTTATTCAATGAGTTCGTGCTTTTGAGAAAGTTTTAGAAATTTTGTCTCAAGGTTGGTGCTTCCGTTCTCCAATTCATTACGTCCTTTGAATAATATCATCGAACAGTTTAAAGGAGTAACTTTAAATTTGTCCCTTGAAACTTTTGCCGTTGCCAATACTCAAGATCAATATTTACAACTGTTCTATAAAACAGTTTCTTTCGAACTTTAAGACGGCCTTTAATCTTGATACCCTGGAAACTGGGATACTCGTTGCCTTCTTGGAAAGTGATCAATGAGCCTTAAATGTTGATATCCTGTCTTCTTAAGCCTGTGATACAAGTATTCCGGTGAAGCTGGGGATGGTCTAGACTGTATAAAGAAAACTCAATAGAATCCCATTCCTCACATTAAAAATATAAATATCATTTCTTTCTTATTCCCGAAGATATATGTCCTCTTTACTTCGCTAAAATCAAGAATATAATCAAGGATTAGTTCCCGATCTAGAAGGGGAAACTGTGTCATTTCATTAACCTCAAGTACTAGCCAGTGTCAAGGTGGATGGGGCAAGAGATCCATTCTTAATTCACTTCAAATGTGTATGAAAAGGAGGCAAAACCTTATGTTTAAAATAAAAAAAATTACCTTTTTCTTGAAACGCTCCAAATACGATTTTTTTTTTTTTGTCATCCAATGATACATTTTTGAATAAAATTCGACACTTTTGAATAGTTATACCACCAATCGTGCCAGGAGAGCTTCTTTTTATTTCTTCATCAACGTTTCGAATTATACATGCTCCCAGTAGTCTTATTCTTGAAGGGATGGAAAGAATAGAAAAGGTGGAGATTGGCTCATCGAACTGTTTTCAAGATTTCCCCCGATTAATTGAAACATAGGTTCCTTGATGTGACCAATACACTCTTAATTATGTTCTTGAAAGGGATAGAGAGTAAAGAAAATGGGAATAATTTCCTGATTTTACTCACCAAAATATTTTTCATATTTTTCTTCAATTTACCATATGCGCTAAGGCAAATATCGATGTGAGTAAACGATTGTCTTGATTCTGTTATTAAATGGGAATTATTTCATGATTTTGCTCATCGAAACGCTCTCCAGATTTTTTTTCGATTCGCTCGGAAAAAATGTCCCTCGATGTGGTCATACGGAACTCTTAATTCTCTTGATGAACAGGGATAGAAAGTAGACGTGGATAGTTTCATGCTTTTGCTCATCAAAGAGGCGTTTTCCAGAGTTTTCTTCAATTCACTGAGGAAAAACTCACTTGATAGGCACAAACCGAACTCTTCACCTTTTTACCCATATGTATTACTCATTCCTAATGCTCAAAAATAGAACTTTTCCATCAAACAGATGTGATCAACCCAACATATGGTTGGGAATGCTTGTTTATTAATTTGGTTGTATTTACTTTCATGTTTTGTTTTCTTTACTTCTAGTGTTATTTTCCTGTTTTGTGAAGGATATGACTATGTTGTGTTCATTTGGTTACACCTCACTAGCATGTTCTATCTTTCCACCTCTTCCATTATTATATTATTTGGTAATGTTGTCTTGTAATGTTGTCGCAAGTGTCGTGGCCGAGTGGTTTAAGGCGCTTGACTGGAGATGCGAAGGTCGAGGGTTCAAATCCCGACACGGCACTAATATCCTTTGGCAAGATATTAACCTGCACTTGCTACTCTCCACCCAGGTGTTAAACGGGTACCCGGTAGGATGCGACCGTCATTGTTGGTCAAATAGTTTTTGAGCGTCACTCCAGGGAGTGGAGATTGTGCACAAAGTGTGTGCGGGCAAGTATTGAATCCAATGACCGGGGTAATAATATCTGTAAAGCGCTTAGAGACATCATAGATGTATTAAGCGCTATATAAAAGCGGAATATTAATTATCTTATGTATACGGACTTGCTGAAAAACAGCCTTGCGGCTAAAAGCAGGTTTTTTTATCACCGTATTGAAATAATTAAAAAACAAAACAAAAACCTCTCTCACAGTGCATACCTCGTGTTTCTTGTTTTATGTTTTTATCTTCATTTCATGTTCTCGGTCTTCCTCTTTTCTTTGCATGTGGCGACTGAGAATTTGCCAATGAAAATTAAACCTTTGTATCCCTTTACCTTATATTAGAATACTATCTTCGTTTTCACTTTTCTGTAACATTCCGCTTTTTCCTTGAATTATCACACGTCAACCGAACATGTCTTTTTTATATCTTTTTTTCTCCATATTTGGACCCTCCGATAGGCCATTTTATAGAAAATCAATCTCTGAATAACATATTTAATACATATACAAATGAATATCATAATACTTCAGAATAAGATATACATAACGAATATCAATCATAATAAGCGATTACTGAAACCGTAGCATATTGATAATAATAATATGATAATAATAATACTGTATATACAGAACATAGATTTAAAAAAAACAAAAAACAATGCAACATTATGACTGAAAATGATGTGTTAAATTCAATATAATAATACTAAACGATCAAAATCCTCTCAAAATGTATAAATTTTGTATCGAATTTGTCAGTTTTGTTAGCAAGTATACTTAGTCTAACTTGCCTCTCATTATTTTGTGTAACTACATGTATTCCTGATATATTGTTTTATTGTCTGGAAGGACGGTATAGACTTTTGTATTCGAAAAAATATAATTGTTGTTTAGTCCAAATTATTATACAGTTTAAAGCATCATTTCGTCTCTCAATGAAACCTAACTAAACATGTATTAAAGACAGTTTTATTCTACAGCGTGTTACAATGTTTAACCAGTCTTTTTTATATACTGTACAGTGTCCTTTTCGATGACAAACGCTGCAAAATTCCCCAGGGTAATAGTTCATTAAAAAGAAGGCGCGAAGATTTTCTTTTTCGCTGATGCAAGTTGACTAATAGTCCGTCTGACCCCCAAGTTCTTATAATGGTCCAATCAAAGCAGGGGACATATATTAGTCACATGTTCCTCAACAGACTTCCCTAAATAAACAATCACCTCAGACAAGGCGAAAAATACTCTGATTAATTAGCTAGGGTCTCCTTATTAGTCATGTTAGTCATCCGAACTAATCCCTATTTTGCTCATTAATGAGGTAAGGCTAAAATATAATCTTCGTGAATCGAACGATGAGGGGGGAGAAGGGTGATTTATTTTTCCTTCTTTTGGAAGTCATTTGGTAATTATAGTAATTAATCTGAAGTGCTATTTTATAGAGGTCAAGTAAAGTAGATATAATATGATTGCGATGTGAATCTTTTCTCATTGATTGAAGAATGGAGATTCTTTTTTTTAATGAATATTGGAAGAAAATGACAAATCATGTCAAGTATACCTCAGTATTGTACTTAACATGGTGTGCAGTAAACAAATAAACTAGTCATAGGCCCCTACCCTTACCAAGTTTGTGTTTCTCTTAAAACATAGAACAATGCAGATGATAATTCAAAGCGTGTTCCTTAATGAAATGAAGTGAATTAATTTCAGATTTCATGGGAATGAATATATGACATCATCTGTAAGAAATTCGCTCAATATATTTGTAGTAGCTTAACATGTTAAACCTGTTTTTCAAAGTAAAATTTTTAACAAAATTAAAGGATTTTGTATTGATATGGAGGTTGAGGGAGGTTGACGGGGGTTGGGGGAGAATTCCTATATTCTCCTGTTTTCTGTATATGATATCAGGTTTCCTTTATAATGTCTCCTTTTCGTCTCTTTGAATCTTGGGATCTTCATTTACATCTCCTTCCTTTCATCTCGTTCGCTTTATTCTTCATGCCTCTTTCTCTCTCATCTTCATATTTTTACACCTCTTCTTTATCCTCTATGTATTTATTTATTTGTTTATTTATGTATTTATTTATTTGTTTATTAACTTATTTATTTATTTATTTTATATATACATTTATTTATTTGTGAAATTTCGTTTACTAATGCATTCATTTATTTATTCATCCATTTAATATTTATATTTTACATTCTTTATGGTTTGAATCCTTCACCAAGCAGATCAAAAGTTCGACCAACGAGATTGGGTATTTTTCTTCTCTCTTTATAACTTTTAAAAGGAATGTCATCATCAATTATAAGTGTAATGTATTCTTACTTTCCAATAGACTACGCAAGACCACACGCTTCTTAATACCAGATTAAGGGATTTTCTTTACTTTATATCTTCGAAAATAAAGAAAAAGAGGTCATTAATGTTAATCCATTACCACTACGCGCGACCGCACGCACAAGATCTTGAGAATTCTCTTCTCCTCCTCTACATAACTTCCGGAAGAAACACCACAATTAAATTTAATCCATTGTCACTTTCCAAAGCATGCCTCGCATGAATCCACATTGAACGGTATAAACCCAAGTGAAGAGAACTAATTGATTTTCTGTGACAAAGGGAAACCCAAACTCTGAACTTGAATTTGAAGTAGGTGAGAAAACTCTCACCCTCGTGAAAGTGGCAAGCCAAGAATTCGGCTCACGCATGCAGTAGTGGTGCCAATTGCGAAAATATGCATTTTAATAGGATTAAACTGCTTGCTTTTTACAGATGTTCCTGTTTCGTGTCTTCGTCGTATTAGTGTTAGTATTGCGTGACATATACGATCACCCAAACAAGGATGTATTTAATCCCGCAAGTGAAATATATAAAAGAAACTCGTTTCCTTCTCGCTGACCGTTCTATATCACCTATACGTGACTTCGTCAAGTTTGCGTTCTGTTATCTCTCTCCATTTCCGCTGTCTTAATTAATAAAGTAGCTGTGAAAATTCGCGCCAAAAATTAGCGGAGAAGCGTCAAAGTATGTACGCATGACTCAGAGCTAGACTAATTAGGAAGGAGATAAAACACACACTGGGTTCTCGTTTGTCTTTCTTTGCTTTCTCCCTCTATTTTACTCTTTGTTGGATACCGGAAAACAAAGGCCATACCATGTACTTGGAATGTTTACTAGGCTATTGTTGAAATTAAGCCCATCAATTGGAGCTAAGCGCAGGGCTTAATTAATGAGAAAACGCAGAAATGAGTGGAGACTGAGCAACGCATTAAAAGGCTGTAGCAAGGGAAATGAGAAGGCGAGATTGTCTTCGATGATCCTCTACTCATCGTTTACATAAATGGATTATTCAGATCGGAAGTTTAATCCAGTATGCATTCGGAGACAAAAAATGGGTGGGAAAATGAGCGATGTGAAACGAAACGCAATTTCTTGTAGGTATCAGCAAGTCTTCATTTAAATTCAGAAGGTTGTGATGCAAAACTTGTCCGAGGTTTAGGTATAGAGGTTTATAGGTATAGCTTAAAGATAAAGAACAGTTTTGGTCATGCGATTGCATTGTGAAAGAAACGTTGTGGAATCGATCAGAAAAGGTTGATCATCTAGCATATAAGTATTGGTGTGTACTGCAAGGTTCTGGAATCATCAAAATGATAAGAAATTTGGCCCAGTCTTGGTAAAGTTGCAAGCACTGTACACAGAAAGATGTATATGGGACTACGCGACCACGTGCGCGATATCTATTTGGTCCCAATAGATATAATAATTTACGAAATATATCAATTAGTAGGCGGTTTCCCGACTTTCCCGGCAAAATTTGTATCATCACGTATTAGTCAAAACATATTCTTTCATATGATTGGTAATGAGAGCTTCCATTTCATTTTTTTGAGAAAGGGGCGTTTCCAAAACTGGTCTTTACCTTTAATATAAACCAGAGAAGACGGAACTTCAAGGAAACTATCTCCTAACCACTAAAAGAGCAAGACGTTCAAGAGCATGTCAATGCATTTGCCAATTTAATGAAGAAAACAACAACCAGAGACTAACATCACGATTGTATTAGAATATTTTCTAAGTTATATTAGAGGTTAGATTTATTCACAAATCAATCGCAAAAGGGAGCATTGCATTTGTTCAATGTACAAGGGCTACTAGCGCGTTTAGTGGTCATTCTATTCCATTTGCAATACAGTAATCTTGTGAACCCGATGGTATTCTAGCTGATAATATTCATAATTTGTTTATCAAAACCAGACAATCATGTAAATAAATGAATATAATTTACAATGTTAATAAATGTAATTGATGTATACAATTAATGATTAGTAATCATATAGCTAAAAAACAAAAACAACAAACTACCTTTTTGTCGGTGGGAAGGGGTTATAGATATATTCGATACTGGAATAACACTTCATTCATTAACAATTCTGGAGATAAAATCTTGAGTGTGAAGGGGTCCTACCTAGGGTACTGTACATGGAATGCGTCAAACTCATCATCCACTGAGAAATCAACGTGGGTATAGATTAATTAACGGGGTTCCCTCTCCGTACCAAGCTTGCTTAATATGTCACGTGACTTGAAAAGTGTCTCACCGTGGTCTCACGCGGCGTTTTAAAATGATGACTCATCGCTTCCTGATGCGCGGTGTTATGCAAGGCACTCTTGGATAAGAAGCAGCCAATTTTGTTAAGTTCTCATCGAAAATTGAGTATCGATATAAATCTTATTTCCATAGAGTATGTGGGGGAAAAAAAGTATAGGATACATTTTAATAGAGTTGGGATGTTTTACATTTATAAAAAATTAGCCCAATGATTGCTAGAATTTCCTTGAACGACCCCCGTCTGCTCCCCATAAATAAGAAGAAAAAATAACGAATTCACAGGTTTTATGTTCCGAGCTAATCGTGGCTAGCCGAAATGTGATTACAAAATAAGTTTGCAAATAATCGAGGATGGGAAAATTGCAGTTTTCTATCATTTTTTTTTAGTGGCAGATTGAAACAGGAACAAATTTTGAGAAGCATTAATGAAAGAACAAATTTCTCCTGAAATGAATGAATAAATAAATAAATCAATCAATAAATGAATAATTGAAATAAAATAAGTAAATAAATAAATTAATAAATGATAAATACATAAATTATTAAAAGAGTAAATTTATTTCCAAAAGTAAAATTTTGGCAAGGGTTCCATCTTATGTTTGCGGGTAGACAGGTCATCCTTGTGGGGGGGGGGGGCATGTTCCAAACGCGGCGCATCGACCCTGGGATCTTTCACCGATGTGCTAAAAGTTTTGCTTTAAAATCGTATTCTAATCTTTAAATGCATTCTGTTCATTCTTTAATCTGTTGAAGAATAGGGCCTAGATTATTCTCGGAGAAGAATGTTAATGCTTGTTTTGTGTGACTGACCACAGCAATTCATTCATGATAAACCCTGGAATTGCTTAAATTCTAGCCCATTTTGCAATGGCCGCGTTATTTTTCTACATTTATAAGAGATTTCGCCGATTAGAGGTAATGATCTATTGTGATGGACACCAAAACCACGAATCAAATTTGAATCTCACCATTATTATCCTGCCCCCATTATTTCACATCGAATCTGTATTATTTCGAGGTATCTTTTGGTTAAGTATTTATACCCCGCCTCGCCTTCGCCCCCGTCTTCTTATTGTTTGGTTGAGTATAGTAATAGAACTCATCCTCCTCCCCGTATCGCAGCACCCCCGCACCGCCGAATGTTCGGGGCGGTTGACCATGCATCGCCGCTTGGCGCCAGCACCACACGAGCTCCAGTATGGTCAGAGTTGTATAGTTGCGTCTTTGATTCATAACCTAAACCTCTAATTTCACTTCGGGCAGACTGATTTGGTTTCTCAGCCATACCACTGAGTATTGTTAAACCTATCGAGCGCATTTTCCTTGAAATTCACACTTTTCTTCACAAAAAAAGGAAAGGGCCACTTAAACAATGACAGAACACGTGTGACACTAAAGACAATTAACATTGCATGCTCTCTCTAAAAAGAAATACGATCTCTCTCTCTCTCTTTTTTAAACTTTGTTTCTTTTCTTCTTTCCTTTTTTATTGGGGGGGGGGAGGGGGCTTGTCATATAATTTTTGTCTTTGTGCTAATCCCCTGTCACAGAATCTCCGATCTGCCACTGGAAGTTCCTACCTTATCCTTTTTATTCGTATCATTTGAACGGAAATTTATTACTGAAACAAGTTGATAACGAAATCGTTCTTTTCTTCTTTATTCGAATATTTCAAAACTTTAGGTCTACCTGTGTCTGCGTCAAGCGATTTTAAATGTTTGTGATTATCAGCAATATTTAGTAATTTCGTTGAAATTTTATGATTCTAAAACCTCATTAAAACAGTTATTCCTGTCTACTAACAATTCAGATGCACTTCTTGACAGTTTCTTTCACATTTTCATCGTATGTACTCAACATATTTAACATATAGAATAGCATGTAGCAATAAATTTCTAACTGTGATAATCACCAATAATATCATTATCATATTTTCATTTTGTCATGAACATTAATGTTGCTAATTTGTGTTTGTTACACGTTATGGGCATGCGCCACCATCGGCAGAAATTAAACCAACCCTCGACTCTCCAATACCACTCAACTTTAGACTCGCATGTACAGTATACAGTTGCAAGACTGCATGTATATCCGTTAATTCTTTACATTGGGCTTATGTTAAAAACAAGTATACATGTATTTACTACAGACCTAGTTTCTATGTATACTGTCCTTTTTGCCTCCTTTTTCTCAGTTTGCCCTTTTTATCTTAATCATCATCATCATCATCATCACCACCACCATTTTTCTTTCTTTTTTTTAATAAAAATCTCTGATCAAAATGACGATGATGATGATTTTTATTATTATTATTAATATTATTATTATCACTATAACTATTATTATTATTATTTGTATTATTTGTATTATTATTATTATTATTGTTATCAGTATCATTATCATTGTTAATATTATTATCATTTGTATTTAATTATTATTAGTAGTATTGTTATTATTGTCATTACTATCATTATTACTATTATCATTATCATTATTGTTACTATTATTATTGTCATTATCATTATTATAATTATCATTATTATCGTTATTATTATTATTATTATTATTAGTAGTAGTAGTAGTAGTAGTAGTAGTAGTAGTAGTAGTAGTAGTAGTAGTAGTAGTAGCAGCAGTAGTAGTATAGTATTACCACTATCATAATCCCGATCAATATTATCATTATTAATACTATTATCACTATTATTGACTTCATCATAGTAACATTACCGATTCAGCCAATTTGAAGTGCCCATATACGTTTGGTGATTACAACTTTCGAAAATTCATGAATGTCTCATTTTGTTTTGTCCGATTCCGTTCAAACTTTCACCAGTCTGCTTCTCTGATGTTTCTGCTTTCTTTTAGAGTAGTCTGCTATTAGGGTTGGATTTCTCTTCAATTATCAAATAAAAATGTACCCATATGTATATACCTATACTATTCGTCCGTCTTTAAAAAAAAATATCTGTGCCTCTTTCTAATAGTTCATATCATGTCAGTATTCTATATTATGTAGTATGTAACATTGTAATTTTGGTGCTGTTGTCCAAGCTCTCTATTGGATAGAAGTAAAATATTTTTCATAATAATGGCTGCTAGGACAACAACACCATGGCGCCTGGAAACATAATATTACTTAGGCGCGTTAAAAATTCGCATTATTATTATTATTGTTATTATTATTATTATTATTATTTGTATAATCATCAATAAACTATGTAAAATTAAATGTATTCAGTACGCCCACCTATTTTCCCAAATACATCACCCTGAAAGCAGATATCCAATTGCACTTTCAGCGTGTAGTCAGGTTGTGATCATCTAACTGTGGTTACCAAAAAGAATCGGAATGCCGGCGCCACCACTAAACCTCCAATGGTAAAATGGCCTTTCAATTTTCCACCAGAGGATTCCAGAGATATTATCGTGATTATACGGTTGTTTTTGTTAGAACTGACTGTCTTTCCATATATATTAGTCATTTGTTTGCCTGGATTATGGATCATAATAACACAAACAAGAGATGAGTTCATTACCATGTGTTATATCACGCCACAGAGGAGCGGGGGCATTGAAAAGGTTAGATTATTGTGTAAGGGTGCATGGGCTAATCTATGGGACTCCCAAATCAATATGAAGGTTTTCAGTATCGTTAATAAGTCAGGAGATGGTATTCATCCGGTCACCCCTCCCTATATAAGCACTAGTGGCGTTTCCATGCAGTTTCGAGCGAAAGCAGCCTCACGCCCCCGCCCTGCTTGAAGAAAAAAATGAAAATACGCAATACAACTTTAAATTGTTCCACGGTACCTTTGGCTGCCCCTCCCCCTTCCTCCTCATCTGGAAAGGATCCCACTCCTTCTTTATTAATGTCTGGATACGCCCCTATTACCGTGGTTGTATTCGTCAATCTCACGCTCATTCTGGAAAATGTTAGTCGAAATTTGAAAGACCTTCGATGGCAACCACTATAAGCTCAACATGAATACAAATCATAATACCCTGTTTAATGGAATATACCACTGTCCTGTCCAACTGTAGAGCATTTATTGAAAGTACTTCCAACTTAACACGAATTTTCCAAGAAGAATATCGAAACCGAAAGCTTCTTATATTAGATAAAAAATAATGTAATCATATCAACGTGATACGGCGTATCACGTACTTCAAGTAGGGCCTACCTTATCTAACAAATTAAAGCTGTTTATGAATTTAGTTTACTATTACTGTAACTGTCTTTGATTATGATTATCTCCTAGTTGTAAATCGATCTCTGTAAACTTTAACCAGTGGAAAAGTAATTTCTGAATTGACAATAAATAATTAATTTCAATTTCAATTTTTTTTTATTTAACATTGCTTTTTTGCACAAATTATATCAGCATGATCAGTGTGAATTTTGATGTGAATGCTATTAGAACATCATGATTAGAAGAGAAGTGAAAGGATCTGCTTTAAAGCCCCACTGCACTACTTGTAGCTACTTGCTCCCTCTATATAGAAAACAATGCCTATAGGCGGTGCCCGTTGGTTCCCCATGATCCTCTTTTCTTATGCTAATTGAGAGCTGAGGTGATGAGATTACAACCTGTCAGTGACCACGCTGGGAGGTCTAATCCCTCCTGGCCAAACTAGTGCAGACAGGCTTTAAATTCAGTAAAAACATAAGTCTCATGGATCATATAATTTAGATTCATCACTTACAAGATATTAAGATTTTAAAAAGAAGTTATATATACAACACGTTTTAATAAAGACGTCACAATTATGATATCAAAGACTTCGCTTTTTTAAAGGTCAAACAAGACTCATAAACTACTTCAAACTTCAGACAATTTCAAGGCTATATACCCACAGAAATATGACTTCCATCTATTTGTTTCTAACGTAAGGAAACACAGATTATAAGTTAAAGGTGACGAACTAAATCCAAGGAAATAATGAAGTGAGGAAGTCATCCACAATATCCCAATTGCGGTCAACGTCACTAATGACGTCATGATATACATGCCGAATTTTCGCTTGAGTAAGGTTATTGTTTAGTCCCATGTAAACAAACCGCACTTTATATTTTTGCACTCTCCATTGAAATCGGGATACGTTTACAATGATCCCAGAAATATAGCGTGCGAAAGAGACATTTCTCGGTTATGATATCATATCGTAATTGACTTTTGGAGATACAACTTTATGGAATTCATTTTTATGGTATAGCAATGTTCAACTGTTTGAGAGGAAATGAGGCATAGAACAATTATTTGGGATAGAACTTTATCAATATTTGGAGGCGTAAATGGATAACTTCCCTGGTTAAAATTAGCTTTCTGGTTAAAATTAGATACTTTATACCAGACGTGATCAGCCTTGCTTTAAATAAAGATTTTCAATAGTTTTACACATTTCCCTCTCTTTCTCTCTCTCTCTCTCTCCCTCTATCTCTATCTTTCCCCTCTCCCTATCTTATATATTCTTTTTTTTGTATCGCTCTCTTCTCTGTCAAATTTTCGTTTATTAATCTGTTTCTTCTTGTACTATTTTCTGACACACACTTGGTTTTTGTAACTTCCTTAAAACCTATTTTGTATTTTGTTATGGTTTGTGATAACATAATGTATATTTGTCATTGTATCCTTCTTTACACTTCTTTTTCATGTATAATTCTGCTGTGACATGATCTTTGTTAATGTTCAACAAATGGAGAAAAAAAAAATTATATTGTATGACAGATGAATCAATAAATTCAATATAATTCAATTCAATTCAATTTTCTCTCATTCTCTCTCTCCCCCATGCCCCCCCCCCGTCTCTCTTTTCTCTCTCCATCTTTCCATTATGTATTTGCTTCTCTTTCTCTCTCTCTCTCTCTCTCTCTCTCTCTCTCTCTCTCTATACATATATATCTCCTCTTTTTCTCTCAAGTTCGAGCTGATATACTTACTATGGTATATATTTTGACTCAGCTCATATGGATCGTTATATGAGTAAGATCGTAAGGTCAATTGAATGAGTACTATATCTATTTAGCTTTGTATTTATTATCGTCTCAGACGCGTGAAATAAATTATGAAAGTAACGCCATTGATATACAGTAGTACAAAGCCGGCAGCTGATTTTAGGATCATATCGAGGGACTGGGATATATATGCATGTTTACAGCCCGTTGTATTATCATTATTCCATATCAGTACATAATTATGATTCAACTCTCCTTCAAAGACTATTGGTCTTCCCGTTATTCAGATTAAATAACAGACCACCTAATTCGTTTCAATGACGAATTAAATTTCTCGTCATTATTTTTTAATTTTTATTCATCATATCAAAACTGAATATATTTGGGATATCCAGGTGCATCGCTGGGTCACTTTGAATAAGGGGTAATCAAATTCATAAGCCAAAACCCCGCCCCTTTCCCAAGTCACAAATCATATGATTTGTCGACAAGTCTCTAAAAAATCAAGAAAAAGACGAAAGGAGAATATTTGAGATGAAAAGAAAGTAAGAACTCCTATAAATCAAACACCAAGTAAAAACAAACAATTCTTTAAAAAAAAAATGAATCTCCCAGTTGACGAGCACCCGCTCGCTTGCCGTTTAAAGAGAAACACCAGTTCTCGTCATGCGATTGCATTGTGAAAGAAACGTTGTGGAATCGATCAGAAAAGGTTGATCATCTAGCATATAAGTATTGGTGTGTACTGCAAGGTTCTGGAATCATCAAAATGATAAGAAATTTGGCCCAGTCTTGATAAAGTTACAAGCACTGTACACAGAAAGATGTATATGGGACTACGCGACCACGTGCGCGATATCTATTTGGTCCCAATAGATATAATAATTTACCAAATATATCAATTAGTAGGCGGTTTCCGACTTTCCCGGCAAAATTTGTATCATCACGTATTAGTAAAAACATATTCTTTCACATGATTGGTAATGAGAGCTTCCATTTCAATTTTTTGAGAGAGGGGCGTTTCCAAAACTGGTCTTTAGGATACCTTTAAATACGAAACGTGTCTGGTCACATAATTGTCAGTGGATCACATACATGAATGTAGTCCGAATCTCGAAACAACGTTGGGTTTTCCATGAAATCTCCCTCCCCCACCCCTAACGGCCTCCACAACTCGGGTCCGTTTACCCAGGAATTGAGTATTGCCATTTCGGTCTTACCAACCAATCTAAACGCGTAGCCGGACTCGATATCTGACTCTTTCCCGAGAAACCGGTCAACCAGCGAGCGCGAGTGAAACCATTAATATTTACATTTCTAATGTTGGGGTTTCAGTATTTTTCTTGCTTCAGTTTCGCGTGCTCCACATTCAGTTGCGATGAGTCGGAAAGTTTCGGGGAAATTTAATCGGGTGATGCGAGCATCAGGTTGGTAGTTTTGTGGAAAAAATGATAAAAACGAAAGATTCAGCAACGCAACACATGAAAAGGCATAACGTGACAGTGGAAAAATGACGCGGAAAATAAAAGAGGATTGAAATAATAATAATAATAATAATAATAATAATAATAATAATAATAATAATAATAATAATAATAATAATAATAATGATAATAATAATAGTGACAATAAAGATAATGATAAAAATAATGACAATGTTAATAACGATGATAATAATAATAGTAATAATAATAATATCAATAATAATAATAATAATAACAATAAAACCACAATCATAGAAAGTATACCAATATCAATTAATTGAAATGTAGCATGTTTGAAGAAAATTGATTAATCATGCAGACATAGAACAAATTGTTCTGTAAAATTAAGTAATCTGATTACACGTTTTTTTCGTCATCAAACCATTTATCTATCTATCTCTATCTATCTATTTTTTTCGTTCGGTAAATCGAGGAGTCAATTACTCATTTATTTTACATTCATTCATTTAATTTTTTCCAACAATCAATCAATCAACCAATCAACCAATTAAACAACCAATCAATCAATCAACTGATCTTCTATAATACAACATGACTCTGTGCTAGGCCAACTATATCATCAATCGATCCATGATTAATCATTTTGCCTTGTCAATATTGTCATCGTTGTATAGGAAATCATGAACAAGTTTAGAAGTAGTTAGTCCGTATTTTTACAAGGTTGATATCATTATTATTGTTTGACCACATTAATTGCCAATTTTCGAAATATTTTTTTTGGGGGAGGGTGGGGGCGGGGCTATCATTCATTTTGTACATGTGCCTCTCTTAAATTAATTAAAACCAAGACACTGTTGCTGGGGCTTGAAGAAATATGAAAGAGGGCCTTGAGATCCCTAAAGCCCCGCCCCTCCACCCCTCCTGAACGACATGGTCTTTAAACTGTTTATCTATATTTTTTGACCAAATAGGTTAATCACATTCTTCCTTTGCATGTGTAACAAACTCGTGACTTAAAATGAGATAATACTACACCATCCACGTGACAATGAGATAGCGCCAAAATAAAGAAAGTGTTGTCATCTATGGCTCTGAGGGCGTTTCATCATTTTATAAAGGTATTTCACAAAGATTGCGAAACGAATTTCGTGGAATTCATCAATCGGAGAAGACCTCATCCCATTCATCGATTTTCTCTCACAAACACGTGTTCATTCTTGTTGCGTTTGTCAACTTACTTAACAGATTTAAAAGCTTTTTGATGACATCTATGACATTCTTTCATCTTTTTCTGTCGGTTTGGGGGGATTTTAAACAAGAGAGAAATTGAGTATGATTGCACGATAAGGCGATTTCTTTATTTTATGGCTTTTGATTTTTTTTTAATTGCATAGGAGGTGCGCTTTAAATTGTTTGAAAGTTGAAAAAAATGTTACCTGACAAAGATCGCATGACTATTTTTGCTGAAATAATCTTTGCAATTTGCATGATATTGGGCAATTTTAGAAACGATACCTTTTTATATAACAATTTTTTTTTGAAGACGCACTTGTTTACAAAGCTTTAGAATGGTTTTTGGTTGTGTCTTTGTGAAATAGGACTGTTTGGGTTGGTTTTTTCGTCATAGCGCAGAGGAGCATAATGTATAAAGTAGCTGCGCTATAATTATTGTTATTATTGTTTTCATAACGTGTATAATGCGATTCGGTTTCCGTGGCAACCGTTCTGATTTGGTCTGATGTTCAGTCCTGTACTGCTTTACTTCACTTTGCGGTACAATTAAGTTTCCTTTGTTTTGATATTCATTGTAATTGTTACTGTGCAAAAACTACGTTTCTTCTTCTTCTTCTTCTTCTTCTTCTTCTTCTTCTTCTTCTTCTTCTTCTTCTTCTTCTCCTTCTTCTTCTTCTTTTTCTTCTTTTTTCTTCTTCTTCTACTACTCCTCCTCCTCTTCGTATTGTCGCTGTTATTTTCTGTGTTGGTACCATTTATGCTTATTAAAAAAAGTACTATTTCCAAAAATATTAATATAACTCATCGAATCATCACCAGCAACATCGATGATCAACATCATCATCTATAAAAGGAATTAAGGCGATTTTCTCATCTCTCCGAAATTTCCACTCGGTTTTTGACCATCGTGGGAATAGTCGTGAGTCATACGGGTGTTTCATTCGATTTGGTCCATACCTTGGATTTTGTCTTCAAGCAAACAATAGAAAAGACATTCAGGGGCGTTCATTCATAAAATAAATGAATGGCTATGCAGCCTGTGGTCTTACCAGACGTTTCATTGACTTTCAACTTGTCTTACTATGTATTGATGATGATATAGCTGGTTGAAACAGCTGGAAAGAGTCTGGCGTGTCGGACGAAGAATTGATGACATCATGCGAGGTTCCCTCGATTGGTGGAAAATGACGTCAACTCTTTCACTGTGTGCAGTATAAGTCGTAGTCTCGGAGCAACAACTTCCATGACTTACATCATCATCATCATCATCATCATAATCATCATGGTCATCATCGAGCTCGACATCGTCGTGAGCATCGCTGCTGTATTTTTTTGTTTATCTTGGTGGCATTAACCCATGTTACACATTCAGATGCTAGCTGCAGATATCATTACTATAGGGTTTATTCAAGTTGACTGATGGCTTCACAGAGGCCTTTATTTAACTATAAGTTTAAGAAAGCAGGCAAACAAACAAACAAACACGAAGGTCTAGGAGATAGAGACTTCAGTTTGTGTCACATGTTGTCCATGAGACCGAACTCACCAAATTCTTTGGTTTTGGGGGAACACTCAGAATGCTTGAACTATCAAAGGTCCCCCCCCCCTTCGTTTTGGGCCTTTTGTTTCGCTGATCTTTGAGTTAGAAAAGCTAAGTTGGCTGTAGCCCCATCGTCACCGGCTATAACTAAAAAGGAAATTAAACAAAGACAAAAACAACAATAATAAAACAAAACACAGCAATAAAAGAAGAAGGAAAAGAAAAACAACAAAAATAGTAGTAGTAGTAGTAGTAGTAAAAGTAGTAGTAATAATAATTATTAAAAAAATAAATAAATAATAATAACACTTTTGTTTACCCATGGAAGCCTCATCAGTTTCAATGCTGTTCTTCCTAAGGGCCCTGCAATCATTATTACCCCAGCGAATGCCAGATACCCATTTATACCTGGGTGGAGAGTGGCAAACGTGGATTAACGTCTTGCCAAAGGACGTTATTGCTGGGCCGGGATTCGAACCCTCAACTTTTGGATTGAGAGTTAAGTGAATGAATCAAAAGAAGTAGAAAAGGGAGAATAACAACTAAGACAAAGAGGAAGAATAAGTAAAAGAAATATGGGAGACAAATGAGGAGAAAGCCTGGGAAGGAGAAGAATAATAAAAAGAATAAATGAGTTAGAGGTGATGAAGAAAAAGATGTAAAAAAGAGGAAGGAGAAGGAGGGAGGAAATAAAGGTAATTGAGGAATGGGATAAAGGGAATTAATGAAAAAAGAACAGATAATTTATAAGTTGGAGATACATAAACAGGATGGTGGAGAGGAAGTAAAGACGAATTTGTAATTAAATAGCATGATCTAAGTAAATTTGAAATATATAAATATAATTCTAAAATCATCATGCAAACGGTGGCGGATTGTTATGAATTTCTAATATGATATATATATATTATAAATATATTATATTAAATTCCTTACACCGTTTAAATAGAAAACTCCAATCCAGGACTAGCGGCTTCTAGTATTTGTCATCCCTCAAGAGAGAGACTAAACGTGGCTGATTGTGTAGACTAATCTTTCGTTCCATTATGTCGATGGAGGAATCCCTTGCCGATTCGCGATCAACCTGCCCGAGCGACTCGGCTACCGTGTGAAGACCGACCGTACACATCCCGTATCTTCGTACATAGGATTGTGTGGGAAGTCGGCCGAAACACCTTCGAAGGACTCGGCAAAAATTTGGATTTTGGCAACAGAGTAGGGAAGTGGCACCAATATTGTGACAAAATGGTGGACGAAGGAGAAAGATCGCATGTGTCTGGTGCAGTGGGATTGTCGGGATTGGAGTGTCAGGGCTTTTAACAGCAGGAAAAGTGAGATGTAACGAAAAAGGTGAGTTCGGGTTTAGTACACCGGAATAGATTCCTTCCCGTAGAAAGCTGGATTACGACGAAGATCCGTATGGAACACATTCAGTGCATCACCTGCAAATTTGTGTGGTAGAGATATGCGAAATGCCCGGGCAAAATGCCGGTAAACATCAGCTGTTTTTGCACGAGGTGGATCAGTATGAAACTATGAATTGTTCTCAACGTACCATTTTTTGTAATTATTAACAAGAAGTTCTGATCAGTAGGCCTATTAATAACAATGGTTTTCACTTAATCAAGTGGAACGACTGTGATAAACTTTGAATATATGTGATGTAGTCTTTTACTTTTAGAAATGTGTTGTGCAGGTCTTGGGTTGCACTAAGTTACTAAATTACTTTTGAATCATAAACTGAACTAAATTAATGGTGTCTTCTGATGAATTGTTATAACTTCTCAATACAAAAATCTTCAGGAGTGAAGGATGCAGAGTCAACAGAAGAAGGAAGAAGAAGAGATGAAGAAATGTGAGTCAAAGAGAGGGATAGAGAGAGAGAGAGAGAGAGAGAGAGAGAGCGAGTGAGCGAAAAGGGGTGAGACTAGATGAAGAAAGAAAAAAACAGTAAAGAGAGAGCGCGTGTGTGAGAGAGATAGAGGGGGAGAGAGAGAGAGCAAAAAAAAAAGAGACGAAAATCCATAAATATCAATTCAATATGCTCATCTTCAGTGTCAAAGTCATTACTGATCACCACCACCACCTTGCCATCACCTTGAAGAAATATTAACATTACAACCAGTCGACGACCATCATCAACACTATAAATATAATCGCTATCGTCAGTACGATCATTTTCATCGATATTATCATTACCACTGTTGTCATTACCAATACCATCATAACCCATCATCATCAATCATCATCATCTTCATCGTCAATCATCATCATCTTCATCATCTTCATCATCAATCACCATCATCTTCATCGTCAATCATCATCTTCATCGTCAATCATCATCATCTGCATCGTCAATCATCGTCACCATCATCAATCATCATCATCTTCATCATCATCTTCATCGTCAATCATCATCATCTTCATCGTCAATCATCATCATCTTCATCGTCAATCATCATCTTCATCGTCAATCATCATCACCATCATCATCAATCATCATCTTCACCGTCAATCATCATCACCATCATCATCAATCATCACCATCATCATCAATCATCATCTTCATCGTCAATCATCATCACCATCATCATCAATCATCATCTTCATCGTCAATCATCATCATCTTCATCATCAATCATCATCACCATCATCTATCAATCATCATCATCGTCAATCATCATCAATCATCATCATCTTCTTCGTCAATCATCATCATCTTCATCGTCAATCATCATCACCATCATCATCAATCATCATCGTCAATCATCACTATCATCGTCAATTATCATCACCATCATCAATAATCATTACCATCATCATCACCACCACCATCACTGTTATCATCATCATCAATCATCATCATAACCATCATCATCACTATCATCTTCAATCATCATCACCACTGTCATCATCATCAACTTCACTGTCTTCACCATCATCACCATCACCACCATCACCATTCACCATCACCATCATAATTATCACCATCATCATCACCACCATCCTCATTACCATGACTACCATCATTGCCACTACCAAGACTCTGCTAGTTTTAGCCTTACCTTTGGTTTAGAATAACTTTAGAGCTCATGATTGATATTTTAAGCCCATGAATAATGCAAGTTGGGCAACAATGATGCTAAATGTGCTAATAAAACCTGTCCAAGGTATATTATTGCACAATCATATGAAAATGTATTATCATTATGGGGTATATTCAATTACTTGAATAGTTTTACAAGAGGCAGAATTATTTCTGTATGACTTCATTTGCGACAAACAATTTTTATGATTATGATAATCAGAGAACTGTTGACAACTTCAAAGAGCGTGTATTTCATTTTGGATGGCTTCTGTTCATGCCATCACCAGTTGCTACGACTACCCTGGATGCTGCTGATGATTAGAGCCTCGTGTCACTTTGCCAGAGCTCCATGAATATTATAGTCCTATATTATTATCTGCTGTCTAGGTGTTTGGCTCATGTACATGTAGGTATAGGTAAAAATGAATGACAATTAAAGTGACTCGGTAACATTGCCTCAGATTCTGAAACAAAATCCTGGATTTAGCTCGTGCTGCAATCATAATTATAAACCTTTAGGTCAGTCAGGAATCCCCTGACTTTTACAAGCCGATCCCTGTCTGATTATCAAGATATTTATGATTGGAAATCGAAATTTCATTTTTCGTTTTCCTAACGGTTTTTATAACACTACAGTCTGTTGGGGAAAATGAGTACCGGTATGGTAAAACCGGTCACTCAAATATTTTTACTTTTTTGAGGCACTTCATGATCATTTTGAAGCGCAAATTTTGTAGGGCTTCAATATTACACCATATCACAGACGCTGATAAGACGTAGGGCCATGCATCTCAGATATAACATTGTTAAACGATACCTTTAATAGGTGGGTTTAGGTAGTTTAAAGTGTAATGTGAAGATCTTTTTTTAAGATGGTAATGAAAAAATGATGGTGTCTTTGATAAGTTTGACGATGTATTCATAAAGTAATAAAGAGGGTGTGTTCTACTGTGTTCATATCTTACAGAATTTTTGTTTTCATGATGATAGTTGTGCTTGATGTAGTAACGGATTTTGAAGGTGAAGATCATACAGCTCATTATGATTTAAGAAATCATTATGATCTGTGCTATCACAATAAGGATGTTGATGATGAAGAAGAAGCAGAATAAGAACAAGAAGAAGGAGGAGGAGAAGAAGAAGGAGGAGGAGGAGAAGAAGAAGAAGAAGAAGAAGAAGAAGAAGAAGAAGAAGAAGAAGAAGAAGAAGAAGAACTGAAGAAGAAGGAGAAGGAGAAGAAGGAGAAGGAGAAGGAGAAGGAGAAGAAGAAGAAGAAGAAGAAGAAGAAGAAGAAGAAGAAGAAGAAGAAGAAGAAGGAGGAGGAGGAGGAGGAGGAGGAGAAGGAGAAGGAGAAGGAGAAGGAGAAGGAGAAGGAGAAGGAGAAGGAGAAGGAGAAGGAGAAGGAGAAGAAGAAGAAATGAGAGAGGAGAAAGGAAGGAAAAGATGAAGATGATGACAATGAAGATGGTGATAATTGAGTTATAATAATGATAAGGATGATGATGACAATTATAATGCTAATGATGAAATTATGAGAATCATGTCATCATGATATATACATGTACATGTAGTGGTGGTGGTTAGATGGTGATGATGAATGTATGAGACTTATCAGCATGATAATTTGAAGAAAGAAATGTCAAATTTATGATTATAGAGAGATGATATTTGGTTATAACATGGCAATAATCAGTCTCTGAAGTCTGAACACATTTGAAATGTTCCTTTTAAATTTGAATTCATAATGTCATTTACTTCCATATCCACCAATACATGTATGTCTATTTTTTCCCTGTCAAACACACTTGTTACTGTATGAAATTGCACAAGAATGAGAAATTTAGAAAACAAATTATCTATGATGACTCAGGTGAAATATTCTGCACTCTGCAGGTAACTTGGGAGTGAAGATGGATTTGCAAAAGAACTGTCAGTCAACATCTATTCATATTCTGATGTTGCCATGGCAACTTCTGGGAGGAGAAAAAACGAGGGAGCGATAGAGCTTTACTGTGCACCTCAGTAAACTTCAATGCAGTAGGCCTGCAGTACTGTACATGAAAAATCACCATCATGTGTAGAAGCTACCTGATTGTATCGAGTGGGCCGCTGTACTAGGATGTATTCATGAAATTATAATTTGTCACATATGTTGCGTTCCCTAGCCCCATATGTTCACATGTGTGAGGTGTCATGTTTCCTAACTGCAACACATGTTGGTGTTCTCTACTGTCAAAAGAATGAATAATAAATCTCTCCTTAGTTGATGAACAGTTACATGATTACATTGTGTTCAGAGAGCGAGAAGGGCATTTAGCCCTTACACTTTACATACAGTTAATGCCCTTATTGCACTAAAAAGACAATATTTCACTCTTGTCTTCAATTTGTGATATACCCGTACATGTACTCTTACACCGCTACGTGCTACCACAAAGTCAGATAACAGATAAATCAGGTCTGATGAATCAAGACTAAGCATTATATGTGTTATCTATTGGAGACGATGACTCATCCTGGCAAGGCTATACAGCACATAACCTCATAATCAGCTAGTCTGCAAAAGGAGACCCTATTTTGTAATTCGATTAGTTTTCAGTAGTGTTGTCGACCAATTGTTACAAAGTGCCTAGGATATCTTAGAATGGATTAATGGAATATAATTCAAGCATTTTTAGAATTCCTTTTAGCAGTACTGTGGCGTATGTGTAACTTTCATTGTATTTCATTTATAAAGCGAAATATGTATTTCTTCATGATGTTATAATTTTGCTAGATATATTTGGCACATTTTGGCCCTACATAATTATAAATAAATGTATTCCATGTTTAAATTTCAAGGTAATTAATGTATGTAATATATTTAAAAAAAAACATTAATCTACTGTGATAATTTTGCTAGCTACCCACAAACTAAAATGTTGGCAGTCATTTTAAAAATTTGTAGCACATACATGTACATGTATTTTCTGTGAATTCTGCAACAAAAGAACACTGCAAATCTTTTTTTTTTTTTTTTGGGGAGGTTGGGGAAGGAGGGTTGTTTTCATTACCAACAGGGGATGGTAATTACTGTAACATGAATAGATACATTTTCCGAGAGTAATATGAACCTCAAATTCTGTGAAATGCATTTATTAAATAAGGTCCATGTAAATGTACATGTAATCTCTTTTCTCAATAATGTGCTTTTGAACATCTGACGAACTCACACGGTAAGGCTAGCTTCACATAAACGCCAGCTGTTTTAAGTGAAAATATCCTCCATGATTATGCGGAACACTCATCTGGAAAACTACACCTGTATGTAGATGGGATGTGACCGTGACTTCATGTAGTATACCGATTACCAAGGCCATTTCAATATATATATTTGAGTCTATTGAAATGATACATGTAGATCATTTCATGAAATTGGGCATTTTCAAAATGTAAAATATATTTGATGCATGCAGCTGTATGTCTTTGTTAAGTGTTTTGTTACAAATTATTTTCATTCAGGTGTTACAAATGATTATAGCTCATGAGTCTGAATGTGAATAGACCATTTCCGTAGTACAATCAAATTTAATGCATAAATCTTTGTTACAATTATAATAGTGAGAATGCAAATTGCATATTACGTGCTGCCAGGTAGGACAAGCCATAATGTTTGTCCTACCTAGCAACAATTAATGGATGCGATTCGCATTCTGACTATTGAAATACAATTATTTGTAACAGGTGAATGAAATAATTTGTAAAGAGTCACTTAACAAAGATTTGTGGATTAATTTGGTTCATTACGAAAATGGCCTGTTACGTATGTCTCTAACTGGCAATTTCACTGAAGCTGTGAAAGACTTTCTAGAATACACCTGTTTTTAATGTCTTTTAATTTATTTATGTTTCTCTCCAAAACCTCTAGTTACCAACTGTTTGATTTAAATGCTATGCACAATGCCATCTCTATGGATGGAATCCACTTTGCATTCAAGTTGATGCTATGTTGGGAAAGCCTCTGGGAAGCTGTTTAGATGTCAAAAGAACCTTTTGTTCAAGAAGTATGCATGAAATATGTAAACAGGTCTGTTATTTCTATTATTTCGAGCAGTCCAGCAAATCTTGATTTGTAAAAGTGCATGATGCTGCACCTGTAAGTGCAATGTCATGAACAATTATTGACTTTTCTTATTTTTGTCTTTATTTCTCAGGAAATCAACTGAAATCAGGAAGTTTGCCTTGTCTGAAGCTGAGAGCTGGACCTTCTACCAAAAACAGAGAGAGTTACATGAGTCTATTTTTAAGGAAGAGTCTAATTTTTCACAACAGAGAGTCTATCGAGATCTATATGGAAACACCACAACCAAAATACCTCAAGGAAAATTCAACAATGATTCTGACAATTAAGTTCTTATGGAATCAGTAAGTGACACTGCCAGATATTCTGCAGGACCAAAAATTCAACAAGGAGAAATTTCATAAAATCTGAATATTTTGGTATGAACATAGGTTATTTTATCATTCTTAAGACTGTTTTCATTCACTGGTACACTGTACTTTGACTTGTCTGTGGGGAGAACTATTTTGAGCAGAAAGAAGGTTATTTGTGAATTTTATGCCCTATTTTTGGATGTTCTTGTGCTTGTTGGAGGAATGAGAAATTTGATAACCATCTTCTGTGGGGTTTCTTCTGTTATCTGTTGCTGAGGCGATGCGCCTAATTCAGAGCACGGAGGAAAACAACAGAAGTGCTTGTTGGATTGGGACTGTTGCCTTGGCGACGCGATCAGAAGAACCACTGTGTGATTTCACCCTCTCCTGGATCCGTTGGCGACGAAATTAGCGAGGATATGCAGCTAACACTGGAACTTCCCGTTGTTAATCCGTACGCGGCTCCACCAATAGTTTGCATTATGACCAGAGAGACGCCCATCGGCTGTCGACGAACGCGGCTTATGAAACCAGAGGTTCTCGCCAAGACACTGGGCAGCGCCCCCAACAGCCAAGAGAAGCTGTTGTTGGTGGACAGTCGTTCATTTTTGGAATACAATGTGGATCATATCCAGCATGCCATCAATATTACAGGGTCCAAGCTGGTCAAGAGACGCCTTCAACACAATAAGGTGAGTTTTGCCCTTGGCCTGTACCTTCAACTCTCGTAGTTTTAAAGCCCCACTGCACTACTTGTAGCTACTTGCTCCCTCTATATAGAAAACAATGCCTAAGCGGAGCCCGTTGGTCCCCCATGATCCTCTTTTTCTTATGTTAATTGAGAGCTGAGTTGATGAGATAACCACCTTTCAGTGACCAGGCTGGTAGGTCTAATCCCTCCTGGCCAAACTAGTGCAGACAGGCTTTAAAAGATCTGGCAAATAGTAGTGGTGAGCTGCCTCGTGACTACACCAACTGTAAGTGAATGTTAGATGAAATCAGTCATTCCGATGGTGTAACATGAATTCATACTGCATTATGCTGCAGGAATCTTTCTATGAAAAATTCCTTGAGACAAAGGAGATTAGGCCTTACCCTACAATGTTGAAATCTTGTCAAATCAGTTCAAAGAAACATAAGAATAAAAAGAAGATAGACCAGCAAAATTCCCTACATTAATTAACAGTTTCGTTATATTCCTGATTAAAGCCTCTTTAAAAATTGTATAAGCTTCAAAACCTAATTTTTGTGATATTCCTTTATTTTTATGGATCTAAAAGAAGATATATATGCAATTGTGAATTGCTGTGAAGTCATTTTCTCATTTAATGGAATATTAAACAATTAAGAGGTCATGCAAAAAGTAATTTACATCCTTGGCTGATATGTAAATTGCAGGGTGCACATGACCTGTGAGTGAAGTTGTTGGGGTGTTCCCCCAGCCGTCAGTCAATAACAGCAGTCCTCTGAGTAATTAATTACACCCAATGTAACTTCCATTTAGGAAGATAAGCATGAGTCAGGGGTAACAGAGATCTCATTTAGGGGTGCAAATTGCGCCCCACATCTTACCCTTCTAGCCCTATCCCTTGGATAAATTTTTCAAGCTGGGTAAGATTCAGTGGTAAATTGGAACCATTAGCCAATTACTCATCCAAAGTCTTATTAGACTTCCTGGCTTTTTACACAGCAGAGTTCTTTTCTATGAAAATTAGCAATCAAGGCTTATATCAGGTGGTGTATTACCAACAGATGGAGAGTGCATCAGGTTTTAATTATTGAGAGTTGTTGTTAGGATGGTAGGTCAAAGAAGAAGGGATTTAATTTAAGGCTGCGACGAGTACTCGAATACTCGAGTACTCGCACTGTTGACAACTACTCGAGTACGATTTTTCGTACTCGAATACTCGGCCGCCATTTTTTTCTTTTTTCCCCCGTTCACCTGGCACTGTCCAGGCCGACGGTCACTGTCCAGGCCGACGGTCACTCGTGCCAGAAGAGCACCGGCATGGTACCGTGGGTAAACATGTTTCCCAGCTCAATCATACACAGGGTGTCACTGTCAACTCACCACTCAGAAACTGGGACCAAATTTCCGGATTTCTGTTTGGACTCTGAGGAATATTTGTCTGTCATCTTTAGTTTTAAAAATAACATTGTTTCAATTATTTGTCAAAAATTCAAAAGCACAAATAAGCGCTTTCAACAGGAACTTGAAGTAAAATCGCGTGGGTTTTCAGAGACGAACCTTCGTACTGTTCGTAGTATGGTGTTGGCAAAAAAAAAATCAAAAAATTCAAAAAAATTCAAAAAAATTCAAAAAAAAAACATGGCGTCTGAGTATTTGAGTACTCGCCTGTAAGCCTAGGAGTGTACTTGAGTACCTCATTACACGGTTATGCACAGCCCTAATTTCATTACATGATATTTTTGCAATTTTGCGAATAGTTTATTTTTCTTTTCACTGTAGGGAAGTTTAAAAAAAGGTAAAGTCTTAGAGATGTCATTATAAAAGTTATTATTACTCACCTGTCAAGAGTGTGACTTGCGATTGAATTGAGATGTTTTGAAAAATTTATAAAGTTATCTTCCATAGTACGTGTAGATGTACATGTTTCAAAATACGTATGAAGAATGTAACTAGTTGCTTTATAGAACGAAAAACACCAGTTATTGTCCACTGTACTCTGTGGAAATAATGGGATGGGACATACACCTGTATCAGCGATTGAAGTTGAGGTTAAGATATGAGAAAGGGTTGAGATTAGGCGGAGGTGAAATGCAGGGAAAAAAAATATTTTAAAAATTTGGGGGGCTACTTTTCAAGCTTGCTTGCATGAAAATAACACTCTTTAATTTGTTTTGCATTGAACTCTATGCACATTTTGGGGGGCTCTTTTATGACTTTCGGGGGCTCTTTTGGGCATTTTGGGGGCGAATTCGCCCCGAGTCCCCGTGTTTCTTTTTTCCCTGGTGAAATGATGAGATCTAACCAAAATCATCACTAATGCTTGTTTAGTCAACTGGAGTTTGGTTCCTATTCAAATGACTGCTAGGAGTAAAAACTGAGTATTCTTTGGCTCAATCCCCAAGGGGTTAATTGAAAGTCACCAAATCAATAAGAAAAGAGAAGAGGACCAAAGATGGAAGAAAAAGGAGATGGTTATGATAAATTTCTGAGTAATTGTCCCGTTCTTCCAATTTCCTGAAGGCTCGCAACAAAAGTGAGAGTGCAATTAACCGAACAATGCATTTGACTGGTAAACTGATGCGGGTAAATGAAGCATAGAATGACTGAGAAGTGAGTAGTAATTGGAGTTCATAATAGGCTGGGTAATAGTGATTTAATTGCCAACATATACCGGTTTTACCAGGCAAGTATGCTGCCATGGTTGGTGTGCAGCATCTCTGTGGGGATGGGTGATGATGGTGGTGGAAGGCGGGTGTCAAGTTTGGTTTATAAATGATGAAAATTGAGTTGTTGAGGATTTATTGAAAAGTTAAAAAAGGGATTGATGACAATGAGCACTGGTGATGGATAGATGGGAGATGGTGTGTAGAGTTAGGAGAGAGGGACAAAAGGAAAGCTGTATGGAGATGAATCATCAAGAAAAGAAGGAGGGAAGGAGGAAGATGAGGAGAAGAAGGAGGAAGATGAGGAGAAGAAGGAGGAGAAGAATAAGACGGATTTGGAGTAAAGGAATAGGGGGTATATGAAAAGGAGGAGGTATAGGAAGAGGAGGAAGATTGAGGGGAGAAGAGGAGGAAGATTGAGGGGAGAAGAGTTTGGAGAAGAGGAGTAAAAGGAGGGGGAGGAGGAGAATGAAGAACAGGAAAGGAAGATGAGGATGAGAGGGAGATGAGGAGAAGAAGAGTAGGAGTGATAGAAAGAAAACAGAGAAGGGATAAAGCAAGGAGAAGAGGAGAAGATTGTAAATACATGCAAAGAGAAATATATGTATAACACAGATTTTGAGTAAAGTTTGTAAATTTGTTTCGTTCCCTGCACCAAATAACTCACAAAGAAAAAGAAAAATGGAGCACCTAAAAACATGACAAATGTCAATCCCTTTAGTAAGAAGTTTTCTACACAATATAAAATTATTTCATTGTTAGATGCTATAGAAAGCAGTGATTAATCATTTTTAAACCTACGCTGTCAAAGGCATCTCTCATACCTGCATATATAATTATATATTGAATAGGGTAGGTTTCTAGAATGGAGTTGTGTCTCCTCACTAGATAGGTACCTGTGGAGTTGTATGAATGATTGATGCTTCCCTATGATCGTATATTTCAAATATGGGGCGGAACCTTGTGAGCGGATCACTCAAAATGAATGACGATGAAATGAAAGGCAGGGAGAAAAAATGTGGTGAAAGAAATTCTCATTATGGTGGAATTTGCTTTCATTTTCCCTGAATTCTTTTCAAGATTAGTCAACCAAGAAACTTCTCCTCCCTTTTTCATTTGTGATGGAATCTTTCCGACTTGAGACCCAGTTCTCATGCCAAAATGGAAAACAGAGATATGAGTTTTTTAACTTTTATCAAAACAAGTTTCAAATTCAACAAAAAACTGTTTTGCCTAATTGAAAATGAAATATTTTAACCAGGATAATCAGAATTATAATCTCTACTTACAAGTAGAGATTAATTTTAAAGGACTTAGTGGGGATGACAATAGATCTTCATATGCAATGGCTGCAAAACATACATCATAAACATACACTGTAATGATGTACGTTTTGCAGCCATTTGTCATCTTTTCAAGTCCAGATCTTCCCTTTAAGCGGACTCCTAAGATGGAATGTTATTTGGATGGTCATCTTTGTTGGTCAAGTACACAGTAGCTCTATGTAATGCTACCATTTGAGGTTAGGTGCCTGTAGTGACTCATGGACACAAACATCTCCTTACCTAGTGACCTGCATGCATGAATATTCATTAGATATTTAAATGAATTACATGTAGTAGGCTTGCTCTTGCATATTCATTAGATATTTGAATGGATTAGTAGGCTTGCTCTTGCATATTCATGTATTTGGTGATTAGTTTGATATATTGAGAGATGCACTGGCATACATGTGCATTTGATATTAAGTATATGTAAATTGATGGGTACTATACATGAATATTCATGAACATGAAGATTTGCATATATATATGATCATTTACATTTCTTCAGCTGAGCCCTGGAAAGACATTGACATAAATGCTCTCAGTGGAGAGTTTGTTAGTTTATATACCTTGGCATGTGGGGAAGGGGTACATACAATACATAAAGTACCCTTCCCCTTTATGCAAACTGAAAATGTGGTGATGGGCATTATAAAACAATGAACATGTTTTTTTTAAGCATTGTGAATGTATGCATACATGTGCATGAAAAGTCATGAATATTCATCATGCATTTAAATACACACCCTTTCTTGGAGTGAATGACACTCTAAGTATGCATGCATATCTTTTGAGTCAGTTTAGCCATTGTTTGAATTTGATATGGTCTTGAATCATGATCAAACCGTGCATCACTACTACCGGTAGTCATATCCCTATAAATGGTCCGGAGATCTTTATGAATGCACTTCTTTTCAATTCATAAATATTCATGCATCAATTTTCCGACCATTCCTGCATCAATTTTCCGACCATTCCTAATAATCATGAATATTCATTATTTACCCTCTATTTTTCTGATGCTATTTTCTGATAGAATAACAAGACAAAATAAATGTTAGACTTTGTTTTGGACAACCCTATTTCATGATGCAAATCAGCTGAATGCAACAGTAACTGCTCTGCCTCAGCCTTGCAATTAGAATATCTTGAAGGTGAAACAAAATGATGTTAATTGATATAATGTTCTTTTCACATGTGAATATTCAAACATGGCCATGAATATTCATCATGCACATAAGCCTATCCCCTTACTGTTTGGACTAGTATCTATTCCACACGTGGAATGCATAAATCTCCCTTGAGTCACTAAGATCATTGTTGGAATATGATAGTATTGAATCATACCGTTCCCAGCTATGGCTACAATGTAAATTGGTATATCATTTGTTGACCACAAGGCAGGTATAAGGCATGCTATGAATGTGAGATATGTTTTGTTCATGATCATGAGTGCAGAGGTGAAATTATTCAGATTCTTTTCATTTCTCAGAAAATTATTTATGCATCATTGTTTGAGATTCAGAATTCAAATTGATTGTGAGCACTGATCAGAGCTAATTATCAGAGTAAATCAGAGTAAATCGCTAGCATGAACAGAAAGCTGAAATCAGACAAAATACATAATATACAAATGTAAGCGGGTCCTAAAGGAACTTGTGATCAAAATATTAACATTATTTTTTTGCACTTTGTCCTTTAGCTTCAGCTTATATTGTATAATTTCTGCTTTCTGTTTATTCTTGCGATATACTCCGATGAGTGCAAGAGGACGAGCTTTAGTGTGTTGATTTTCGTCGCTATTCTGCGATTTTGTAGTACCAATAATCTGTTTAATTATATCATTGTGATGAATAGAGACTGGACGATTACTGACGTACATGTATATATTGATTGTAACCCCTGTTACAGCTCACATTGAATGTAATTGAATTGAATTTATTGATTCACCTGTCAGAAATTCTTTTTCCATTGGTTGAACAATAACAAAGATCACGTCACAGGAGAATTATACATAACATGTACACTTTATTTGCAACTATTTCAATATCAGAGGATATCTATTATAGAATATGTACCTGTCACAAGTCTGTCTTTCTCAGATTAGTTGAGAGTTGTTCTTATTATTGCCACATAATTTCAATGATACTCAAGGAAGCTAATATAAGGCCGAATAGAATTAAATCCTAGTTTCTCCTCCTCTTTTACCCCTTTTCGACCCATCTGAATTAATTTTGTTATTTGATAATTTTGCTTTTGAATAAAAGTAAAGATGGATCGAAGAACTTGTAGACAGTCAGATAACCAATATCATGATTATAATGCATTTCTACATTGTGATAAACCCCTGAAGTACATGTGCAAATGATACATTAATGGAATTTGTGATGACAGATCGAAACCCAACAGTATTTTTTGTGCAGAAAGAATATAAAATATAAAATAACATGGAACCCCCCAAGCTCCTCATTTATTTAAACAAAAATCTGGATGACAAACTAGGAATCAATTTTATTTGGGCAAATTTTACCCAAAATTATTCTTTATGATAATTTAGAAGGAGCTGCCAGTAAGTTGTGAATGTATAAAATGGCTTTTTAACCACAATCACCTTGTGGTATACATGCAATGCAGAGAGTATTGACTCTAATGTATCAGCGCGATGAAACCGGGCATGATATGGTCATATTCATATTTTCCGGTATCTTGTGCATCAACGCTGCATGGGGGAGGGAATAGGGAGCTATGCATAGTGCGTTACACGACTCTTCATATACCTGTACGAGGGCAGCGCGATTTAATTACAAAGCTGATTGTACTGCATGGAACCAGAATTATCTGGTGCAGAGTGGAAAATAGTCCATCGGAGCATACAAGTATGCTGTGCTATGTGATATTTTATATCATGAAGATTGAAGTGGAATTTTATCTTATTAGTAAACTATGGAGGGATATATATGTACATGTACAAGTAGGGCCTACATGTATGTGTAAGATTATGGTACATGTAGCATGCTTTATGGCTATTTAAATGTTTCAGTGATTTAGAACATTTTGCATCAAAATAAAGTCTAATATAATGACATTTCAGTATTCTTTTCAAAATATTTTATACAAATTTTCATTGCCTCATCAAAGTGGACATCAAATCCTTATAAATTTAGATAGACCCCCCACATAAAAAGGTGAGAGAAAATTTGTATAAGGCCTACTTGATTTTTAAAAATATAATCAATTTGTTCATGATAATCAATTAATGAGTCAATATACCTTACTTGTAAATGAATAGGCATAGATATAGGATACAGAAGGCAAACATATCAAACATATTTTCAGAGCTGCATATCTCTTGAAAGTCTGAAAGATTTTGATTCCCTGCTAAAATACTAGTACACCCTTCTGGCTCTCAACATACCATATCAGATTGTCTGAAAAAAGGCCTATAATATATGGCGCCTTAATGCTATACTCGCCAGTAAATTTGTCACTGTGTGTTAAAAACCACCATGTACAATGTATATTGTACATACTGAGTTTGTACATAATTCAATGATAATTTCAGGTACTTTTCTTTCAACGTTTATCTCCTGCCCAACAAAATGTGCCTGTATCTCTTCTATTATGAGGTAGTCTGTAATTCAAAGACTTTATTTAATCTCAGCCACAGTTGAGAAAAATATACTGTATAGTCTTGAAGCACAGTGCAAGAAAAAGGGCTCTTTTCTGCATTCTTATTTAGGTAAGTTGTACACTCGAACTTAATGATAATGTACGTATGTATACTTTCAGGAGTTTCAGATGTCTTCTTCAAAATGAATGAAATCTTTGCTGGAAGTAGTTGATAAGGGTCTAGAATGCAGACTAGACACGCACAGGTTCCCCAGAATACATCCATACACACACACAGTACATACACACAGCTGTGCAATACATATTTGAGTGATGAGTCATAGCGCTGAAGGAAATTTGTAGGTCATCTCTCATTTGCCACTCTGTGCTAGTCTACTCCTCATACCCTAAGTAGACGTTTCCATTTTGCGTTCATGCCTTTTCAATGCAAATGGTCTTGGTATTTCATTTTCCACATATTGAAGCAAACTTAGATAGTATTGTCATGTACAGGAATTATATTATTACATGGATATCAAACAATTAATTAAAAAACCCTAAAACAAGTTTTATTTGGCTTGCAACAATTTATGACATGTAAAAATGTCGGAAATATTCTTTCTTCTTCATGAGACTATACATCATATGGGAAATTTTGCTTTTTGGCTTCTATGTTTTGTGTTCTATACCAAGGATGCAATCATCAATGCTGAGAGGCAGAGGGATGTTTAACCCATGGACTACTGAATTCTCTAATTCCCATAGGCTTAATACAGGGACCATCTGGTTCCAGGAGTCGATGGGTTTATTTACATCTTTGTTGATGGTAGAGCTGAGGCTAGAGTTACTGCCCTTATGGCACTCAAGAGATGGTATGTAGATCTGTATTTACACATGAATATATCACTTGTGAGTGAAATTATGGCACTATTTGAGTTTGAGTTTATTAACAACAATAAGAACAAGTAAGTCATAATGTATCAATTTATGATAACATAAAATATAACAATATAACACAAGATAAATAAAATTACACATTATTAAATAAGATAAACATTGTTTTACAAAGTATGTTATACATACAAATGAAAAAAAGATTATGTGTACACTTTTGTTCCTACTTGTGTTGTTATAGGGGGTACCAGAAGTTAGCACAAGTGCTAGTCGAGTATGGTTCCTTGTCTTTGGCAACAGCTTTAAAGAAAATTTTCCCTGTGTGAACGTCGTTTATACGATGTTCGGACAGATACAAAGTCGCGATTCATATGCCCTTCAAAGCAGGCTGCAGATACGAAGTCCGTATCTAGAGAGCTTGACATTTTGTGTGTGAACGGATATATGTGTTTAAACGCTCGGTAGGGCCATTGCGCATTTACAAGCAGTGACAGAGCAGTGAATCTGATCGACCGCACCAAAATTTTCTGTGTGTGAATGATGTATCTAAAGCTAATTAGTTTAAAGCTCTTTAAACTAATCAGCTTTAAAGAATTTTACCCGTGTGTGAAAAGGCTGTACATGTATGGGCTCATAGCATCTGTTTACAGTCAGAAGGGCGTTAACTCACATACTTTTAACACAGAGTTACTGTCCTTCTAGCTCTGGACAGACGATCTGAAAATCTTAAAGAAAAATGAGAAATTAAATGGGAACATGTGCAGATGAGCTCTTGAAAGCTCCAAAAAGGCTCTCAAAGACAAAACATATATCTTCCTGTTTAAAAAAAAAAGCAATGATTTATTTTGGGCTTATAAATAAAAATCACTTGGACTGAATATCCCTTCTTTAATAGCAAATTTAAAATTCTGATGAAAAGGAACTCCTGAGAACTGACCTACATGTATAAGTACCATTTACACAATTACTGCAGTGCCCACACAAATGCAGTTTTTTAATTAGTTTTTTAGACAGCCATTTTTAATCATCTCAAGATTTTGTTAGGAACACCTTTCATATTATTCATTTTCCAGAGCCATTTGTTTACTTTCAGACCTCTGAATTAGGTCATACCTAGCCTATAATCTAGGCGGAGTGCCGAGCTTTTTTCTTTGCTGCTAGACTAACCTTAAGCAGAACGTCTGATACGGCGAGACTACGAACCGTGAGTCGCGAAGCGGCTCACCGCCTATAATCACTGGTCTAGCTTTAGTCGTTGTTTTTTTATTATCGACCATGAATCCGTGGCAGTTTTTCGTGCGAAAAACCTCATGAATCTGAAATGAACTCAACCAATCAGAAACACGTATGGAGAAGAGTCTATGCATATGCATATTATAAATCACGTGACATTACGTCATTTTCTTCATCCAAGATGGCGGGTAGTTCATGCGACGACGATCTTCTGCGAGAAAGTATATCATATGCGGCCAACAAACTAGGCATTCCTAATGGAAAATTCAGAGAACTGCAGGAATCCGCTATTCGTAGCGTTATTGAAGCCGGCAGGGATATTTTTGTTGCATTACCTACTGGTTTTGGAAAGAGTGCAATATACCAAGCAATCCCCTTGTGCTGTGATTTTCTACGCGACCACGGATTCTATGATGACTCGAGTCGTTGCCGTTGGCAGAACGAAAGTACCGCCGTAAAAACTACCGGTACCACTAGTGGCACTACTGGCACTACCAAAACAAGGGGGAACCACTAATTTGTCATTGTAAATTTGATACGATAATTGTTTTACCATACAAAGATATATGTTTTATTGTTCACATAAAACTACAATTTTTTAATTTTTTGATATTTCACAGTAGTAAAATGATCATTTTAAAGATTTTTTGGTTTCATCTCCCCTTCTTCCTTTTATTACCCCTATTTAGTAATGGACGAGCGCAATCTTTTTCGTTGCGGTTTCTTATATCTGATTGGTCGAACGTAACATAGGTGTACCTTATTTGGTAGGGCTGTTGAATGATTCATAGATCCGCCATTTTGAATATATATGAATATTGATTAGCTAGACCAGTGATTATAGGCGGTGAGCCGCTTCGCGACTCACGGTTCGTAGTCTCGCCGTATCAGACGTTCTGCTTAGGGTTAGTCTAGCAGCAAAGAAAAAAGCTCGGCACTCCGCCTAGATTATAGGCTAGGTCATACCACACTCGAAAAAGTTAAAATCAATTAATTGGCATTTAGCCAAAGTTGGGCAGGATGTGAAGACATCGCAAGTTTATAATTTCTGATTCATTGTTGTTCCAACTAGACCTGTCCCTATAGACCATATAAACATTCAAAACCAAGGCCTGACCCCCTGATTACTCATTGTCACGGGCGATAATGAAGTCATCTTTCAAGATCAAAAGTCAGAGAATAGATCCCATTGTTTATTGCTCATTATCTCTATATCTCACCATATTTCAGTGGTTTCCACGTTATGATTCATGGGTTAATTAAGCCTATATGGAACCCACGTGGAATAACAAATAAACATTGTTTTGGAGTTGCCAGGGAGGAACCTTGTTGGAGTGACAAGTTTGTTGGTAGGTGATTAAAGTTAGATCATAATGCAGGAAACTGAAGGAAGGAAATATGAAGTGAGAGATAAAGAGAGAAAGAGAGAGAGAGAGAGAGAGATAAATTAAGAGAGAGAATGAGAGCGAGAGAGATACAGAGAGAGAGCATAGGTCCATGGAGAGTAAGCAAGAGAGAGAGAGAGAGAGAAAGAAAGAGGGAGGTAGGAAGGAAGAGAGCGAGAGGGGGAGAAAGAGAGGGAGAGAGAGAGGGAGAGAGAGAGCGGGGGCAGGAAATATACATGTACACTGTAGGTTATATTGCAGTAAGGATGCACTGTGTTTCATGACAAACATAGAGGTAGTCATTGAATTATTAGGAAAATAGATTAGGCTTAACTTAGATCTACATGTATATCGTATGTTGGTGCAGGAAAACATTTGGATCTTATTTTTGTGGGGGGGGGGTAATAGCATTTAGTGCCTTTCAAGAAATCTGTTAACAAAACACACACATTTAATTGGCAAAATGTATTTTTTCAGCTTTACCTTTATTTGGCCAACTGCTGGCATCTCCCATCCATTCAACAAAATCACACTTTTTCTCCCATTTTATATGCTCTGTTGTCAGATTTGTGACTTATCATTAGTTTTGAGCAGTGGGTGACATGTACGCCTCTATACAAGCTTTAATCTCATGCTTAGTCCTTCTCACTGTAAACTGACTTTGTAGTTTTCATAAATAATGACACAGAGGTTTCATCCACTGACGTTTGCAATGTGGGTTCAGGGTCCAAAACCCACTCTGTGCATCCTAGCTTGATTTCTGGCATGTGCCAACGAGGAGGACTCCTATGACCAACTACTCCGGGTGCCGTGATCATACCATGACAAACCCCATGTTTTTCCATATATATGCATCATCCTCGTATGGGCCAGAATTTTGTTAGATTGGCTGATTTCTCATATTCTATCTGTTTCCTCCCGTCACTCAGTAAGACAAGCCAATGCCAAACGGGTAGTGCAACTGTCACATCACAGGCTGATTCAGGTCTGATGTCATCATGACATCACTCCTAAAACTTTACCAGCACAAACAATCTATGAGTGCAGTCCAGGGGTGCTTGCAATAAACTGAAAGATCCTAAACATTTGATGTTAAAGGGAAATCCAATATTGATAGCACACTACTCTAGAAGAAAGCAAAAAAAATCAGAGAAGTAGGCTGGTTAAGTTTGAATAAAGTTGGACACAAAATTAGAAAGTTATGATTTAAAAAAAAAATTGTAATCACTATTGGTACAGGCTCTTCAAATTGGATGAGTCAGTATCGGCTCTTTGATGTACATGTAGTGGTGGACAACTTTCCTGTTTGACCCAACACACAAAATGACTCAAATTTCAATTTTTCAAAAATATATGACTCAGGAGGGTCTTTTCTCTTTAGAGGACCTGTAATATAATTTGCTATCTATGATATATTTTGAGTAGTGCCCCAAAGGAAAAGTCACTTGGGAGAGAAACACAAGTAGAAAAACATAGAAATGAGTGCATTACACACTGAGATTTTGCAATTTCTTTGAGTTTCTTGCAGGGGGAGGGGAGAGGACAGTTATCGAAAGATTTATGCTGCAATATTTCTGGTTTTAGAGTCTTGTGTATTTGCAGGGCTGTGTCCTCTAGGGCCATACTGACTAATAGTAATCATCATATTGACCCTGGATTTCTGCGAAACAATGCTCACTGACCTGACCGATGCGATGATGATGATGATGATGATGATGATGATGACCCCCTACTGTGTCAGTCAAAGTTAACGCTAATCTAATCCTTATGGTAATCTTATCCTAATCCGTACAGGATATGATAGGTAATGATTAATCCTCTCAAGACTGTCAATTGAGCCCTTCTGTATTCCTCCATATTCACAATACGGTGGGTGCGCCATGCACCTACCGGGGAGGGGGCAACATGCAACAGACAGGTCAAAATCCACACTGTCTCATCAGAAATACATGCCGCATATTTTCTGGCAATATTTGGACAAATGTTTGTTGAATGCTCCTTCTGCTTTTGTCATATCTTTTTATCTATGAAGCATCGAAATGCTATTCCAATCTCCCAATTCTTAAAAAATTGAGAAATACCTGTGCATGAAAGACCTACCGTAGGTGAAATAGCCACGCAACAACATTGCCGCGGTAGGCGTAGATTGCAGACTGGATTCCAAGTATTTTAGTTTAGTTCATTAATAATAGGTTAATGGATAATTCGTCACTAGGTCCCCCGGAAAGAAACATCCATACATTTGATCATGTTAGTAAACTGGTCTAATCCGGCAAAGGTATAGGGTTAGGGCTATGGTTGCTATTGGTTCTAAGGTTGAGTTTAGGGTTAGGATTAGGGTTATTAGGTTAGGTGTAGTGTTAGATCCAGGGTTGGTTTAATAGTGTAGGTACTTGATAGTGAGCCATTGTCCCGTGAGGAGTTTCTTTCTGGCTCCCATAACTCGATGTTATTCATCTTAACAAAGAAAATAAAGGGAAAAAAGGCATTTATCTATATATTTCATTGAATAGACCTATCGGTAAACAGCAAGTCATTGCATTGCATCAACAGGTCTTCTATTATCCAACCATCTCGTCATTCCATGCATGTGCGTACATGCATGTACGATAGGAGTTCAAATGCCAGTGTAATGAAGCAAGCCATGGAGCTGAATAGAAATTGACAATGTTGCATGTACATGTATGAGGTGGCTTATTGCATTGTGTAATGTCTGAAAATAGAGCATGGGTAATGTATTGATTGGTTGGTGGCTGGTACAGGTGGCTACAACATGCACAGGTAGATTGTAAAGGTGAATTAGGAGAGTAGCCTATGTTGAAATAGAATCCTCTGTATCTCTCACAGCTAGCCATTGAGGGTAGGCAGGTCCCAGTCTTCTAAAAGAGGGGGCAAAATTTTCCCAAAGTGTGCGAACAACCCCCCAAACAAATCATGATATTTTGGTGCCTTTTTTATTCCCTAATTCCTTGACCAAGGACAAACAATATATCATCACTTCAAAAAGGGGAGGGGCACATTTTTGGATTTTTTCATCAAAGCCACTTGGGTTTCAAGACAGGGGCACAACTAGCATGTGCTAATTGAGCCCCCCCCACCACCGTCCAAATCTGCCAGTGGGGATCAATATCATTCAGTGTCCTTTTGGCCCTTCAAAAGTTAGCATCAGTTACAGTCAAACCTCATGACCACCTGTATTGAAAGACCATCTGCCTATGATGACCAAAATTGTTGCTTCGATCCTTCAAAGGTGATTCTTAAGTCATGAAGACATTGCCTAGCACCTGTACATGAAGACCACCTGGCTATACACTATACAGAGCTCTTCTTGTCTCCTTTGAAGTTTTGACCAGTTGTTTAAAATTATTATTATTATTATTATTTTTTTTTTTTTTTTACTGTATTTACAAATTAAAATATTTGACATTTATTGATTCTTGGATATAATTAAGTATATATTTTTACTAAATCTTTCACACCACCCCTATCCCAAAATATGTATTAATTTCATACTACGTCATGTATGAAATGCTTACATTAGTGGCTACTTCATTAGACCGAATCTCGTAATGAGAATAGAAAGATAAAGAAAATTGATATTTTATTGATTTATCATTTTTAAATGGACCTCACGTAGTGCGATATTGCACCACACTCTGACACAGTGCTGTACATGTATGATTGGTGTAGAGTGTTTTGTGTATGTTTGGGCTGGTGAATGGATTGAAATATTTGATCAATCAAATAAAATGTATCAGTATTTCAAAAGAAATCATGCCTATCTGCACAATCACACAACCTGAATTCAAATGAGAATCATCAAATATTGCAAGTCACCAAATAATTGAAAACCTGTTTCAACTTGTTTTGTTACTTCTTGAGATTGAGATTGTGGCAAATTGGCAATAAGAATGGATGAAGTGGCATGAGTCGTTTGTTCAGTCTTTAGGCAAGAAAATTGTGCAACTGATGAATCATTCTTTAGTGGTATATTGTGTATCTTTGTTGGATGAGAGTTAATGTAGGCTACTGTGAAATTGGTCACTTTTTGGTGTTTACGTAATTGCTCTGTTTGTAGATATATCCAACTCATTTGAAAAAAAGTTGTTTACTTCAAATTCTGCTGACTCTAAAAATTGCAGTAGTTTAATATTTGATATGATATTATATGATCTACCAGGTAACGAGACCACTGCTCTACCACTGAGCTATCACGCCTCCCCAAAAAAGACTTGACACCATTGAGGCTCTCAATTTCCTATCAAAAATTATTAATTTACATGTAGTTTGTCTAGTACATGTAGGACAATTAATGAAGCACTTTTTCTTTGAACTTTATTAAAGTATTGATCAGAGATATGAAGTTCATAGAAAAAAAGAAGAGCAATGTAGCGAGAACTTGAGAGAAATCTTGTGATCACACTTTTCAACATTAGATTTTTTTTTTAGAGAGAGAGAGAGAGAGAGAGAGAGAGACTAGACACAGTAGCAGTTTCAGACAACTTTGCCCCTGGCCTTCTTCCTCTTACATCTTGACTGACTGTCAGCACACTCATTAAACTTTTGGTGAACTTGATAGCAGTATCTTTTCGACATTTCTATATGTTTGTTTGTGACCTATTGTGCTATTGACTTCTGCTCCTTGCAGTCTGTGTATCAGAGTTCAACCAGAGGTCTAGCACATAGTCTCCTTTTTACAACTTTTCTGCAGATTCAGAGAGACCTTCTCCCATGATGTGATTAGTATTTGTTTATGTAAAGTATATTTATTTTTATGACCCCTTTTCATGATCATAGGAAATGGAAGACCTATAGGCCTAGAAAAATGTATAGGACCTATTTCATTACATTTCCATATATTGCCTCTTGTTGATCACACTAATAGACAACAAATAACATTTTTATTTATGTATTTATTCTGAAAGGCTAAATTATATTATACTCTCATTATATTTAACAAAGGCTACATCAGTAAGACCTTCTAGCTTTCTGTAAATGATTGAGTGAATGCCCATTGAAATGATAAGTAATGAAGGAAATGAATTAAGAAAATAATTGCTAAGCCCACCCCCAACTTATGGGCACTTCTGCAACCATTTTCAAGAATCAGATGCCTACATTGTTATGCAAATTCAATATAAGTTCATGTTAGAACTAGATGGACATTAACCCATACCACTTGACACAGAGTTAATGACCTCCTGGCTCCAAACAGACAATCTGCAGAGAGCCAGGAGGGTGTTGTAGCTCTGATTTTTTTAACCCATTGTCTACTGGATGCGGTGGGTCCCTGTATTAAGTCTATGGGAAAGAGAGAACTCGGTAGTCATCGGGTTAACCTAGTTAATGACCTCCTAGCTCCAAACAGACAATCTGCAGAGAGCCAGAAGGGTGATGTAGCTCTGATTCTTTTAACCCATTGTCTACGGGAAGCGGATGGGTCCCTGTATTAAGTCTATGGGAAAGAGAGAACTCGGTAGTCATCGGGTTAACCTAGTTAATGACCTCCTGGCTCCAAACAGACAATCTGCAGAGAACCAGAAGGGTGTTGTAGCTCTCGTCTACGGGAAGCGGGTGGGTCCCTGTATTAAGTCTATGGGAAAGAGAGAACTCGGTATTCATCGGGTTAACCTAGTTAATGACCTCCTGGCTCCAAACAGACAATCTGCAGAGAGCCAGAAGGGTGTTGTAGCTCTGATTCTTTTAACCCATCGTCTACGGGATGCTGTGGGTCCCTGTATTAAGTCTATGGGAAAGAGAGAACTCGGTAGTCATCAGGTTAACATAGTAAATGACCTCCTGGCTCCAAACAGACCATATCCAGGTACCTACACATACATGGAGATGATATCATCCAACTCTGTTTACATTCTTTGAACTTTTGTTACTGACTCAACGGATTGACCAAAAAATGTATGCGACTGTTGTTTAACTATCTCAATGTGATTGGTTCTGTGCTGAGCACATGGTGTATCAAGCATTGTGATGGGTGGCAGATGCCGCAAACCATGCATGAGTCACAGTGGAAAACGATACAATCTTCAACTTTCTTGTGGCTCAGATTGTTTGTTGACGGCCATAAGGGGGGTAATTTTGTGTTAGTTGTGAGTGAATGCTCCTTTGGCCTTGAGCATGCATCCCCAACTTTGCTGTGGCTCAAATTGTGTGTTGAGAGCCAGAAAGATGTTAACCTGAGGTTTAATAGATGATGTGATTTAATGCCCTTATGGCTCTAAGCAAAGAAAAGGATATAGGCTACATAATTATACATGTACATGTACGTGTTACCCTCAAATTTGTTATTGCTCAAACTGTTTGGTTAAGCCAAAAGGACACTAACTTTGTGGTAAATGTTGTCAGTTAATGCTCTTCTGGCTCTGCATGAGCAGACAAAACAATGTAATCTTCAACTTTCTTGTGGCTCTAACCGTTTGTTGAGAGCCAGAAATGAATTATAGTGGTGAGGGATGTGAGTTAAACTTAATACTAGCCTAGTTCATACCCTTCTGGGCTCTGGCTCTAAACAGAAGAAGGTAGTAATGGCTCAGTGAGAAACACTACCATGCCATAATCTTCTTATCCGTGCTGCAGAATCTAGAGCACTTTCAGGGTTAGATGTCATGGTCAAGTTTTGAAAAACAATGTCAAGTAAGAAAACAATAGGAAAATTTTAGGAACTGGCAAGGATTTTATATATTAGAGGAGGATTTTGATAGATGTTCCTATAAACTAAACAGTTATACATGTAGTTCAAGAGCTCCAGTTTGTTACAAGTTGTTGTTGTTGTTGTATTGAGTGGTCGAAGGGGTCTGTTTGATTATCTGCTCAAAGAAATATAAAATATACGACAATGAATTCATAATTATTGATCGTACATGATTGTTGTTCAAGTTGTTTTTGTTGTTGCTGTGCTAATTTAATTTAATTTTGCTGTGTTAATTAAATTAAATTAAATTAAATTAAATTAGCACAAACCTATTATTTGAATTTGTCATCTGTGAGTTACATGGAGGTAGTAAGTAATGATAATAGCAACAGATCCATTTATACAGTGCAGCTACTATATGAATATACTCTACTGCCTTAATACAAATTATCATATTATTACCCCGGCTGTAGCTGTGCCGCCATAATGCGATAAAGCATTCAAGGAATTTCTTCATACAGGGTATCCATTTACTTCACCTAGGTGGAGAGTGGCAAATGAAGATTAATGTCTTGCCCAACGGATATTAGTAAGTGGATGATTAATGACTAGGGTGTAAAGACTGTAATCTTACCCCAAAAATGATAATTTAAATATTTTCTTTTCTTTTTCATTTCTCCTGTTCTCCATGATCTGTTTGCGACTGTTTTCTCACTTCTGCTGATTTCTACACCTTCTGAACATCAAATTAGGTAAGTGACGATAAACATTTGCATTTGTGAGAGAGACAGAGACATAAATATGAAAACCCCCAAATCCAAAATGGACTTACATTTTGTTGAAAATCAAAATTTACCACTTGGGCCTTGTAAATTTCCTTCTTTCAATATACATTTTTTGGATAAAATTGATATGAGGAAGTGAAATTGGTGGTAATACTTTTTACTCTACAAAGCATGTCCCTGTATGCTTCCCCAATCATTAATTTTCTAGATGTGATTTCACATGTATAGTGCCAGGAGGACCTTAATTCTGTAATGATTTGACTTAATGCAGGGCTCAACACTAACATTCACCTGGGACCCATGGGCACCAAGAACCTATGTCCAGACCCCTATCATTGTGATTTTGTTTTAGGCGAGGCGTCAAAAATAACCTTACCAGCTGGCTGCAGCCTCACGCGAAGGCTGGCTGAGGCTGCATTTCCAGCTGCAGCGGGACGGGGCAATTACTTTGCATTAATTAGCCCAGCCGGCTGGCGCCAGCTTTGGGATATGAGCTTGAACCCAGAATCTTAATTAGCCCGGCCACCCCCAGCCTGCCGCCATACTCCTAAATTTGCTCAGCCAGCTGAAGCCGGACGGAGGTGATAAAATTGCAGCTGGCTTCCGCCAGACGGAGGTGCTTAAAGTTGCAGCTGGCTTCAGCTGGACGGAGATGCTTAAAGTTGCAGCTGGCTGCAGCAGAACAGAGATGCTTGATGTTGCAGCTTGTTGCAGCGTACTGAGCTTTCCAGTGGCATTATGTCGAACAGGGCGCTCACTTGTCGATTGTGACCTTATTTATGTTTGCATTATGTTCCCTGCGGCCACGGCTGCGCCGTTTCAGGCCATCGTGGACAAAACGGGATGGACGTGAAGCAACGAGGGGGAGATGGCCATGATAGACCTTGACAAAAACTTAGCAACACCTGACAAAACGCAGGGAACAAAGTGTAGACGTAGATTTAAGCGCGATTGAGATAGCGGTTGCGTTTAATGATATCGCACCTATTTTGTCACCGAGTCCCACCTTGTTTTTGTATGACTAGGTACGTTTGTAACAATATGAACAATTGTCTTATTTTGTAGAACCATGTCGTTGCTACAAACGCACCCCAAAAATATGAAATAAAATAATAATAATAATAATAACACAAAAAAATACTGGGGCGGTGAACGAATTCGCTCAAAAGAGACCTCAATTTGTTGGTTTATTCACAATCATTGACAATTCAAGTGTAAAAATTCAAATATTTCATGTCATTTAATGTCTATATCCATTATTTTACATCATTTAAACCTAGCGTCCACTAAGGGCGCGGACAAGACGCGGCAAAAAAAAAATGTTTCAACAACCGAACCGCGTATTCTTGAAAGATTCCGTTCAATGTCTTTACGATTCTGAAACACTCCCTGGCGTTTTCGCACCTTCGGGAGAGGGCAAATTTTCCGCGAAATTTGGAGACCAAAATATGGACGCGGAAATTAACTTCCTAACACTTCGGCAAAGAAGAAAAAAGAAATAAAAATTGAAAACCTGGAAACTCCCCCTTCGCACGCTCGCCATTTTAAGTATCTAAACTTATTATTTAATGCTGTTCTTAAGAAAGAAATATTGAGATCTACCTGTTTCTTTTCCATATTGATGTCATTTCCATATGATATAATGTCTTTCATTATGATTATCTCTCTGTGTCTATCACTCTTTATCCCTGTCTCTATCCATACACCCTCCTCTATTTTACATTTATATGTTTCTACTTGCCCATCTCTTGCTGATATTTCCTTGAATTTTCATTTCTTGCTCGTCTTATTTAAAAAAAAAGAATTTGTCTTGTTTGTCTCTCTCTCTCTCTCTCCCTTTCTATCCCTTTCGTTCTCAACCTCTCCGTTTTCTCACCTTTCGCATTCCCTTCTTTACCCTCACAAATAAATGTAGATAAAGAAGATATGAGAGTGATATAGGTGAGAGATTTGACAATAAGAAAGAGATGTTTGTGTGAAAAGATGAGATACATTTGAAAAGCTTGATTCCAAAAGGAGCTAAATCCATATTTTATCAAAATTGAGTTTTTTGTCTTAAACTAATGATTTCCTACATGGGGACAAAATGCACTATATCACATTCTAAAATTTCACCAGGAAGTATGAAAATTTTTAGGTACAATATCATGTTTCATTCCAAAAGAAGCTAAATCCAAATCGGTTTCATTCCAAAAGGAGCTTAATCCACTTTGGGTACTTATGAGTAAATCACCATTTTTATTTCTCCACTTTCCCTTTAGCAATGTACCTTAATGTTAAAGGTGTCGCCCTGGACCACTGAGCGATTTTTCGGCCGGCGCGATTTTCCAATTTTCCAATTTTGGTGCAAAAATAAATTTAAAAATGTGCTCACTACCACCCACCCCTCCCCACTGAGTGAATTTTCGGCTGGCGAGATTTTCAAATTTGCGGGAGAAAAAAAAAATATAATAATAATTAGTGCTCACTACCCCCCAATTTTCGGCCGGCGCGATTTTCAAATTTGCGGGAGAAAAAAATTGTGCCCCTTGTGCCCCCCCCGTCTAAGAAATCCTGGATCCGCGTCTGTATCGATATATTATGTATTTTATTCCGTCATTATCCATGAGAGGGCGAGGGCGTCATTTTTCACCACGAGTTCGATCCATGCCTTGGCTGATATGTTTTACGTCATTTGTAGCTTTAAAAAAATCACAAACAATTAGACTTTGATTACTTATTGCTTTTTGGCTTTCCTCATTACAACATTGCATTCAGCTACATATGTATGAAGAGCTACGGTCAAGGCTTAATGGCACACTTCCTGTCACATACAAAGAAGCTTACTCTGAATGTAGCCTGCCATTGACCCTCGCCGGGGACAAAGGTCGTTGCCCTAGCTACAGACAGTGTTGTAGATCCTTACATAATACCTATTGTTCAGGGGATCCTATGTTCAAGGGGATAAAAGTAACACGGCGCAAATGTAACAGCGGCTCCCACTCCTAGTAGAAGCGCGATGTACGTATACGCCCTGCACAGAGCATGCGCATTTCATTGCCCGACATGCTGCCCTGAGGGTAGGCAGGTCAACACATCGAGGATTTTTTACAGCCAAAACATCGGTTTTTTGGCACGGGAGTAAAATCTTCAATTACCTAAAATCAATTCTGGACAAATATGTGCTTGTGCTATCACTGTCATTTTTTAATGGTCAAAAAATAAGATTTTAGGCCTGTATTAGGCGAAATTTCAAGGACGAAATTTAATGCTAGGATACAAAAATATAAAATATGGCCGCCCTCCTAGGGTGCAAATGTAACAACGTTATAACTAGTATAATTTTCCCCACGTAACTGGTATAAATCTAATGTAAATGATTAAAGCATATGTCATAGACATAGTTTTTATTAACAATTATTTTATTGGGGTTCTATCAAATACTGTTTAATTGATGAACATCTGTCCAGCGCGTAATCTTTAATAAAAAAATAAAAATAAAAATAAACTCTTTCTGAGGGATATGTGATTTGTAGGTACAACCTTCTACCCCATGCAACCTTATTCCTACTATATAATACGCTAGTTTGCCGTATATAACATATTGTAATAGTGTATGGGCGAATTGTGGTTCGACAAAAATTAATTCTATTTTTAAACTGCAAAAGAAAGCCATACGCATTTGTACAGGTTCGCATTTCTTAGCTCACACTGATCCTTTATTCTATAAACTTGAAAAAAAAAATCGATTCGAACACTATTCAGGTAGCAGTCATTATGTTTAAGTACATTTATAATCAACTTCCACCATCCTTTGATAACTGACTTGTTTAGGTTTAATAGTTCTGTTCATTCATACCCTACTCGCATATCTGGAAACTAACATCCTACAAATCCCAAATTATCAATAACACACAAATCTGTTAGACATTCTGGTCGGACATTTGGAATAATTTTCCCGACAACATAAAGTCTTGTTCAACCATCTACTCCTTAGACACTACACTTAAACGACAAATAATACAATCATACGCTCCCCACTCTTTAAATTAGTATATTAAAACCGTGACTTATTTTATTCTTTATCATGCAACTGTTTTCTGCACCTGCAGTTTTCCCAAGAGAGTTAATTATGTCGCCAATTTTTTTTTTTGTATGAGGCCGCCATCCATCTCCAGCCCAACCGCTCACGATGGTGGTCTCCTGCGTTCTAAATGACCTCTCTAATTTATTGAAAAATATTTACTATATATTTCTCATCTTATTTGTATGCTTCGTACATGTTTATTGTATGATATAATTGTACATGATTTTCTATTTAATTACTTTTGTAAACATTTTATTCATTGTATTTGTTTTTGTTCGAATTTTTGTACTTTGAATTTGAATTTGTATCTTTTCGAACGCAGAAATAAAATCAAACAAACAAACAAACTTTATGTGGTTAAAACTGCCCCATGGGTGTGTTACAATTGCCTCGTGTTGTGGGCCAATTGTAACACTTCACTACCGGTTTTAAAATGATAATGGCTTCAAAATAGCTTGTTTTACTTAACTCAAACCTAGTCATATGTCATGCTAAGATATCCATCTTTCATTTCATATAACCTTAAGTAAGTATATAACTATAATAAGTTGATATGTCAGAATTGGAAAAAGGTGTTACAATTGTCCCGGTCTCCCCTAAGGATCTAGGCCACTGGCTACACGGCAGGGGCGGATCCAGCCGGTGGCGAGGGAGGTACCCCAATTCATGAGAAAATATTTAGCAGCGCATAAGTGGGGGTGGGGGTAGTGAGCACTATCTTTGTTTTACTCAACAAACCCCTTGAGCAAAAAAAAGAGAGGGTAAAATTGTGGTTACCATCTTTATTGAAAAATTTTTTTCCTAGGGGTGGGGCCCGCCTTTTTTTATAGAGAATTTTGTTCGTTACCATCTTTAAAAAAAAACGTTATTTTGCCAAGGGTGGGGGCCCGAGCCCGAGCCCCCACCCTGGATCCGCCACTGCTACACAGAACAGTAGCAAGCCGAGAATGAATATAATAAGTGAGTGGCCAACTGTCTTTGTGTTACGTTTATCTAGCGGTACAGTGCCCCCCCCCACAATTTTCAAGTACCCCAAAAGTGCTTCTTTTTACATAGAACAAGTGCCCTTTCAACTTTGTAAGAAGTGCCCCTTTCTGGCTACAGAGTACAGGGAGCAGTAGCAAGTCGAGAATGATATATAGAATAAGTGAATGGCCAACTGCCTTAGCGTTACGTTTAGCTAGCGGTACAGTGTCCCCTCCCCCCACTTTTTCAACTACCCCAAAAGTGCCCCTTTGTTCGTAGTAAACGTCCCCATTTTCTCTGACAAGTACCCTATTAATTTGTAAAAGTGACCCTTCCCTTTTCAACTCTGATAAGTGCCCCTTTTATTTTGACACGCGCCCTTTTCCTTCGACGAGTTCCTATTTTCCTTTGCAATAGGTGTCCATTTTCCATTCTCATAAGTGTCCTTTTAATCTCTAGTAAGTATCCCTCTTTAGGTACGAAGTGTCCCTCTTCACTTTTGACAAATGCCCCATTAAAATCTATTAAAATCTGATCGGTGCCCATTTTCTTTCAACTAATGCTTTTTTCATCCCTCTCTCTCTCTCTCCCTTTCTCTCAATATCTTTCCACTGCCACCCTCCCCCCCCCCCTTTATCTTCCTCGCGTCTCTTTCTTTCATTGTGTTCCACTCCTATCACTCTATTTCACTCTCTTTTTTCTTCCGGTCAACTTTTTTTTTCGTTTTCCTTTTTTCTCTTTTGCATAGTTTTTTTTTCTTCTTATCTTTATCGTGCCCTTTCAACCATAATTTTCCTTTGATATATTAATTATCTTCTCCTCGTAGCTTTCTTTTTTCCTTTACTATTTCATCTATCACGTCTTCCTCTTTCTGACGTTTTCCTACCTTGTCTCACGGATTAATATACGATACAGGCTAGTAGAAAGTGATAAGGTTTATCCATAAAGATAAAGTACAGTAATTACTGGATGTAGACAAGTGGTGTACAAAGCAATTACGTGGTTTAAGCAAGTGGTGTTAGCAAGACACGATTAAACGATTGTTGCAGCTGGCCGAATCATCCTAGCAATGCCCTCATAACCATTATAACTATTTACACGATTACACGATTCAGAGCGACAGTCTTCAATCGTGTACATTTACACGATTACACAATTAAACGTTTGTTGCATCTGGTTGAATCATCCCACCAATGCACTTAACTATTTACACGAGTACACGATTCAGAGCGACAGTCTTCAATCGTGTAAATCTACTACGATTACACGGTTACACGATTCAGGTGAATCGTGTAAACCGTGTAATCCAAAAAATATATTGTGTAATCGTGTTGGGGAGATTTTCGGCATGTACTGTATACCGCATAGCGACATTATTTCCCGAGAATGTCAACTGCACATAGTCTGCAGGAACAGACTCTATTTTTGCGCTAAAAAACAAACCAAACAAACAAACATAGCAAGTGCTATCTGTATGAAAAAAAGCATATCATATTTGAATGGTTGTGAAATAAAATAACAACTCAAAATTGATCTTTATTAGATACAGGAATTTCAGAATTTTCACGGCTTTCTAAAAGTGTCTCTCTGTCATGCCTTCTCCCCTAATTCCCGTGTTGCTATTTGCCATTTTATCGTATTGCCAATGCCAAACTGATGTCAAGCCACCATGTAATAAATTATGTCTTATTCATAGTGCGGTAAGGTGTAGCGTGGGCCTATGATCCGTATGACACCTCCCGGGATGGGAATCTTGACATTAGCTGTTCTCTCTCTTTTGAAAGCCTAATTTCTTCTATTTTTTCGTCTTTCAAAAACCTAAGATTAATGATACAAACGCGGATTTTTGTTCTCTTCTTCTAAAACCGCAAACTTGTGATCGACAAATTTCATATTTGCTCTTTTAAAATTGAAGTTTATTTTGTGTTCACTCTCTACTTTTATCCAACAGCGAGGTTAGCTCGATTTTTTCTTCTTCTTGTTCCCTACTGTCATTCTTTCCTATAGGAAATCATATGCCATGCCGATACAACAACATGATCTAAAATATTCACCCATTCTAATGACCACAGACTTTGGGTGATTCAAGTCAGGCAGCCATAATCTGCACCTTAACAATAGAATCTGGCAAGCCGGACAAAAGCGATCAAACAATAGCGTTGCGTAGTAAAAAGCTATATGACAATAGTCTTGTCCAGGAGAATAATGAGAAGGGAAAAGAAAGAAAGGGGATAATAACATAAGAAGGTGTTTTTTTACCGAGAAAGGAGCGGGGGGATGCAATTTCGTCTTCTTCCTCTCTAATAATTTAATGAAACGTGAACGCTTCGACTTGGTTACTCCACCCAACATCCCCCTCTCTCTTTTACTCCCACCCCTCTTCTCTCAGACTCTAACCCCCTCTCCCCCGTTTCTTTTGTTTCCCTTTTTCCTTTTTTTTCTTCTTTTCGTTCTTTTCTTTTCTTTCGTCTCCTTCCTCATTTTTTCTTTTTCACTTTCTTTCTTCTCTTCTCTTTTCTTTCTTTCCTTTCTTTTCCTTTTTCCTTTTTTTCTTTTCTTTCCCTTTCCTTCTCATTTTTCCCCTCCCCCTTTTCTCATTTTTTCCCGACAGCAGCGAAATGTTTCCGACAATATCCTAACAGGGGTGTTGCACCCCACAACCCCTTTAGCGACGCCCCTGGTTGTTATCCCATTATTCTTTTAAAAGAAATGCAATTTCTCATGCTCCCGCACCTATCTTCTATCGTTGTTTAATTCTTTTTCATTTTTCTTTCTTCCTCCTTTTATCAAGTTTGGGGGCTACACGCCTGGCAAGAGGGACCCCATTTTATGCACACTGCAAAATTGCGTGCACCCCGCCCTTTCCCGGTAAAAAAAAACATTTTTAAAATATCATCCCCCTTTCTTTCTTTTCCCTTCTCATTATTCTCATTTTTTCCTATTTTCCCTTCTCCGTCTTTCCCCTTTCTTCCCTTTCTGCCTTTTTTCTCCTCTCTCTCTTTCCCCCTTCTTTTTCTCCTCTTCCCTGTTCTCTCTTTCCTCTTTTCTTCTTGTTTCTCTCTTCCCTTTTCTTTCTTTTTCCCCTCCTTTTTCTTTCCCCTCCTTTTTCTCCTTTTCTCACTTTTCTTTTCCCTTCCGCCTCCCCTTTTACCATGGGGGGCACGTGCCCCCTGTGTCCCCCAGAATCCGCCACTGGTATAGTTGTATAGTTGTACAGTTTCCTGCGTTCTGATTAGCCGGCTGGATAGACGTATAGTTATATAGTTGTATAGTTGTACGTATAGTGGCATACTTGGCCCGCCATATTTACCCCGACTAGCTCTTAACACGACCGTTACCCTAGAGTAACTTGCCTCCGTCTGGACAAGACTTAAATATGCTTCATTGTTGAGCTTTCAGTTGACATGTTTGTCATCATTTATGTCTATTTAATCCACAAATGACCGATACAGGTGTACGTTAGATTATATATTTCTTCGAAAGACAAAGTACCCCTGATTTCTAGACTGCGAACTATATCTTTCAAACGCAACGCATCAGAACTTGAAAACATGACGGCGGCATATGTAATATAATATAATATTATCTGTCTCGCCTCGACTTGACAAAGACAATTATCTTCCGGAATTGACAAAGATAATTTATCCCCTCACCGCGACTTTGACAAAGATAACATTTTTTTCGGGCATAGTTAAAAATACGACTTCACTTTCAACCAATCAGATGACAGTTTTAGGAAATATTCTTAAAGGTATATAATAGGATTTATTGATAAAGGCATATCAGAAAATAAAGACCACTTATATTTGTCTTTTGTGACTTGTTGTTGGGTATAGAAGGCTGTCCAATCTGAAAAGATTATTTCCACCTGGCTATACTGTTTTTTGAGTTATTGATCCGTGATGAATAGATGGAACTGTTTCTTTTTCCTCTGACGAATTAAATTCTAGTTTATAAAGATATCGTCTGGCCGGGTGTGGCAATTCAGCAGGTTGCGGGTGGCTGATTCGTTTAGGCCGGCCGCGGCCAGACGACCCAATTTAGACAAGGCTCGGCTTCCATTCGAGGCTGCAGCTGGCGCATATTTGAGGGCATGCCGCTGTCCTCCCGCCGGCTGCAGCCGGCTGAGCTCATCTTTTCTAGCTTTTTCCGAGCTCGGCTTCATTCGGTAGGCCGCGGCCGGCGCATACTTTCGGCTTGCCGCTGGCCTCCCGCCGGCTGCAGCCAGCTAAGCTAATAACAAAAATGCAGCCGGACGCATAAGTGGAGCTGGCTGCAGCCAGCCGGTATGTTTATTTTTGACGCCTCGCCTTACATAGCGCTCATGCATACAGACTCCTTCCAAAAGAGTTAGTGAGGAGCTCTGGTTAATGTCCTTTGGACTCTCAACAAACCAAACAATACTATCACAACACTACGGAAAGGTGATGCTAATGGTGGACATGAGATGAGAGCAGAAACAGAAAAATGGTTTGGTGAGTGAAACCTGGAGCAGATCAGAGAAAACAGCATAAAACCTGAGGATCACTCAGTCCTGTTGACTGAAGCCATACCAAGTGCTACATGTAAGAAACAAAAGCGGCCATAATGCTTCTATTGTCTTCTTTTGAAAGGAAGCCTCCTGAAGGACTCTCTTGTCAGGGCTTTACCGGTTTCAAAACAGAGAGTGATGACTCATTCCACAGACATTTGACTGGCACATGGAGTTGTTGTTATTATTATGAAGTCCAGATCTGCCCGGTTCTCTCCGTCCCCAACCCTCCTTTCCAGGCTTGACACTTAAAGGGGAAGTCTACCCTGATGTTGATTTGGTTTTAATAAAAGCAGGAAAATATGAGAAATAAATTAATGAAAGTTTGAGCAATATCCAATTACAAATAGGAAAGTTATGAATATTTGAAGTTGGCACTAGTGAAATACAAATTGGTAACACTGATGTATGTTGCAAGCTCCTCTCCAATTTGTTCTGTACTTGTTTTATACAGGGGTTGAATAAAAACATATTTGCAACAATTATATTTAGGGTGAATGTATATGATTGACAATTTTCTTAAAGGAAAATATAAGTTTTTGATTTTTTTTTTAGTACAACGCAAAAGACCTGTCGCACAAGTCACCCAAAAAAAAACCTGAAACAGAATGAGCAAACACCAATGGTTTCTTATGGGTTTTCCAAGTAGTGTAAATGGGCAGTCCAAAAAACAGATGTTTTTTCAAAATGGTTTTTAGGGTTGTGTAAATGGCTCTATATTGGGAGTGTTTTATCTTGGCAAAGAGCTCTTATTTCCTAATTGGAATGCTGCTTAGTAATATGAAAACAAGTCATAGCATTCTTGGCTAGGGGAGTGGAGCTAAACGAATGTTTTGGCAGTTCTCTTCGAAAACTGACTTCATTCCAAGAATTGAAGAAATGTCAGTCTGAGTCATCCACTTCTGTTACTTCTCTGTTGTTAACCTGTTGACTTCTGCATTCTCTCGTTCATACATACTTTAAACTCGGATCAAACACTTGTCATCTGGGGGGTGTTTCACAAAGACTAAGATCGACTTTAAGTTGGACTTAAGTATAACAGGCCGTTCGTGCCATTGTTTGCTCTCACCATTATGATCTTTAGATAATATTTTTTCCTTCAATAATGAATTATCAAAAAATGTAAGTTTTGTAGATTTTTTACCATGATTTGTACGTCCCGTGAGAGACCAATGCCAGTAAATGATGAGAGAAAACAATGGCACGAACGGCCTGTTATACTTAAGTCCAACTTAAAGTCGATCTTAGTCTTTGTGAAACACCCCCCTGAAGGTTAACTCATTAACTACTGAATTCCCCCATTCCAATAGGCTTCATACAGGGACTGAACAGTTTTCATAGCAAATTGGTTAAAGCGCTATCCAACCCTTGTTATAATTTAATTTGAATGAAAGCAGACAAATCATAGAAACAGAATGGCGAAAGTTTGAAATAAATCGGACGAATAATAAGAAAGTTATGAATGTTAGAAATATGAGATCACTACAGCTATGTGAATCTCAAATTGGCAATTTTGTCAGTCGATTGTGACGTGGTGATGGATATAACTCTCCCGTTTCTTACGCATTCATTGTTATTGATATAACTTTTTCATGTAAAGCGCTGTGAAACAACAGTTAGTTCGTAAGAGCACTGGATAAATGACTTTATTGTATTGTATTGTATTATTGAAGTATTGAACTTTGTGAACCTAAAGGATTTTTATAAATTTCTTGTGGTCGATATTTTGTCATATGTGTGCTACCTGAATAAAACAATGAAGCAGAGAATGGCCAACAAGGGCAATTACTGTCTAAATAAATATCTTTTAAAAGAAGAATTGAAAGTTACCATTTTCAGGAAGAGGTGAATATATACAGTGTACACTTGATATACATGTCAACTAAATGTAAAATGCATGAAAGGCCTACTCAAAGTTGGATTATTATTCTCCTCAGTAAAGTAAGAGAAACAGAAAATGTGCGTTCCATCCATGAACATGATTACCTCGGGTTGCTTACATTCCCTCCACGATCACATCGCTCACCTGCCAAAAAACAGCTCTGGCTTCTCCATCTAGTTCTGCGAATTGCACAGAAATTAGGATGTTTACCATTCAGGGGACCCGACGATGACGGAACAAGAAAACCCCTGTTGTTGTTTTTGTTGTGGTGTATCGTACCGTGATGATACCTGCATGCAGCTAGCTCTTGCTCACGCCCCCGCAGTGCTGCGTAGCGGTGAGGTAGGGGAGGCGAAAATAATTTATTTATTCCTCAACCCTCATAGCCGATCATGCTCATCCATCATTCTATTGTGTGTGTTGCACAGGTAGGCTGTTTTTTTGCATGCAATTTATAGGGGAAAAAAGACAGACACTATCTCTTTATACTACATCCCATACAGTCCTAATCAAAATGAGAGCAAATGCTGACAGTTTTTAATGGGTTTTTCCCGGAGTGTAAATGGCAGTCCAAAAATTGATGATTTTTCAAAATGGTGTTAAGTGGGCTGCGTAAATGGGCCTGATGTATACTTTGGTTAATACATTTTGCTGGATCCTGACCCTGACGTTATGTGCACATATTTTCAATATATTCGGAAAGTAGATGTATTGCCCTTTACACTCGGACAAATTCAACCTGGCTCACAAATAATACTATGTGAGTGTCTTCCACTTGTATGTTTTGTTGCATTTTCAAATTATCATCATAATATTACACCATTTTCCACCAACTTATTAATATTTTCCCAAGACAAGAAAAAGTATTTCATGAATCTCTGATTCCTCCTGATTTATGTGATATGTAAATCACGAAAATCAATAAATGTTAATTAATCCATTCACTCATTTGGAAAATTAATGTACCTAGTCATTACGTCATTTTTGGGGGACCTGAGTTTTGACTGTATCTTTCTTGTAGTTTCTACTTCTCCCTCCTCCCTCCTCCCCCCTCCCCCACCCCATGCGCTCCCCCATCCCATGCCCTCTCTGACCCCATATTGCCCTCTTCTTCTCCTCCTCGACTCTAGGAGAAGCTCTCCACCCCCCTCTCTTCCCCACCCCTATCTTCCTTCTCACTCTTGAACCTGTCCAAATAGCCCACAATCAGGTAGTGTTGTTGAGGTCTGTTATAGGAAGCAATGGATTAAAGCAGGATTCCTGTGATGACTTTGGGACCTATTATACCCAGGGCATAACCAATTACCAGAGCGCTACAATCAGAACTTGCTCCATCCATCTCCCTGGCCAGAGGCCAAGTACTTAGTCTCCAAATCTAGCCCCTTTATAAGATTTTTGTGTTTGTTTTACGTTTTTTGGAACAATAGTCATGTAAGCAGGGTTCCAGGCCAGACTAACCGTATGTGTGAAAAGGGTCCAAATTGAACATTGTAAAGTCTGTATGTTTGAGCCCTATGCATATGTCAATTCTTATCATAAAGGCTTTCATCATCCTACCAGGTCCCCATTTCTATCCTGGGTATGGAGTGGCAAATGAAGATTAATACCTTGCCAAAGGACATTAGTACTGTTCTGGGATTAACTCACGACCTTTGCATTTCAAGTTAAGCGCTTAAACCACTCGACTACGACACCCCTACCTTTCAATAATTATTAATCATGAAAAATTAGAAATTTAAATAACTAACATTAAATAACATTTCAAGACTTCTGATATAATGATACAAACCATTCCAACAGTTGAATAAAGTAAATATGAAAAAGATATCTACCCTTTTTAATCAGTGTGGCAATCATGCATACAAATGTGATGAAAAATTACAAACTAAATGCAAAGTTGTCAATTAAAGAAAACATTCCTTGAATATATATTTACTATGAATAATTATTTTTATGTCTCATTTTTGTAAGGCCTTGCAGTCAATGATGGTTTATAATTAAATCTCTGCATTTTTTTCCAGAATGATGCACAATTGCCAAACTGTTTAATTTAATCTTTGAAACATGAAGGCAGATAAGATGCCACACACATCACCAAAAATAATGTTGAATATACGGGGTCAGCCAGAAAAAAAGTATATTTCTGAATGTCGTAAAACCTTATCAGCTATTCAATATTTCCTGTACTGTGCTATGAATTTAAAGAGGAACCCAACCTCAGACAACTACTACTCTAAAAGAAAACACAGAGAAGCAGACTGGTAAAATTTTGGATTAAATCTGGCAAAAAAAGGAGAAAGTTATGAATTATTGAAAGTTGTAATCACTTTCTGTATGGGCACCTTGAATTGGCTGCATCGGTAATGCGGCTGTAATGAAGTGCCGGACTACTTTCCCATTTATTTCAACAAACAAAATGATTAAAATTTTCCAAATGTATGATTCAGGAGAGTCTTTTCTTTTAAGAAGACATGTAATATTGTGCTATCCATTATACATTTTGAGAAGTGCCCCAAGATGGAAGGCACTTAAGAGAAAAAGAGAAATTAATGTTATTTTTGTACACAACAAACAGAGAGTTGTTCCATGACCAAGTAACAATCCACTGAGCAAATTGCCAATTTGAGATTCCCATGGATTTAGTGATCGCATATTTCAAATATTCATAACTCCCTTATTATTGGCCTGATTTATTTCAATCTTTCACTTTTTCATTTCTCTGGTTTTTCTGCTTCCATGCCAATGAAATTATTACAAGGGCAGGGTTGCACTTTAAATGCAGGACAGAAATGAATGACTAATCAATTAATCGTTCTCTTTCCAAAAAACATAATCTGATTTTAAGTCATTTTCTGTAGAAAATGTCATGGCCTTCAATTTGGCATGGAATATTATGAATTACAAGTCAAATTCTTCCATCGTTAAATGTTAATTTCAACACGGTCTAGCGCTTGGAATTTGAAAGTACTGTAAAGGTTTGTGAATGTTGTGATGGTTGCTGTATGGATTATCAAGCTTGGTGAATATTAAGAGCATTGAGAAGCAGTTTTTACAGAGTAGTCAAATATGGAATATTGATATCTGTCTTTTTTGTTAAGCAATATGAATTTAAGTACACCAAAGTTATTTATTTATAATTGAGGTCTTCGTATTTTTACAGTTATATTTGAGGTACCTAGAAATTATTGATGGTTAATGGTAGTGTATTTGCCTTTGTTAAGGTTTTAGTTTATAACTCGTCAGCATTATTATGAACCAATGAATCCATCATACTGTACGGATTCGTCGTACATAATATCAATGATGGCCTATTTTATGTACAAAACACTTGAAGTAGGCCTATAATATTGTGAAGGGAATGTATTGAATACTTAGTCTGAAAATTTCTATGATGAAAATCAGCAGAAATGCATATCAAATAGGAGGAAATGTAATGTGTTCAGATGAGGGATGCTCTTTTGGCTTGAGCAAAATTAATAGAGCTTTGTGCAGAAAGGGGTCTGTAGAATGAGACTATTCCGATGGGCAGCCTGAGCCTATTACAAGCTCAATAGTTCTCTGGCCTTCCCCTCCATGCCATAGTCCATGGATGAGTCATCAGCCTTACATCAACACATTACATAGGCAGAGGAGTCCCTAGATTAGTCTGCAACAAAGACCCTTCTGTCCACTCTGATGCGACCTCATTACTAGCATCATCAAATCAGTTGCGATGGGATGTAATTAGCTAGGGTAGGGAAAGGTCAAATTTGTGGGAATTTTGGAAAGAGTCTGATAGTCTGGAAAGTTAAAAAAATTGACCAGTGCAGGGCACATTCCTGCACTTATGGGGGGGGGGTCATCACAAATGAAGCCCTTGCCCTTTCCCTTGAATCCCTTCCAATTCCACTCAAGACCCCTAACTTTGGTAATAATTATATCAACATGGGTTGATTGCATACAGATCTCAAAATTGTCAAGGTGGACCCCCCTCCCCCTAAAAAATATGTAAGTTTGGATCCCTTGACCAGTGGATTATACATGTAGTTATTATTGGGAAGAGGGGATGATGGTGTGTGGGGGAGGGGCCCTGGGCAATTGTGTATTGTCCATCAGTGGATCAAATGTAATTTTTGAATATGTTATGTGACAGTATATCTGTACAAAATGTAATTACTGGCAATTTTCAACTAGTCCACCTTTCATTCTTTAGTTAGGAAAGAAATGCTCAAAACAATAGATTTACAAAGGGGTATGAAATAAGTTAGTTAACTGTACATGTATGTATTAAAGTTCTGATATTCATGTAAGGCCTATAGTGCTTGAATCTCATTTGAAGTGTTGACCTATGGATATACATTATGTATGGCCTATACTGATAGAGTAAATATATGATTTTTAATTTTTATAGAGGGTGATGTATGAAACTGGCTGATAAGAAAGACTAATTAGCTTGACCACAAATAGGACATGGTCAAAGCTTGGTCAAAGCATGGTCAAAGGTAACTGATGGCCAGATGGGAGAAAGCTTAAACTGACCCATGGGAGACATGTTATGAAAAGAACTGACCAACTTATTGAAGGACAGCAAGACAGATAGGTTTAAATATGTCTTTACAATAAAGAGATGAGTCGATCGACTCAATTCATCATTAAATATGGCCTGGTTAGTAGTCTTTAGAAATCAAAGCTCAATGAAATCAGCTGCCTCCTTCTTCTCTCAGAAATAGTTGTTCAGTTTACTCGGATTTTTGTCTTCTTCTGAATCAGTGAGACCAGTTTGCAAATGTATTTAAAGCCATGTACATGTATGCAAGCTACCCCTCTCTTTGCATTTTACTTGCTTGTTTTGAAGAATTGTACTCACACTGTCACAGTGAAATAAATTGTTTCTCATCTTTTTTCCGCCTTTTTTATGTGTCCTCAATCTTTAATTTTAGAGGATAATTTTTTGAAGTTCTTTGTAAATGTTCAGAAGGGCTAATCCTTGTGCATAATCAGAGAAATGGTTCCGCAATACAAAGGCAGTGCTGAGGCCATTAGTGGCTTTGCATGCAGATGTGGGATAATGCCTGGAATGAGATAAGGATAAAGCATGGAAGGCATCCTTGGTGTAGTGAGGGCCGGTAGGCAAGCTGACCAAGAGTATGGCTGTGCGTTTAGTAGTGATGATGATTGTGATGATGACGATGATGATGATGATGAGGATGATGATGATTATGATGATGAAGATGATGATGATGGTGATGGTGGTGGTGATGATGATGATGATGATGATGATGATGGATGAATGATGATGATGATAATGATGATGATGATGAGGATGATGATGACGATGACGATGATGATGACGATAATGATGATGATGATGGTGGTGATGATGGTGGTGATGATGGGGACGATGGTGGTGATGGTGATGATGATGATGATGATGATCATGGTGGTGGTGATGATGGTGGTGATGATGGTGGTGATGATGGTGGTGATGATGATGGTGATGATGGTGGTGATGATGATGGTGATGATGATGGTGATGATGATGGTGGTGATGGTGGTGATGATGGTGATGATAATTAGGAGACAGGGACGATGATCATCATGATCACATGAAGAGGAGAGGGAAGAGGAGGGGAAAGAAGAAGGAAGATGGAAAATTAATCTGATGTTGAAGAATGATAAGAATGAGAAGGAAACTTATTTATTAAGCTTATGCAAGGAGTTACCGTCACAGTTTGGCAAATGTGAAATAGAACATGGATAAGAATACGTGCCTTCACGGTTGTTTCACCGCAAAGCATGCCGGGACAGATTACTAGTACGGCAGGAGATTTTCACCTTCGCCGCGATCAGCTGTTCCATTGCAAACAACGGGATTGTTATCCTGTCGAATCAACATGACATCATAATCTTGTACAGGATCTGTTATTCTGCAGTGATTTTCTTTCATTCCAGTATCATTTGTACGGTAATAAACCAAAGTCTGTGATTATGTATTTTTATGAAGATCCTTCAACCTAAAACACGAATGTTTAGCAGCTTAAAAAGGCAAACCACCGACCCAAACTTCACACACACACATTTGAACATATGGGACTACATATTCATACCAAGGAACCCACTCTCATTAGCCCACTTTACTTCGTATTATCAGCTTTATTTTTCGAAGGATCGTCATAACAATACACAATCACAAACTTTGGTTTCTTACTGTACAAATTATACTGGAATGAACGAAAATCACTGCAGAATAACGCATCCTGTACAAGATTATGATGTTGATTCGACGGGGTAAAAATCCTGTTGTTGGCAATGGAACAGCTGATCGCGGCGAAGGTGAAAATCTCCTGCCGTACTAGTAATATGTCCCGGCATGCTTTGCGGTGAAACAACCGTGAAGGCACGTATTCAAGTGCATTGGTGATATTATAGGTGTCTGGAAGACTCAGACTAGTCCATGTGTTATTGCTCTCAAGACAGTGCATGACCTGCTATGCACTCTTGGTTTTGTACCCTCCATGCCTAAAGTGCACAGTGTGACCCAGTTGACCTTTCACCTGACATGAGGTCATTGCGAGGTCATTCTAGTCATGTGCTTACAGAGGACTTTTGGCTTCCCACTGTGTTGAAGAAATATTTGTCCAGAAAACAGTGACAAATGTACACAGAAATAATGACATTGCATTTTTCTTCTCTTTTTGAAGACTTTCATCTACAGAAAGCTGAAGCAGATCAGTACTGGTTTTGAAAGGATAATGATAGGAAAGCTGGAATAAAAAGGAGGAAATAACTCCCAAATAAGTGTGTACTTATATGTATATTCAGGGTTTGATTTTCTATCACTTGTTGGACTAAAAGATGATTTAAAGCCCCACTGCACTACTTGTAGCTACTTGCTCCCTCTATAGAAAACAATGCCTAAGCGGTGCCCATTGGTCCCCCATGATCCTCTTTTTCTTATGCTAATTAAGAGCTGAGTTGATGAGATAACCACCTGTCAGTGACCATGCTGGGAGGTCTAATCCGTCCTGGCCAAACTAGTGCAGACTGGCTTTAATGAAATGTACCAAAGGGCTCAATCAAGACTTTTCCTGTTGGGCAATATGTGGAAAAAGAGAGATGGCCATGCATGTTGATACAATAAGTTTGGAAGATACAGTTCTAAATGCACACACTAATGAAACAAAGATATGTTTGGATTCCATACTCAGAGATACTATGTTATTGCTTTGATAAAGGTATAATTTAGTTCTTCTGATGACAGAAAAAGTATAAAAGACATGTAATGGATTTATTTGTCATTTTTGTATCTAATGACTTTACCACTTCATGCATCTGACTCAGACATTGGCATCAAGATTTTAGGCTTCATTCCAATATTATTGTCTGATCTTTGGCAATAATAACCCAATTCTTATTTATCTTACAGTCTCTGTTCAGACTAGGAAATTCTATGAAAAACGTAGAAAGAAACGTCATATAAAGAAAGATTATATGGCAAAAGGGGCATACACACTGGATAAAAACATTGTATAAGAAATGTTGTATAAAAAAAGTAGTTTTGAAGAGGTCAGTTGATTATGATAGCTGGCCAATCATCAGGGATCATGATAAACCCACCCTGTTTTATGGTCTTCGTAAAACACAACGTTCAGAGTTCAGACAAGATCAGGAACCCTGATTCTCTATTAAGTTTTAGTTCAAAACAATGATCAAGTATGCGTTTCATTTTCACTCTACAACGTTTCGTTACAAGACATTTTGTTATACAACGGCCAGACTAGCAAAAATTAATCCTATTGTCATAATAGTCTGAATGGAGTTAAAAAGTAGGTCTATGATACAGATAACTGTGCCTGACACTCATTAAGATGTTTGTCTTTCAAAACAATCATAATATTTGCATTTTGAATGTAAACATTCGATATGAATCATGTTGTTGATAGGTTGTTTGAGATGGCACAGGTTCAATGCTTTGCAAAAATCCCATAATACAGACTTTGGCCTTGCATCTAGATATCTATATCAGTTGTATTAAAAATGATATAGGCCGTTATTTTCTTAATTAGATCACAGTTTCCAAAGTCTAATGGTTGAAAAGAATAATAATATTACATTTATAAAGCGCCTTTTCATTAGATATAAAGCACATAAATAAGAAATACAACCAAACAAACAAAGAGAGAGAACATTATCATACAAAGCTTACATTAATTACAAACAGAGAGGAATATTACAACAAATTAGAAAAGATGTGTTTTCAGACACCTCTTAAAAGCTGTGAGAGTATGGCTATTCTTTAGTACAGGGGGTAAGGAATTCCAGGTTTTGGGAGCAACAAGAACGAGCTATATTTGCATTTGATTCCATAAGTAGTTATTTATGATTGTCTTGAAACCACATGATTAAAGATATATACAAAGCATTTACAGAATGATGGATGTAGATGATACAAAAATATAAATAATTTGCGTCTTGTTATCTATTTCTCAACTAAAGTAGTGGTCTGCCCAATTGGCAATGCTTAACTCTTACATGTATTTGCCATGCATCACACCATGGACTGCCACGTTGCTTGGCGTATATTATACTATCAAACCTGCTTTAGCGACCACCTGTATAGAAAGACCACATCTTAAGTTTCCCTTGAATATGGTTTCTCATTGAAACCTGTACTGAATGAACCTGTTCATAAAGACCACCTGCCTATAAAGACCACTTCTCATGATTCCCTTGAGCTGTTTTTACATGCAGGGTTCACTGTACATGCATATTATATGTGTGACAAAAGTCGACTGTGGCAATCTAACGGTTGTCCCATTGGTCAACAAAAGCTGGTAACGAGTTAGAGATGTGCTTTTAGCCTTTTACCCCTCACAATCAAGACTGTATATTGTAGCAACTTTGCAGGGAGAAAATACATCAACAAATTTTGTTAATATATCTAATTTCTATAAATGGGCCTACATATTATTGCTTGAAGAAAGTATTCAAAATTTGTGAATTGTGTAACTGAATAAGACATAATTCATTTATTATCTCACCTTTGTTCACAACTAAGTACTTTATAAGTTGGTGCTATGTTGTATAGTCAGTATGGCTAATGCATTTGCAGCTACAAAATCACATCTTCTAAGTGTAAATGTACTTTTTTGAAGAAAGACTTAATATTTATATTAATATATGAGATCATTTGTATAAACTAGTTAAACTAGTAGTAATCTGAGCTATAAAAAATACCACTCCTTGTATATGGGTCAAGAAAGGCTGTATATTTCATGTTAAAATATGACATCATTGCTGGAAACCTACCATGATGATTATCTAAGCCAGAAATAGCTCCAGACTCAATATAAAGATAAACACCAATCAGAACATGTGCATTATTGGTAAGAGGTAAACACCAACCCACAATTATTGTTCCCCTCCAGGATAGCGCTCACCTATATATGTGATATACCCATGTATTATGGAAATGACATCATTGGGTTATTTATAGGTATGATGTAATGCACTAGGTAAATATCCAGGGACTTCAGACAGGTAGTGGACTTTGATCGTTCAGATATACATAAACATGCAACATGAATGCTATTCAGTTGATGATTGAGTGTATACTCTTGTCAATAATAATATAGGCAGGTATATACTGTTAATCGTTTGTAAATAGAGAATCGCATGTTGATATATGATCGATCTACCAAAGCAATTTTGGATCAATTCCATTTTATGGGGTGGGTGATTATCATACCTGCGATTGCCTTGAAAGTGATCATGCAATATCCTTTTCAGTCAGCTGTGTCTTCTATTAAAGTTCTCCTTGACTTATATTTTATTTCCAGATGGGATAGTTTAAATATCCTGAAACATGTGCCAAGAGCTTATACCAATGCAATAAGAAGAAATTAATGAATATAGGATGTTTATCAAAGCGGTTTTGAAATTGGACCTTGGAAAATTTGAGTCGTAAAGTCGGGCTTAAATTAGAATTTAAGGTGAATAACAGGGATATAAAAATACACAGGAAAGATAGAACATTACAAAAAACAAACATTTAACTTAAAGATAAAGGCCAGTTCTGGTCATGCGATTGCATTGTGAAAGAAACGTGGAATCGATCAGAAAAGGTTGGTCATCTAGCATATAAGTATTGGTGTGTACTGCAAGGTTCTGGAATCATCAAAGTGATAAGAAATTCGGCGCGCATGTGCGCGATATCTATTTGGTCCCAATAGATATAATAATTTACCAAACATATCAATTAGTAGGCGGTTTCCCGGCAAAATTTGTATCATCACGTGTTAGTCAAAACATATTCTTTCACATGATTGGTAATGAGAGCTTCCATTTCATTTTTTGAGAGGAGGGCTTTTCCAAAACTGGTCTTTACCTTTAAGGATTTGGCATAGAGGAAGAAGAGGGAAAACAGGAGCAAAGTAGTAGGATCCTCACCCTGTTTAAATTTGTGTTTGTTTGTTTGTTTGTTTGTTGCTGTTGTTGTTGTTGTTGTTTTTTTTTTTTGGGGGTCCATATGTACTAGAGGCTTTTAACTGTTGAACCTTGCCAGAAGTTACCCTAATGTGTTAAGTGCACTGACACAGTGTTGAACATAGGACCTCCTATGGCAACACATTTCCATTAAGCCCTATAAGCTATCACAATTTTTTTTTGATTTTATAAGGAATGCAATTTTCTGTATATATTGGTTGCAAACAAGAAAATTTAAAGTAAAGCTATGAGAACTCATTCAAACATAATTTGAAAGCACTAAAGTAGACAGAAGATCGTTTTGAAGTGAAATTGATAGAATCTCATTGAAATTAACCTTACCTTAATTGCCTGAAGGTAATACATGTCGGTGTTCACTGGTATGTTTATGGCTCATTAGGTATCAACTACCAATGTTTTTGATATTAGGCCTGTTCACATTGCCGAAAAACTTTGTTTTTTTAAAGTACCATTTACACTACTGGAAAAACCCATGAAAACCGTCAGTGTTTGCTTCATTATTCTGTTTGTTTTTTTGTGAGTTGTGCACATGCACCACTTGTCGGTGCTCTGCTTGCATTAGTACGAAGCAAGGAGTGTCACATGACCCAAACCTCGGAATGGTTCACTGGTGTTTTGACTTGAGCGTGAGTATGTACACGCTCTAAAAACCGGCAGAGTTTCAGCCGACATTTAAAAAAACACCACACTTCAGAGGTGGGTTTTTTGTCGTGTTTATGGGTTTTCGCATGTAGTGTCAATGCAGCTATCAGTTGACTTTCTTTGTGTTTTTGCCATCATTAAATTATGACTTCACTCTCCAAATATGCAGAAAATATGTTTACCTGCTGAGAATTTTGTTTAAAAATTTATACGTTTGCACGGAGTTTGATTTGTTTCTGATATTAATGCTTCACGCAACGTGGACTTGACGTAGGAGTGTAAGAGTTTGGCATTCCATCTCCTAACTCACTTTTCCAGGGTTGATTCTAGTGATTTGTTTTAATATTCCAAAACAAATAGAAGGATTACTCATCAGGTTTATTTCAAATGAATTCCTAGATTTTGTGCATTCTTGTGAATAATGAATGTATTTGAAAATCAACAAATATTCAAAGAGCTTGTTTATTTTCACCTCTGGAAAATATTTGAAATGTTTAGATCAAGTTCAGACATGATTTTCTGTTAAACAATAATTTAATTTGTCAAATAAATGATATTGTGCATTAAAGTCAAAGGCTTCTAGTTTTTCATTTACGTTGAGTGTAAAGTTCATTGATTCTATCTCATTTGACTAATTACTTCATGAAACAACTGATCGATCTACAGGTTCTATGTATTTAACCTCTATACAATTATTTTGTTGTTTAGTGAATTTGTATCAATATAATTTCTGTTATTTTCTTAATTAACATTATTATAACAGAATAGGCCTGCCATTGGTGTAACTTTGTTGTTGTTGTCATTACAATTCAAAATTGTATTTATGACGAAATTGGGTCACATATTTGTTTTGCTTGAAAAAAAATTGTCAAAAATCATAAAATGTGTTAATTGATATTGTAAATGCAAATTCCAAATGCATGTCATTCTACAGATATGTATAATTTATTCATATCCTTTAATACCAAGTTTTGTAATTTTTTGAAGTATGTGAAAAATGTGTTTGTCCTCATTTATGCTCTTGAGAATGTGAAATATGAAAGCTTACATCTAAAGTATATGAAGAAGACACATTTCATTCTTGAGTTACGAAAAACACAAAAAGTATAACATTTACAAGGGTTATGAATAATTCAGTTGTCAACTGTATAGTGTATAATGTAGCTTCACATCACTGGCTTGTGTGTATACTGTAGCAGATTTTAACAAAGTCTTGTTTTGTTTCACCAAGTTCAATGAACTTAAATAGTTCAGTCAACTCTTTCTGAAAACCAAAATGTTGTTATTCGTTCTAATACCAGTGGGGTTCAGCTGTACTTTTTAGCCAAACATCCAGTGCGGTGTGACTGGCATAGCTTTGTCTTTTACCGGGATTCCTAAAATGAACAATAACATGGTTTACCCAGGGCTCTCTACTGAGTCTACTCTTCAAAACCTAAACCAGATTTGACCATTGTTTTTATCTAGTGACTCAGGGTGCTGTGATTTTTTTAATTCTGGACTTATTGCTAAGTAAGGGTAATCCTCTTTTCTCTCTCGAAACTGAGCCTTTTCTCTCACTTTCCCTTTTGCTGCCATTTGTCCCCTTTTCCTTATTTCCTAAAGAAAAAGAAGAAGGAAAAAGTTGTGTGTATAATAGTAGTACCGGTAGTATAGAAATACATACAGATGTTTTTGAAGAAACCTGATGAAATATTATGTTTACCTTTTGCAGATGTTTTCTTGGTATTTTCCCTTACCAGAGGTGGATGCAGTGAATTTTGTTTTCCATTTCTTTTTCGGTCTCGTTCATGGTAGCTGTTTTCCCCTAAAAAACATGATCGCAACTATTTTTGTAAAATCAGCTCAACGGCAATTCCAATATCCTATTGTATGTGTACATCCCATAGTGAGCCCCCTTTTTTTTTGATTTCCTAATAATCTGAACACTTTCTATAAATAGAAATAGGGACCCTGGATGGTTTTAATTTGTATGTTTTTTTTCGTGGGGGATTAGTGCTTTTATAGACAGGTAGTACGTCTTTCAAATCTGTTTTCTTTCAAATGAATAAGTGATTTCCTAATCCAGTGACTCATAAATTACTTAATCCTTTCCTATTATATTTGTTGTTTTACCATAAACACTTTTCTTTGGTCTATTCTATTTATAGAAACTTTACCCTGGTTGATTACACATAGGTATGCATCTATAGGCATCTTATTTTAGACCTTTTTGTGTGTGTGTGGGGTGGGGTCATTTTGCTACCCTAGACAGTTAATCTATTAAATCTGCTTTCCTGAGAATGAATACCCGGTAAGTGATTTTCTAATTTTCTATTTCAGGGATTTATTACTTCCTTAATCCTTTTCCATTATATTTGTTGTTTCACCATTTGTAGAAACCTAACCCTGGTTGAATACACATAGGCCTTTACATTTCACGCTATTTTTAGTTTCTTAAAATTTTTGTGAGGGGGGTTCTCGGTGCTGCCATAGATAGTTAATCGAGCAATTCTATTTTCATTGAATGACTAATGTATCAACAATTTCCTAATCCATAGATTAAGGAAATGCCAAATCCTTTTCCATTGTGTTTGATGCCCCATCACGGTCCCCTGAATTGTGTCGTTCTAGACCATCGCTCAACCTCTGCAGACTGAATCCCTTCGCCTCTGCCAAGCCAAGACTGTCTGATATCTCTTAAATCTGATTGGAAGCACAATGAATGTGGGTGAAATCCACAAGATTTGAAGCAAGAACTGGCAAGTCTTGAAGCCAGTGAAGCATTTTTAAAAACCCTTTTAGTTTCAGCTTATTACCCCATTTTCTATTTTTAGAAAACTGAACCTTGGATTGAAAAAAAATGACCTTGTTCTATGTATTGAATATTGCACGATAATGACCATTGGACCGATTTCTCACAAATTTCCTTGCAACTAATACAAAATATACTGAAGAGTGGTGAGCCATGCAGCTCTCCAAAAGTAAAGAGCTTTGGAAGGCTCTATAACAGCTAGAGACAATTCCGAAAGAGGTCTGGTACAATGATACAATAATTGAAAATTATAATGATAAAATTTTGCTTTTAAATCCAAAAAATGGGTCCTGTGTACTAAAAGTAAATTGCATATCTTTCATAGGTTTATTCTTGAAATAAATCCTGATGAGGTAGAAGACTTTAAACTTGTAGGTGTAGGGAATACTGGATTTTGCTTTCACAAATGCAAGGGATAGCTGATATCTTTGAACAGATGGTGGATGATGTGGGTCTACGATCGGCTATGTTTAGATGGGAGGCTATGTTCACATGGGAGGCTATGTTCACATAGTGAATCCTCGAAGTTATATACAACAAGCCACTAATAATGGTGAGGGTTCACACGGGACTGAAACAATTAATTTTAAAGTTTGTAACTACAAAGCAGTCGAGCAATATTTTTTACTACAAGCTCGCGCAACCTAAAAGTTAATTTCATCCGCACCGCACATTACATCGGGCATGGTTCATGCATGGTTCATGCATCAGGTAAGGACCCCTGCTGCTCATAGTTATCATGTTGACTATAGGATCTGTTGTGGTTTGTAATATTTAGTTAACCTTTTTCAGTTTCGGAGCTATGTGTGCATCTACATGGTAACTAACTATGGGTGCGTTTATCGGGTCTTGCCACTCAGAATCAGCGTTTCTATATGTACATATCGAACCCCGCTATACGAACTTGTTTTGTTGATCAACTCTTCACGATTCGAAACAAAGGTCTTGTCTGTGCGCAGCCGCTTTGCGCTGTTTGACCCAGGAAGCAGATTAGCCTGGGAAGGTCCGATTTGTATGTGTGGTTCAAAACAGCTTTGCGTTTATCATCTCTCAGAAAAGTGATTCTGGCTCTATGTCACATACAAAATGCACTTTTTTCGGCGTTTCAATATACCCATATCTCAAGACGTTTGAAAAAGGCTTTGCGTTTATCACCTAACAATTTGCCTGAAAGACGTTTGAAAACGCTGATTCTAGGCAAAAAAATGCACTATAAAGGCACCCTATAAAGGCACCCTATAAAGGCACCCTATAAGATAGCTTTGAAGTTTAAAACCACAATTTTGGCCAATCGAAGATGCGTCACATTTCTGTATCTTGTACAGAGAGCTCAGTGAATACGCACAGGAGCTTTGTTGCGCGCAGTTGCCATTCACGAACAACTTTTGAAAAAGGGCGTACGTGGCTTACTGCGTCATATCTGAACGACCCCTCCCTCATTCACTTCAAGTCAACAGGACTGTCGTGTGAACCTCGCTAATGTTTTGAGTAGTGACTGCCCGGCTTGCCTGCTATGCCAGAGCAAGTGGGGAATTCCTCTTAGCCAGTACCCTGGGTAGCATACAGGGGTCTGTGCATACTAGGGCTATGAGTCATAGGGTAGTGCTTAGAGCATGTTCCAGACCTTTTTGAACTCTCTCAGGACTGGTCTAGACCTAGTCTGCATGGCAGACTCTAATGGCACCCTGGTACTCGTGGTAGATGACAGGGGTATGTCCATACTTGCTAATGCTAATGCCTTTCTCTGCTCCCTGCTTAGAGCGTGTTCCAGACCTCTCTAGTTTCTTCCTGGACTAGTCTAGACCAAGTTTGTGAGAACAGGCTCTTACAGTGCCTTGGGTAAATGGGGGGCAGGGGTCTGTTCACATTTGACTTTGCTTATGCCTAGTACATGCTCCAGACCTTGTATGATGTCTCTCGTAGGACTAGTCTAGACCCAGTTGCAAGATGAGACTCCTAATGGTACCCAGGATTTATCACAAGGGTCTAAGCACTGCCGGAACCATGAGTCACTGGTCTATGACTATGAGAAACTGGTCCAACCTTAAGGGTAGTTCGAGACCGCTTTTAATCTCTAGCTCTCTTTTATCTTAAAAAAATTAAAGAGGGTTTCATATTTGTAACTATGTTAGTGAAATGTAAAAAAAGAAGAAGAGTTTTAGACAAAAGTTTCCTCAAAGTTATATTAAATGAGCACCAGACCCTGATCATTCTTCTCCAGCCCTGTCTACACATATTTTTCAGAGCTTTTGCTTTTATTTTCACTCGGTAAGAAATGTATTTCAAACTTTTCCAGGGTGAAGTTACTTCACTGCATCATACTTTAAATTTCAAATTGAAATAGGGATGATGACATTATACATATCTTTCAGAGCTTTTGCTTTCATTTTCAGTCAGTAAGAAATGTATTTCAAACTTTTCCAGGGTGAAGTTACTTCACTGCATCATACTTAAAATTACAAATCAAAATAATGATGATGACATTATAAATGCATTCCGAATGTTACTAGACCTGAATTACAAATGGATTTGGTCCATTTGCTTGTCTTTCCCAAATAAGGTCCCCTCTACCAGCTGAGGAACCCCCATATGAGTGTCTCCCACCCCTCCTGTCTCCTAATCACCCTCTTGTCTCCACAGTCTATCTTTAACAAGCATTGCATTTTCCAAGATCTAGTCACTCCCATCCAGTCAAAATATTGTCATATTTTGCATAGTTAGGGGTTGTAGCTGGCGACCATCACAAGATGCGATCACGGTTCAACGCTGTGTGTCATCTCAAAGATTAATGATACTAGTGTCTGTGACGTCTGTCTAATGATGAGCCTGGCTTCACTGGTGGACTTCCTCCTCCATCTCGTCCTATCTTCCCTCCCCTTTCCTCCTTCCCCTCTTTCTTCTCCTCCCTCTGTTCCTCCCTCTCCCCCTTACTTCCTTTGCTCCTTCTCCATCTTCCCCTCTTCTTCCCCTATTTTTCATCACCTGTTCTCCTCATTCTCATCTTCCTCTGACTTTTGCTCTTCATTTTGATTTCCTCCTGACATTGCCTTTGAAATTAGCAAAATGAGTCTTGACAGCACTTGCCAAACAGCAAATTTTACATGTCCTGGATTTCTGTTTAAATGTGATTAATGTATCTTGAATTGCTTGCCAAGCATCACAGTTTACTGAGCAGTCAAGACATTTTGGTTGCATTGGGGCAAGGGGAAGGGGTGGAGCTGTATACTGTAAGGGCTCTTGCATATCTTTTCATTAACTTTGTTTCCTTTCATGTTCTCAAAATGAAAATGTTTTGGAATCTTTGAAGGATTGATTCATCCCTCCCTCCCTTCCCACATAGCAGTCAAGGAAACTCTTGCAGACAGAGAGAATTAGCCTGGAAATAAGGCAATGATTCTTATCAATCTGTTTGTCAGAATAAACTTGTAACAATTAAGGATCTAACCAATGTTCAGGATGAAAGACTGAACTCATATTGGCATGATTTACATTTAAAGGTTAACATCATAAAACATGGCCAAAGATACAGTGAAAGGCAATTGGTTTTAGGACACATGCTCTTGCGACAAATGCTCTGTGGCCAATTTTCCTTCATGAACTGAATTTCAAACTTCAACCATGGAATCAATCAACACAGTACCTCACCCCAACCCTTACACTGAACCTAACCTAAAACCTTATTATTTGAAGCCCGCGGCAATTGTTGCCAATTGGGCCTATTATGGTCAGGTTTACTAGAGGAAAAGTGTTATTTGAATCTTTAATTCAATTTATACTTTCTCTTATATTCTCTTGTAATAATCTATTATGTTAAAGTCTTGCTTAATGGTACCTTTAGACATGTTATGTTGATGATAAATAATGACGGTAGTGAGGTTTATAAACTGCTTTTTCCTGAGGATACAAAATATTGGATACCAATATTACAATGGTTTTAGCTCAGCTACCATGGAAGGCACTTGAATATCTAAGGATTCTTTTCCTACCAGGTACCCACTTCACCTGAGTTGAGTGTGGCAGGTATAGATTAATGTCTTGCCAAAGGATGTTAGTTCTGTTGTAGGGAATTGAACCCCTTACCTTGTTGTCCATTGGGGACTTATCCAGGAGACCTCAGCACCAAATATTTGGTATCAAGGGAAACTTTAGGAGTCAAACTTATTGGCCTGACACTCATAATGCTTATTTTATTCAAAGTTGGGTTTAACAAATGAAGTTAGTCTGAAGTCTAAGTTTACCTTTATTTAAACGAGGTTTTAGACCCAGGATTGAGTTTACCAGTAACTGAATTAAAAGAATATTAGGAACAACAAAAAGAACTTTGATAGACCTAAGATATTTTCTGCATGTTATTATCCATATTACTCAATCTTTGGTTTCCGTTAAAATCCAAATTAATAACAAAAACTGAAGAGTTACCTTTAAAAGAGTTCATTAGCAATCTGTCTTGACTACCCATGACACAAGGAAACAAATGGTATGTCAGAGCCTTGTCAGAACATGAACGAAGTTTGTTGAGGGAGAATGTCATTCTCTCCAATAAAAAGAAACAGGATAAGGAAGGCCATGTCAGCGAAGAATGAGTAAAATTCTTGGCGACTTTGTCATCAATAATCTTGATTAGGTTTCCGTCGTGAGTGAAGTATGTTTCATGTACGTTGATTTCCTTTGATTTTGAGACACGTTGGCTTACTTGGCTAGGGGATATGATGAAAAGGGATGTAAAATAAGGACTCAAATACAGGTTATTTTTCTTTAATACTTGGCATATTTCTATGAAATATATTATATTTTGTAAACATTTACCTTACCTTGAGTATTCCATATAACTTTTGCATTGTGCTGACTTCTATTTTGGCTAATTGTATTGATTTAGAATTGTTAAGTGCGATATTGGGAACTTGGGAAGTATTCATGATTTCCTAAGGGGCTTTCCTGAAATAGTTATAAATTTATACTTTGCATCAAGATTTAACAAATTGTATGTTTTGCTTCTTTTCTCTTTCATGTTCTTCATGTTGGTGATTGTTCTTGCATTGGATTATTCAGGTAAGTGTCATACACTGTTTAACATTTCTAAAATTTGAAGGTGACGGAGTGAAAGAGGGGGAGGGGGGTCAATGGAGGGAGGGAGGGTGAGAGACAGGGAGAGAACGAGGGAGGGTAGGAGTGGAGCGGAAGGCTGAGGGAGTGTGGGGGAGGGGTAGGAAGAGATGACTGAAAGAGAGAGAATAGGTATGTCTTCATCAGCTCGAGATTGCCAAATAGCCCCGCTATTTTTGATTTGGGAAATAGGCCCGAAGTTACAAATTGCATCTTTCGAAACTCGAGCTCAAGAAATTAGCTCGAGATATTTTGCTCAGCGTCGCAAGATAGTGCGAGTCTTCGGGCTGGTGAAGACGCACCGGACAAATAGCGGGATATTTTGCAAACTAGCCCAAGATATATTGGGATGATTATCTCGACCAAATATCCCGCTAATTGCAACTGCTGTCTGATGAAGACGCAAATTAGTTGGATAATTTGCGATCGGGATAGTTAAAATAGCGGGTTATTTGGCAATCTCAAACTGATGAAGACAGGCCTAGTGAAAGAATTCTTGAAAGAACAAGTTAAAAGAAAATTAGGAAGGAGAATACTTGATCTACTACACACAATCGTGAAATCAAATTTCTCTATATACACATCAATGGTTAATCAGTCTTCATTGATTCGTTTTTTTTTTAATTAGAGCCCATCCTAACACCTCAGAACAAAGTTAATGGCAAGCAACAATGGTCATGTACTTGTCAGAATCTGTTGGTCCCCAAGCCTTCATCTGTCACAAAGCCTTAGCCCTTATTCAATGGTTGAGAGTTCAAATTAAGTATCACAATTTTGGCAAAAGTTTGTTTACTTTTCCAATAACATTGGACCTGTAGTGACAGACTGCGATGAGTAACTACTGTATTTTCATTGTTGATTCTGAGTGTCTAAAGCGCAATAATTTCCAGATGCCCTTTCTGGCAAAGTTGTCAAGTTTTTACTCCGTCATGGTCATATCCGTCTCTGCAGTCCAATGATGGCTTAAACGTCTCAAGGATTAACAAATGATGTCATCGGTTGTAGGCAATTGATATTTGGTGAATCTAGGGTGTGTTCAAGCGATTTTTCGAAGCTAGAATCACAAACATGAATCACAATGATTCAAAACGCTGATACAAAACACGGTTACTGCGGGAGATCGTTCAAGCGATTTTCCATCAACGATGATTCTCGCTCATTTCAAGCCCACCCAGGAAGAATAGAAATAGGTAGCGATAATATATATAATAGATAATGACGTCATAGAATCATGGTTGAGATCTCCGTTCAAGCGAATTTTAGCGACCGTGATTCTGCAGAATCATGATACAAAACGCATCTTTTTCAGCATTTCATGTTTGTGTTTTTAAACACGTTTATTTTTACGACCAACGAAAAATCGCTTGAATGCAACCGTGTTTTAAACTAAACGTCCTTGAAAACCGTGATTCTAGGGTGAAAAAGTGTCGATTGAACGCACCCCTAGTGGTGTCATTAGCATGTGATTGTGATTTGTTGAAAAGTCATAGGTTTGGTTGTTTTGTTTTGTTATTCATTTGACAAGTCATATGTTATCCTAAGAATAATAGTAATAATTGTAATTTATGTAGCATCATTTTCAATGGATCAGATCAGGTCAGAGGGACCGCATTCGTGTTCCCAAAATCTCTGGTAAAGAGGTACTTTTCGCACGACGAAGCCCGGCCCGCGAATTGTAAATAAAAGGGGGTGTATTTGACTTTTCACCCAGAGATTTCTTTAAAAAGGGGGTGTTTTTTTTCTCTCTCTCTCTTTGGATTCCTGAGAAATTTAAAAAGGGGTTTATTAAATATTAAAAGGGTGGGTTTTTTTTTCTCTCTCTCTTTGGATTCCTGAGAAATTAAAAAGGGGTTTATTAAATATCAAAAGGGTGTGTTTTTTCTCTCTCTCTTTGGACTCCTGAGAAATTACAAAAGGGGTTATAAAATATCTTGAATATCATAGATAGGGGATACATTGAGCAGTGTTCCAGATTTAGGGGTCTCCAAGGCAGGAAAAGCCTGCGAAAGGCAGTCCTGAGATGGGGGTGCTTTCAAAGGGAGGGAACAAGCATACACGTACCCTAAAAAACACTGAGTGGGGGGCCGGGGAGTTATTATATAAACAAGTTTAATATCAAGCAGTGACAGTGTGAGTTCAATGAAAGTATGAGTTCCTATTATCTAACTGTTCAAGTATTTGCTAAAGTACTTGATGGTCACTGAATTGATTATTGGCAAGCTACATGTATTTGTACAACAAGTAATGTTCATGCAAATTCAAATAATATCGCAGACACACCAACGAGAAAGGCATGAGACCGAACAAAAATGACATTATCCTGAATTGCTAAGAATCGATCTGGTTGGAGTCTTGGAGATGATATCGGTATGAAGTCAGTTTGGCAGTTTGACTGAGGTATTGTACTGAGCAAAGGCTCTGAACAGCAGTTGGCCAAATTGATAATGCATGACATTGAAATGAATGGCTTGTTGATCCAACTGGGCAAATGTCAATCAATTTTCATTATCCAGAGAGCATCTTTTGGTTGCCTCTGGCAAGTCATTGTTTCAGAGTTTAATTCTATGCTTATGAATATAGGATTATATCTACTTAGAACTTTTGCGTTATTGTAAACTAAACTACTGAATTATAAAAATCTAGATGGTCAGTTTATTCAGTCATGAAAATAAGCACTCTGTACCAATTGTTTTCATTTTTGATCTTCAACTGACAGTTCTTTTTGTTTGAAAGTGGCATGTTTGTATCAGATCCAGATTTGTGGGCCATGCCTCTGTCAGCTCGAGTTGCGCGATGGTTGCAAAAAAATCTGTCCTCGTCTCCGTACAATTGATTCTGATTAGAGCAAGCCATTGGCATAGCTTGAGTCCACCCATAGAGGGGGCAATGGGACGATAAGATGGGGGAAGGGACATTGGTCAAACTCGGAAAATCAGATGCAAATTTACAAGACTACTGATAAGGTGGTCCAATTGTCTTATTTTCTTATCGTCTTTTCATTCTCCTTTCTCCTCCCCCGTGTTTAATCCCCCTATGCCCCATGTAACTACGCCACTGCAAAAAGGATTCATCGGGTTGGAGCTGTCGCCAAGTGTTGGCCAAATTTCAAATCCTGGGCCTTATGAAGCTGTCAAGAAAAGGCTTTGGAAATGCCCTCCATGTTCTTCTCATTCTGTGCCAGGAAACAGCCGTGATTCCTCCAGTCCCACCCATTCATTTTGCTGCGTTGTAATTCAATCAGTAGACCTTACTTGCGCAGTGACTAAGTCCGTTGGCATTGTCAAGAAAAGTGATTCCTTGTGCGCGTTCTGCAGCATCTGTTTGGAATCCGAGAGAGGGGAATGGGTTGGGGGTGAGTAGGCTTTCGAGACCTAGGGGATAAGACGTTGATACCCGATTCAACCTTTCTTGATCTCAAATATTGTGTGAAAGAATTGTACTTGCAGGCATTATTTCTGTATCTGTACCCCGCATCGACGGTAGAAGGTAGAAAAAACTGTAGAATGCATATTCGCTGTCATACCCTTCATGTTCAATTTCAAGAAACTCTGTTGTCCACATTTGCAGAGAAAATTAGCATTGTCAAATACTTCATAAAATGTACACTTAATACTATTCCTCTTACTCTTAGTCTTATCTATTTACATGTAGTCCTATCTGTATGTAGATGGCATATATGCCCTCTATCCTCTGCAAAGTTCATGACTTCCTTATTTCTTTTTTTAATAATATGGGTACTTTTTAAACTTATAGAAAGGAATCCTGTCTTCTTCTCGGGGGGGGGAATGAAATCTAGGTCTATATCTCAGTAGAAGGTATAAAGTTTGTAGAACTAATGCAAGTTTATATTGCAGCCCTGCCCCCCTCTCTCTCTCTCTACCTGAAATCACTCACTCAAAGTCTCAATGTACAATTCAACAAGACTGCTTTGCTAGATTATTTCCTTGGAATAAATCACTTATTTCTGTATTTTTTTAACTATTACAACACAATCAATGATTTGAGACAGAATAAAACAGAAGAGAGGTGTTCATACTCTGGTCCAATCTCGAGCCCTTTCGAGTCTGAACAGACCTGGTGTCATAGTGTATATCCCACTCTGAATCTTGGGACTCAAAGAGCAAACCATTTCAACAGGAAGTGAGCAATTCATGCAAGGAATTATGGGTCAGAGACAATAGTTCCTGTGTGAGGGTTTTCCATTTCAGCCGAGGAGGATTTTTCTCTCTGTATTTTCTCAAATTCTTGTTGTCTATTGTCTGTAGCGTTACAAAAGGCTTCAATACATTTTTCTTCATTCCCCACCATTTTCTTCATTTCTTATTCTTTATTGTCTGCAGTGTTACAAAAGTCATCATAAACATTTTCTCAGAATGGTCATCTTTTATGGCAGACACATATCAATCAGCGTGTCCACACACAAAACAATTTATCCCGAAACTCTATAACGATACGTCGTATAAAGAATCATCGTATAAATTCCAGGGTGTCCACACGCAAGAAACGTCGTATAAAGAATCATCGTATAAATTCCAGGGTGTCCACACACACAAGAAAGTAATCCCAAAACTCTACAGCGAAATGTCGTATAGGTGCGCAGCTTGCTACTGCGGTCATGAAATGGAAGCGGAAATGAGAGGTCAGGTCTCCTTTCGCGATCCGACGTTAAGCCCCACCCAGTTAGACTAGTTCCGTCCACACGCAAAATTTCTGTGATTAAGCGTGATTAGGCGTGATTAGTTATTGAGTTCTAGTTCGAAACGATGCCCAAACCTGCGTTTCGTTATACGACGTTTCGTTATACGACGTATCGTTAGTAAGCGTCCACACACACAATTTCATCATATAACTATCGCGAAACGGTATAACTAATCACGCCTAATGACAGAAAATGTTGTGTGTGGACAGGGGGTTTCATGTTACATTTGACTTGCCATGTATCAGTATCTCTATGGGTCCTAAGCCAGCACCAAGTTTTATTTAGCGCCATTTGTCCAGAATATAGCACCAACTTTTTTCAGCACCAATTTTTCAGACCTGTGATGAGGTAAACATAGTTTCAGGGATGGGTTTTACAATTTAGGAATTTTGTTTCCTGTTTTTTCAGAAACCAGTTTCTAAAGTTAGGCCTTTATATCATTTGGTAGGAGAGGGTGGAAAATAACTTTTAAACTGGATACATCTTAAGTTTGTAGTTAAGATGTAGGTCAATGGAAAAATTGCACCCTCTCCACACATATGCCACGCATGATTTATTTGTAAAAAAAAGGGGGGGGGGAAGTCCCTGAATTTCAAGCTGAGACCTATATTTTGTGATACAAAATTGAGTCACATATCCTATGACTCCCTTTGTATTAAAGGAACCTCTACTTTATACATTTTTGTGTCAATGTAAACAGGGGCTAGCGCATTTACCCGCCCCACCCCACCCCACCTTAAATTAAAAAACAAGCCTCTCTGAAAACAAATTCTGATAATGGGATGTTATATATGACTATGTACAGAGAGTCAGAGAATGATAAATAGGTCCATGTATGCTTCTGGATAACCCTCAAAACTACAATATTTTATAGTTTGCCCCAGTTTCCCCCAGATCTGATAGTTCGTCTTTCATTGCCACTCACCATTTAATTTGGAGCATTGTTAGAACCGTCAAGTTGCGGTATCTGACAAGGATTCCACCCACTTTCAGAGGCTTTTCTGCTCAATTTCACCACCCTGCACCCCTCCCTGCCCCCAAACTAACCCTTTCATTTCTCCGTTTGTTTCTGTATGCCTTGATGACAGACGTGCACTTGATGGGGGAGGCATCTAAATTTGATTGAGATCGGTATGGAAAGTAAGGCAGATTGTCGTGAATGAGCTTTGATAAGATTGAAAGCGAATACAGCGAGGATTGGAGGCTAATAAGAGAGCTGAGGCAGGGGTGTTGAGCGCTAAATCTTTGACCAGTTCACATTTACAAAAAGGGCTGTTCCAAGCTTGTTGAAATGTTCATCATTTTGGCAGCCTGCCTTATCATTCATATACCAGTTTACTCCTGGAAGGCTGGGACACAGTGAAAGTGGGTAACTTTGAAGCCGAAGTTATGCTTAGGATTCTCAAGTCATAGGAGAATTGATTTAGAGGTACTATGATTTTTTAACCTGTTTCTTTTGGATACACCTCGGTAGTAAAATTATTGAAATCCATTTTCTTGAAGTACGTTTTTTGACAGGATAATGAAAAGAAATTAAGTACAACAAAAGAAGATTAGTATGATTTACGTCACAGTCTTTTAACTTTTACAAATTACTAGTCATTTTTCACTCCTCATTGGTTTTCCTGGCCGATTGAAAGGAATTTTTATTTATTATAATTGTGCGGAACTACATTTTAGTAAAATGAAATAAAAGTGAAACAGGAAAATATTAAATTTTGAAGTTGACTTCTGATTTGTGTGAACGGGGCAGAGTCCCTGGAAAGCTGAGAGAATTATTGCTGTCATAAGGGAAAGATGGCTTTTGCAGAATGCCTTTTATGAAGGAGCTGTGAAAGAAATGAGTCATGGTTGAGATATTAAACGGTCATTATTCTGGCCCCTGAAATCCCCCATTATTTCATCCCATCTTTCTCACCTTTTTGAGTTTCGGTTTAGGAAGCCTAGGCTTGAGAGATGTTTCCCTGAGTTCCTTTCAGGTCCATCAGCTAGAACAGAACAGGGTCAATCAACTGAATGACCTTTATGAGTGAAATGGTATTGGTCATGGCTTCAAATTTGAAAGAAATTTTGGCCATTGACACATTTTAAAGAATTCAGTTAAAAGATTTGTTTGGAGGTTTATTGTAGGTTGTAAGACACATGCTCCTGAGACAGTGCTCCATATCCTGCGCTAACCAAATTCTATACCTACCAGTAATCACAACCCCAAACCCAAACCCAAACCCAAACTCAAACCTAACCTAAATCCAACTTAAAACCTGGGCCCTGTCTTACAAAGAGTTGCGATTGATTTGGATCAATCGCAAGTCCGCTAATCAATCGCAAGTTTGCAGTCTCATATCTCTTACGTCAGGCCTGATAATTACCCGATTCATATCGGTTTCCAGATTCTTTTATTTTTTTCCAGATTTTTTCCAGATTTTTTTTCTTCTTCCGATTAAAATTTTTTTTTTTTTTTTTTTTACACAAGGGGACGGTGGTGGGGGAAAAAAACTATTTTTTTTTTTTTAGTGCTAACTATCACCCCTGCTTGCCCTGGTTTCCTTTCACATCAATACTGTATCAACATTATTCCTAAGAAAAATCATCTTTGGGTGGCATTGATGCCATATCGTAAAATTCAGGTGGGATGTCATTTCATGCTCCAAAATTTCAGGCCGAGGTCTCCTCCCTCATTTGATGGCTCACTGGGACACAGTTATGATGTCAATCGAGTTTGTGCATAGTAGATGCTTGGAATGATGGGGAATGACCTCACAACTTCACAATGGCCAGGGTATGTGTGTACTTCGAGAATCCTATTGTAGAGCTTGACTTTGGGCTAGTCTAGGTGATGCAACTCAGTTTGGTTTATCCGAGTAAGGATAGGGATATGGTATAAGATGAATGAGAACCCATGCTGAAGGTGGAATTAAGTTTTGGTAGCTAAAATAAATAGGAATGGAAATATTTGTTCAAAGTATTTAAAAACACAATCCTCTCTCAAATTTCTGGGCAGAGATGTAAATTATCTTTCACCTGTCCTTTGTTTGATATTTCACTTGAAGTTCAAGAGGAAAATGAAAACATAGCAATTTAGAACAGATGCCTGCATAGTAGACTACAATACTCACAACAGAGTCACAGACAGAAGCTGTTCTACGTTTCAATTGTCATTATTGGGAAATGATTTAGAGAAGTTCAAATTCTCTGAATGGTTTCATGTGAGATATTACAATAAAGCCTCACGGCCGAGCGAGCGCTTTGACGTCAAACTTTGTGAATGGCAGTGAGCTGACTCCTACAGAGGAGACAACATGCCTGTATGACGCGATACCCCTAGCCAGGAAATGTAATCTGGGAAAAGGGAGTCGCTAGAAAGAAGATACGTTTAGGTTGAACTATATTTGTATTTTTGATCCTCACCTATTGTGTTTGTGCCAATTTGTCTGTCTTAAATATGGGAAAATCATTACCCAGTAATGACAATTAACATCAAACTTTGTGAGACAACGCGCCTGCATGTGGTGGTGATGCTCCCCCTTAGCCTGAAAATGAAATCTGGGAAAAGGGAGTTGCTTGAAAGAAGATACATTGCGGTAGAACTATATTTGTATGTTTGATGCTTGGCTATTGTGTTTGCCAATTTGTCTGTCTTAAATATGGGAAAATCATTTCCCAGTAATGACAATTGACGTCAAACTTTATGAATGGCAGTGAGCTGACTCCTACTGAAGAGACAACATGCCTGCATGTGGTGGTTGTGATACCCCCCCTCTAGCCAGAAAGTGGAATATGGGAAAAGGGAGGTGCTAGAAATAAGATACATTTTGGTTGAACTATATTTGTATGTTTGATGCTCGGCTATTGTGTATGCCAATTTGTATGTCTTAAATATGGGAAAATCATTTCCCAATAACAACAATTGACGTCAAACTTTGTGGATGGCAGTGAGCTGACTCCCACTAAGGAGATAACGTGCCTGCATGTGGTGGTTTTGATGCCCCCTCTAGCCAGAAAGTGGAATATGGGAAAAGGGAGGTGCTAGAAATAAGATACATTTTGGTTGAACTATATTTTTAATGCTTGGCTATTGTGTCTGTTTCCCAATTTGTCTGTCTTAAATATGGGAAGTGGAAAAATGTCTTCCAAGAGCATGAAATGAGATGATAGCATCCCTTCCTTTCATTATGTTCTTCTTAACTCTGATGGTGATGATGATGATGATGATGATGATGATGATTTTGCATATTTGTCTTTATAGTATATTCCAACAGTGTTCTACCAAGAAAGTCTCATGTGATAAAAAAAAATTGAGGATGAATCATGCATTCATTTCTAAACTTGCCTGAAGTGGGTAACTTGTTAATTGCTATGAATTTGAAAACTTTAAATGCCACATTGTTTTCAGTGTATATGTGCATACGCATACACGTGCATACACATTTTACATGTGACAGAAGTTGACTGTGGCAATGCACTATTTGTTCCATTTGTCTACCAAAGGAGGCAAAGGGTTAAATTGTGCACATATCTATTTAAAAATCGCAAGTAAAATGGTACCAGGGAGATGGGAAGCCCTCCCGTCTCCCTGGTGGTACTTTCCCTCCTTTTAAAGGTAAAGACCAGTTTTGGAAACGCCCCTCTCTCAAAAAATGAAATGGAAGCTCTCATTAACAATCATGTGAAAGAACATGTTTTGACTAATACGTGATGATACAAATTTTGCCGGGAAACCACCTACTATTATTATATCTATTGGGACCAAATAGATATCGTGGTCGCGTAGTCCCATATACATCTTTCTGTGTACAGTGCTTGTAACAACTAACTTTACCAAGACTGGGCCAAATTTCTTATCATTTTGATGATTCCAGAACCTCGCAGTACACAGCAATACTTAAATGCTAGATGATGAACCTTTTCTGATTGATTCCACAACGTTTCTTTCACAATGCAATCGCAAGACCAGAACTGGTCTTTATCTTTAAACATGTTTTTCTGTGTCTTGGGGGCAACTGTGCATAAATAATACAAACTCTTCACATTGAATTTTCTAAGCAGTACATGTATACATCTGATTTGTTTTTGTAATTGATTTTTTAACCCTTGAAAGCTTGAACCACTTTTGCATATGCATTGAAAATGTAATAAATACCTACAAGAGGAATGGATGAAACCTCTGATCAGGAAAGTCCAGTCTTGAAACACTTGCTCATATTTTTATTTCCTATAATCGCTATCTTGATCAGTGTTTAGGAACAAGGAATGTTGCATGTACCAGTCACAATGACGCACAACTTTTTCCTGTTCCAATTTTCCGGAAGGAGAACAACGAAACTACCTAGCTTTCCCGGAAACTTTGATAGTGAGACATATGCAGGCATAGGTCAACACATAGCAACAAGCTCTTCAATTCCTTGGAAAGTGGAGAAATTTAACCATTGGATACAACTACCGGTAAAGCTATTGTTCCTGCTATAAATGATATAAAAAAGCATTTTCCACAGACTCTAACCCAAATTATCTCAAGCTTGGTATTTGAATGGATGAGTTTGCAAATGAGTTGAGTATCTACTTGAATATGAGTAACATTTTTTTTGGACAAGTTACCTGGGCTCGTATTTATAAAACCATAAGGTTAGTTGTTACATTACTATGCGCTATAGCCTATGTTATTAATTGACAACTAGCTTAGCAAGGATGAATGAATATGGGCCTAGAACTTTACCCTTTCCTAAAGACTGAAAGGAAATTAAAGGGAGCACAAAACCTGAAAGTTGAATGATTTCATGCTACATTGGGCTCATTTAAGTAAGTGTATTTGACAAAAAGAGTCATTAACTCTTATGACTGAATGTGTTTGCATACATAATCAGTCATAATCTATTAGGGAAGCTGCGGAATGAGTACTGTTTACTTTCCATTGGTCATAATCATATTCTGACGTCAATGGGCATATCATTAATATTTCTTCGATGACTTGGTGTCCAAGGGCGTATAGGGGAGGGCAGTTGGTAGCTGGTGAATGCTGATACCAGGTTCTTAACACAATTGTGGTTGCTATGAATTGTCATGAATCATAAAGCTACTATTTGCAAGTGATGAAAGTGAAAAGTTGGAGCAGATTTGGAATGCCCATACTGTGTAACAAGCATTCAAAGGCATGGAGTTGAACTTTGATTTTTTTAAAATCGAATTCCTCATAGAGGTGGAGAAACAGAGACAGAGTTAGGTAGCCTGAGAGAGAGAGAGAGAGAGAGAGAGAGAGAGGGGGAGGGAGAGAGAGAGAAAGAGGAAGAGAGAGAGGGAGAGAGAGAGAGAGAGAGAGAAAGAGACAAGAGGGGAGAGAGAGAAAAAAAGAGACAAGAGGGGAGAGAGAGTAAGAAAGAGAGGGGGAATAGGACATTTCATTAAGTAAAAAATATTTATCAAAGATTAAAACAACAAAACTATACTTTATAACACAACACACTACGTAATCCATTTTATTAAGTAGAAAATATTTATCAAAGATAAAAAAAACAAATCTATACTCTACACAGTCACCATATCCCAATGTACTTGGAAAGGATTGCAAACTTGCCTTAGCCTACCCACACCTAACACAACACGCACTACTTTACTCCAGCACCCAAAGCCCCATATTGAAATATCAATATTCGTACAAGTGGTAATTATCACAGATGTTGAGACCGCCTACATCCAGCAGAAGTTGACATTGTGAGAGAATACAAACATTTGCTTTGGTGAACGCCGGGTGCGAGCTGCCCGTCCTCCTACGTCTATTATCATCACCATGGCAACTGGACGTAATGAGCCGGGGTGTTGCGATGAGTCATACTTCTTTATTGGTGTCAAACTTTTTTATGATGGATGTTTGCAGCCATTTTCCTCTGCTTCTCCTTCTTCGTTCTTCCAAAGGTCGATTAATTTATGATAATGTCTGAGAAGGCACCAGGTGTTGCAGAATAAATATAGGGTGCACAGGCAAATACATGCTCTCACGTTGGAAAAGAAACATCTAGTTAATTATGTATGGTTAATGTGAGTATAGTTGCAGATGGTCGCAGTTGTTTGTATGATTTGTGATGGAACATTTAGAAATTGTCCCTTTTTCTCAATTTCTGATTACATTTTTTTTTACAGATTGTAAAAATAAAATGAATTTGAAAGAAAGCCATATTTCACAGCTGCTTATTATGTTTATTAACTGAAATATATTCATTCGACTTTGGTATTTTCTTCTGTCATGGCTTCAATATAGTCACTAAGAATTTTAAATTATATTTATGACATGAATATCCTTTTGGGACTAGGTGTTTCTGAACACACATTTCGCCATATTCATACATATTGATTAAAATAGTTTTTTTTTTATTAGTGTTTATATTTCCTTTCACAATTATTTCAACTGTGAAGTAAACCTCTGTGATATTAGAGCGATCATTTAAAATACCTGTGTAATCAAACAAATCAGCATGTTATGATGAAGAGTATCAAAAACTATACCATTGTCATGATATTGTATCATAAAATGATAACTTCTGTAAATATGATGATGATGATGATGATAATGATTACCGGTAATGATGATGATGGCTTCCTTTGAAGCGCCAGTGTTTGCCTCTGGTGAGCACTCACGGCGCTTAGTCTACGATGTCTCACAATCTCTACAATATTTTCTCTTGATTCATGGCAGAAAGGAGATAATTCTGTACTCTCTCAGAAGTGCTGTCTCCACACTATGATGAGGTCAATATAAATATGACTCTGATATCCTAGAATATTGATGATATCATTCTTTATTTATATTTCATACAGAGGTATGAATGATATTTAGTGGTATGCAATTGATAATAACAGTTTCAGTTGAAAGGAACTCTTCATCTTTTTTGAGCAAGAAGGGAGTTTAAGTACATTGATTAATGCCCTTCTGGCTACAAACTAACAACTTCTATTAGTTGTAATCGCTTCTTATAATTTGGTTATAAAATGATTAGAAATAATTCTTGCCAAAAGAATTATGTAAATTGATAGAATCAAATTATATATATGATCAGTTTGGAGCCAGAAGGGCATTCTAAACTCTGTATATTGATGTGAGTTAAACGCCAGGGGGGTGTGTCACAAAGGCTAAGATCGACTTTAAGTTGGACTTAACTATGGCAGGCCATCCATGCCACTGGTTGCTCTCACCATTATGATCTTTAGATAATATTTTTTCCTTCAATAATGAATTATCCAAAAATGTAAATTCTGTAGATTTGTGACCATGATTTGCATGCCCCTTGAGAGACCAATGCCAGTAAATGGTGAGAGCAAACAGTGGCATGAACGGCCTGCCATAGTTAAGTCTGACTTAAAGTCAATCTTAGTCTTTGTGAAACACCCCCCAGATCTATCTCCAAACAGATGATAGAGTTAATGCCCTTCTGGTTCTTTTTGTATTGTATTTTTATCAACTTAATCCCACTTTGTTCAGCTGTTCCCCCGATATCCTATACATTTCAAGAAGAAAAAAGATGTCTGTAATATTGATAAGAATGATTCATATTACCCAGTCATTCCTTATTTGTCAGATCTTTTTGTGTGTTCTGTTTATAGAAAGATATGCCAAAATGATCAACCTTTAGATAGACTAAATGTGTAATCATGCAAAACCTGCGTAGAAGAGAAAGAACAAAGTCATAATCGTATGATCATGTAGTCACTGCATCCTTAGCTCTGTGATGAGAAGCAAAAATGGAGATAAAATCTGCTCAGTGTAATTCTGGAGAATCACATGGATTGCCATCATCGACACCTATTTGTCATTTTCCCGTCCCGATCAGAAAATAAAACGAACGCGAGCTGTCGAGCTCCCCGAATCACGAAGACCCTAATCCATTCTAAGATCCCAAAGAGGTGATTAACAGGCAATAGGTAGGATATGATTATTTGGCGATGATTTGGTAGATTAAGAGTGTTCTAAACTGGGTAGTATGCTTCACAGGATAATTTTGGATTGTCGATATCCCTCCTCTTTCTCCTCTCTCGAAGGCTGCAATCTAACAACGCGGCTTCAAAGTCATGCGTTAGTGTGTCATATTAGGGAGAAACCATTATTCATTATTAGTGAAAAATTATAAATATAGAGCAGACAAAATTAATAATGGAAGTATTTAGAACGTGTGTAGCCTACAGATGCAGAGTACTATAAGGTATGTTTGTACAAGGCCATGCTCATTTAAGCCATGAAAACATAATTATGTTGAGTTTCTTTGATGAATAGCAAGGTACAGTGTACGTCATATGCATATTAAGGGGTGCCGGGACCAAAGCCCAAAGGGACAACGCCCGATCTATTTCTATCGAGTAAGAACAACTTATCGGCAGAACAATTTATTCTTTGGAGAGAAAAAGCAAAAAAGAGGGGATAGGAAACAGAGGGGAGAGAAGGAATGTTACAGAAAGGGAGGGGTGAGAAAGGATAAAAGGGGGGGGGGTCGGTGGATTGATGAAGATGGGGTAAATTTGTAGCATGAAGATAAACATCAAAAATTAAACCAAAAAAATCATGTGTTATTTGAAAATGTCATTCATAGATAAGTGAATGGTAATGGGGAAAAAATAGAGAATCAATATAGTAGAAAAAAATATTGACATTACTAAAACAAGAACTCCAAAATGTGGGAACGTGGGAGAAAAAAAGCAAGATGCAAGGCCTCAGGCTTGCTCTCATGCCAAAGAAAATCAAACATTCAGAATCATGTTTGCTACATTCAAAATGTCATGTGCCGTCTGCGGTTTGGCGTGAAAGGAAATATCGGTCCTTCATTACTCACTCGTATAATCTTTGAATTTCTTGTCTTTCATTGATGTTTTTGATGCCCGCGAAGTTGTTGGCACTTCCTGGCCATCCAGTCATGTCTTCATAAATCTTAGGGTGCGAAGAGTAGAGAGAGGGATGAATGAGGTGATGCTCCTTTCCTGAACTTTAGAATTTAGGAGGTAAATTTTGTAAGGGGAGGGGGGGGGGTGGGAGGAAAACACTTGCAGAATATACAGAATCATTCAATTTTGCAATGATTTAATTATTGAGAGAGAATGAGAATTAATTTTCACCTAATCTTTAATTGACTTCCTCTTGTCATGGCAGACTAAAATGAGAGTTCTAGGATGGAGTTTGGATGATGTGAGCAGAAGGTTGAATTATAATGTAAGATTACAGGAAAGAAAATATCAAGAAGAGGAGTGATAGAATGGAAAGATGGATTAGGTGAGTCAGATAGGGCAAGAGAAATTTGCAAAAAATACTGCCCCAATAATGAATCACATGTATGAATATGATAAATAGACACCAGACATCCGTCAGGGTTTTTTTTTTTTGTATTCCAATTTCACAGGTTCCTGTTGCATGTAAGTTATGGTACTCTTCAAAAGATATCACAGTAACTTTAAATTTCATACAACTACCACAAATCCGTTCAACCACACTTTCCAAATAAAAGAAAATATCTTTGGAAAGGGAAGTTCGTTCGTTCGTGTCTCCTTAGATTAAGATTAATGTAAAGTTCCTAAATTAAATTAAATTAAATTAAATTAAGTTCTTCCATCGCCCGATGGCTGCGATGGCCGTCTCATTTACATGGGCCAGGTCTTCATCTGTGCAACCTGTTCCGCTGCACTGCAAGATGTGGTCCATCGTCAGAGTCTCTCCGCAGTCGCAGAGAGTATCTTCTTTATAATCATGGGCATAGGGATGTAATAATGAACTATACCAGTACACACAACACAGAATAGTACATTTTACATTTTACAAGAATTTTACATTAGGCACATTAACTGAAATTGGCTAGTTACCAATATGTTGTTGCTTGAAAATTGATCACAATTGGACAAATTTATTTTGTTTTGATGTGTGGAATTATCGATAAAATCATGTGGCACATCATTTGCTTCGATAAGCCTATGTTTATTTACTCAACCTGAACCTATTTAGCAGTTCAAACTGATTTCTGGACTTTCATCTTCATTTTTTGTTTGCTGATCTAAATATTTGATTGCTGTTTAAATGCCCTGAGTAGTTGTTTGAACAATTAATCACCCTACGTTTATCAGAATATATCAACAAGTCAGCATCATAGAGCTTTGAAATTATTAAATTGATAATGTATACAGCATTTAGACTTGTATCACAGCTGTATGAAGTGCTTATAATAAACATAGGCTTTGAGTTTACTTTGAGTTTACTTTGTCTTTGAGTTCATTTTGATGTAGGAAAACATGTGATTTTATGAAGTTGTCCAGAAGCCTAAGATACCATATTCTTGTTTTGTTCTGAAGCTATGTATTGGTAGATATAGTGATCATTAGATTATTGATTAGAGCCAAAATTACTTTTGTTTTAAAAGCTATGTTTGTTGTGCTTTTTGGTCAACATTTTCATTATCGATTTCATTCATAAGAACTAAATTGGTTGTGAAATTTGTTAATCAATATTGTTAAGATTCACCAAGTGTAGCTTAGTAGCTAAACTACAAGTTTATTTCCAAATCCATACGAATGTTTCATATGTCAAAGTTCAACTCTTTAAATGTAAAGTGAAGATGCAATTTATTATTGATACAGAGTGAGGCACAATGGCTCAGTGGTAGAGCAGTGGTCTCGTAACTGGGAGGTCCTGGGTTCGAAACCAAGCTGATGCGCTAGTGCCCTTTGGTAAGGCATTAATCCTCATTATCAAGTCCCTCACAGAGGACATAAAGCCGTCGGTCCCCTGGTTGCTTACTTACAAGCTTACACATGCTTTCTTAGTAGTCAGGTAAAACAAAAAAACAAACCAGCCAACACTGGACTATTGGAGACTATTGTCTGTTGCTGAACACCCATAACACCAATTTTAGATTAAAAAGTAATTTAAATTTTGCTGAAACTAACATCAGCTAACAATACAAACTTACTGTACATGTTAACATAGAATAATTTATAACAAATATAGAAGACTTTGCTGTTGGGTTTGGCAGCTTTTGTGCATGTCTTCCCATGGCGCAATTCGGTGTTGAGATGAGTTGTTTTTAGCACATGAGATCATTGGAGTAATTAATCATCGTTCCACCCTTGGTTTAGGATGTGAGGACAGCCTTCTCAGGACACACTTGGATAGCATTCAAGGAAACACCTTCAAGAGTGAGCTTAGACCCCATTTACACCAGGGGATGCTTTAGGTCTGGACCAGATGCACCCTTTCTCCTAGTAACCCCCACCCCCTATATTCAGTGTGCAATGAAGTTATGGCAATCTAAAAGGTGTTTCAGGGATGATGCAACAATTAATCCAGTGACAGTTGCTCTTGGTTTCAATTCATTTAACAATAGGGTAACGGTTAGGGTTACAATTGAGATTTAAGGTTAGATTTTAGGTAAGGGTTAGTATTAGGTATGAAGTTGGGTCCTAAGTTAAGACTCTTCAGAAGTAGTTTAACAATTTGATGACATTTACTTCAGTGACAATTGCTCTGGGCTTTATTTCATGAACAATAGGGTAAGGGTTAGGGTTGCAATTGAGATTTAAGGTTAGAGTTTAGGTAAGGTTAGTGTTATAGGTATGGTGTTGGATCCAGTGGTTAGGAATTCACTTGGTGTATAAATTTGAAAATGTATGTACTGATAGCATATGCTTAGTGAGAGATGACATGGCAATGTACAGCATCTATAGGCATTGCAAACACCTTTGGTGGTTCACAGGACAGTAGTAAATAACTCGGGCCCCGTCTAAAGTAAGAGCGCTTTTGATATTCCCCCACCTCCCCCAATATTGGTGCAGTATCGACTGTTTTAAAGTTAAGGTTCTTCAGAAGCAATTAAATATTTGGACAAAGTTTGGTTGCAGAATCAAAAGATTTAGACTGGTTCGGATGTAACATGGTTAGGGTTCTTCAGAAGCTCTAGAAATTTGGTGCCTTCAAAATTATGATGCAGTTTTAGACGATTTGAGCTGATCTACATTAGGGCGCTTCGGAAACGGTTAAAGTTTATCGGAAAAAACTATTGGTGGTGTATAGAATGATTGATAAGGGCTGTTCGAGTTTAGGGCACTTCAGAAGTAGTTTACAATTTTGATGAAGTTTTATGGTGTTATCAAATGATTTAGGCCGGACTAAGTAAGGAACATGTAGGGAGCTTCAAATTTAGTGAAGTATATAAAAGGGGTATTAAACCTCTTGGGGAAGTCGCCTGAACAACGTTGCATGAGTCACATCAATGTCTGGGTGCTGACAAGAAGGAGAATGTCGGAGGGCGGGGGATTATTTATTATAGACTGGATTAAAAATGGAATGAGCAAGATAAAATTGGGCATCATTAACAGTAACGCATAGGTTGTGGGGTTTATATTTTTGATCACTTATGTTCCAGACAAAAAGAAGAAAAATGGTTTTTGAGCAGGTAGACCTCACAAAACTTGTGCATCTGCTCGTCTTCTCAGAACCAGATAGATGTTAATTCATACATGTATATGAACATCATAAATGTATCTTTTAATATAGAGTAAGGCACTCCTTAGGTCTTAACAGAAACAGAGGAAGCACCCCCCTCAAATAAAAAAGGGGGGGGGCAGGGAAGAAGCGAAAAGTGAACTGTAACATATTCCAGAATGTTTTCATATCCGAAATTTCAAATGCTCACATCCTCTCAGAATTTTTGAAATGTCAATAAGATGCACCCAAGATTGGGAAATGTTATTTTGCAGGAATATACCAGGGCCCCGTTTCACAAAACTTGTCATCAGTGACAAATGACAGTTTATGTTATAAGCTACTGAAATCCTTGCTTCTGATTGGTTATCAGCTGATTTGTCACTGACTTTTGTCATTTGTAGTTGAAAAAGGGCTTTGTGAAATGCCCCCCAGGAGTGCACATGTCATGTTGATATACTTGGATGCAAAATTTAAAATATGATGGACATGTACATTTAAGAAGATTGTAAGACATTCTTAAGTATTCTTAATTTATTTGTTATAAGTATTGATTGAATAGTGCATCATTATTTTTGTTTTGTTTTGTTTTCTGAACGAAAATATTTTGTTTAGCTGTAAGGGGTAAGGCTCGACTAGCACATGTGATATTATCTGGCCCCTTTTACCAACCAATAGTTTCTCTTCTTGTACTGGTATATGTAAATATCATTTAATTATATGAAATCTGATCAATCAAAATCTTTTTGTTTCAAATTTGGCAGGGGTATACCAGCAACATTTGTTTTCTATTCCAGTGAAATCACATGAATTAAAAAAAAATCTCAATAGGGCTGTCTTCATCAGCCCGAGTTGGCTAAAAAGCCCGCTATTTTGTGATCCGGGAAAATAGCCCGAAGTTACAAATCGCGCCTTCATCAGCTCAAAACTAGAGCTCGAGAAATTTGCTCAGTGTTCACGCGTAGTGCGAGTCTTCAGGCTGGTGAAGCGGACCACAAATAGCGGGCTATTTTGCAAACTAGCCCAAGATATCTGGGGAAGATTTGCCGAGCAAATAGCCTGCTATTTGCGTCTTCACCTGCCAAATAGCCCGCTATTTCGTGATCTGGCTAATTTCCCGGATCAGAAATAGCGGGCTATTTGGCCAACTCGGGCTGATGAGGACAGACCTAATGTGAACATGGCTACATTTGGCTGTATACCAGAAGGGCGTGTTTTTCTTTCTCTTGTAGGAAGCCAATTTAAGGCAGATTTAACTTCGGTCTTGAAAAATGTGACAGTGTCAAGTTTGCTTCTGTTTTTCCCAAGAAACTAAGGCAGATACATGTAATAGTGTTAAAATTAAATGCATGTATGTTATAAATAATTTTGTCCAATATTTGCAATATACATTACTGTGGTGGAGATGGAGAACCGAGATGGGGAAGGGGAACCGAGATGGGGAAGGGGAGGAGAGAAGAGGTGATTGAAGAAAGGAGAATTAGGAGGGTAGAGGGAAAGAATAGAGTGACAAGACTCAAGAAATGGACAGGGAATAAAAGAGAGAGAGAGTGTGTGTGTGTGTGTGTGTGTTGGGGAGGGCAGAGGGAGGGAGGGAGGGAGGGAGGGGAGGGGGAGAGTAACAGAATTAGAGTGGGGTACAGAAAGACAAGCAATATTTTTGTAAATGATAAATGAAAATGCTGAGTTCAGTAAAATATTGTTTTCCTTATGAATGCAGTCATTAATGTGGTCCAATGGGGTTCCATTACATTCCAAACAAGTTAACAAGAGGTAATCTGTCCAAGATAAAATAAAATTATTGAATCATGCCATTAATTGCATCATTAAGGTCTCTGAATTTGTTTGAAGTTGGTTTATTAACATTGTTTTACCTTTTCTCATTTTCTCTCCATGTCCATCTCCATTGGTTTCTCGACTGTCTCATCCAATCAATCCTTCTTGTGGTGATTATCTGCGTCAGGTAAGTGATGGTGTATATACTTAAAGAGAAAGACCAGTTCTGGTCATGCGATTGCATTGTGAAAGAAACGGTGTGGAATCGATCAGAAAAGGTTGATCATCTAGCATATAAGTATTGGTATGTACTGCAAGGTTCTGGAATCATCAAAATGATAAGAAATTTGGCCCAGTCTTGGTAAAGTTACAAGCACTGTACACAGAAAGATGTATATGGGACTACGCAACCACGTGCGCGATATCTATTTGGTCCCAATAGATAGATACAAAATAGAAAACTAAAGGGTAAGATGAATTGTGCTTGAGTTTATATGGAAAGGGCACTTTATACCAAAACCAATATTTATCGAATTGGTCAACTCTTATGAAACGTAATAGTCTGAAGATGCCAATTTTGTAAGCTGACTTTGAGAAAGGGTTGAATGACTTGCAACAGTCTTCTTCAACAGCTAGCCAAGGAAGATGACTCGATACAATTCTCTGTCTCCCATTGCCAATTAGGCATTACATCTATTCCAACATTTATCGACAGGAAAACAAAGGGATGGGACCGTGCAATTGACAGAGCTGGCCTCTTGCAAATCCCCTTGGTAGCCGTGACTAAGATTGTGTAATTTTCAATCTTTTGTTCTTTTTGTCTTGTTCTGTGGTCAGTTGGGTGTTATGAGTGGACAATTCATATTGTTTTCTGGAGTTGAAAGGGGAGCAGGGGTTTTTCTGAATTGCAAAGATGTCACATAGCCTAGGAAGCAATGTCAAACTATGAATTATCTTAGAGGTTTAGATGGATTATAACTTTCAATACATCAGTACATATAGTAATTAAGAGTCAAAGAGAGGATAGTACTGGAAAATAATTATGCCATTATTTAACAAAAAAGAGGGAAACCAAGTTATGATGTTACAAATTACAATGACTCCAAAGATTGTCACAGAAATATATTTTTAAAAACCCCACAGCAAAATGTTAGAAAGAGGTACTCCATATTTTGTCTGCTACGAGCTAGAAAAGATTTGACCCTATATTTTTGAAATAATATGAGTTTAAGCTGACTCTGTAATAATAGCAAGCAAATTCCTCTTTGAGAAGATGCATCTCTCTATCAGACAGATGCTACTATAATGATTCCTAATCAATATTTTGGTCTATAACCCTCTTTCACTACACTACTTGGCCCTTGATCTTGTAAAATAAACGTTAAGGAAAGATCATCCCCAACACTCATTCACAAGGTTTTGTGACACCTTCTCAGGAATGGATGAATATATTAACCCACATTTTATGGATCAAACCTTCATATCTCCTGCTAATGAGTCATTAACATGAGCCTTCCCTGCCCTTCTTTCTTATCCCCAAACTCCAACTTTCTATTGTCATCATGCGCTGTTGACTTCCTGGCGAGGGGTGCAGAGGGGCATAGGGGCAAACAAACCCCTCCCGGAAGAGTTGTGGAGGGCATGTGTTTCGGGGCCAGTTACCCCAGACCATTCCTCCAAGGGTGTCCATGGGTGTCCATGGTGTCCATCTGGGGACTGAAAAAGATGTTGTCATCATTGCATCTTTATAATTCAAGAAGAGGATCAGAAAGGGACATGATTACGATTTCCTCTTCTTCATCATCGGGCGCGACCTTTTTGTAATTCTTTAGATGATTTTTGTCGTTGCTCTGGTTTGATGTTTTGTAATGTCTCAAAGCTGATAAATATGGCCATCTCTAAAAAAAATCTTAAATGTACAAATTCTGTTGAGATCCAGAAGGGCGTTACCAAACAGACAGAAAGTTAATGGCAATATGGTTCTCAACGGATGATATGAAGGATAGCAGAATTGTAGATATTGTCCACAGAGGGTTAGAAAGGCCTTAATAATAATGATGATAATACATGTACATGTATGTTACATTTTATGAGTCGTCATGGTCTAGTAGATATGTCACCGGACTTTGCATCACATGGTTTTCTTCACAAGCTGAAAGCAGTAATAAGAAATGATTATGGAGGTGTATTGTAAGTTCACGTATTAGAAAAGAGGTAAAGAGCAAAAATGTGTCCGTGGAGAGAAATTCACAAATTTGTCTGTTTGAATCATATTGAAGTGACACATCTGACATGTGAATTGCCCATTGTGGTCATAAATTTCTCTCTTTCGCTCCTGCTCTCCCTGGTAGACATCAGCAACAGACCAGAAAGTTCCCCTATTCCCTTTTGTTTTCCAACTCGGTGTTACCTTATCATAGTCTATAATCTTACAAATGTAGGATATTTCCTTGAGATAGAGTAGTAGTAATGTGAAAGTTAAATTTCTATATGCTTTGGCATTAGTTTGTGCAGATCACAGTATGATATATTAACCTGATGACTACTGAGTTCTCTAATTCCCATAGAACTAACACAGGGACCACTTGGTTCCCCTGCACTATGGGTTTATAATGCTAAATCCCACTCCTGACACCACCTAAGTACATGGAATACCAAGGCTATAAGCCACTTCAGAGATACTGTCTGCACATGGGTAGATAAAGGTCATTTGTACAAAACTGTAAGACCCACCGAGACTACTGTTGGATACATGTTCATGAAAGTTATGTAATCACAATTTATTTATGCACCGGCGGTATATTCTGTAGTACACGGGTCGAAGTATTCTTTTTAATAGGTAATGAGGGCAAACAAGATATTAATGGAGCACCTCCATCACTTTGGCAGTGATTATTCTAAAATGTTTAAAGGATCTTTGGATATATTGGCGTAATTTGAACAACTGCTATCTCACAAGTGGCTTTTAACTTTCCGAACTTAGGGCAGGAGTGCAACACTTAACATGGACCTCTCTCCACCCCCTCCACTACATGTATGTTGACATAAAAACAGGGGGTCTGGTTTTCACAGAGAAAATAAATTGGCCACGGAGAGCCCCCATTCAAAAAGGTTGTTAGGAGCCTGACTAGGGATTCAAAGGTCACCATTTTGCTTGTGCTGCAGGAAGTGATACATCACATGTTTATGGGCTATCTTATGAAGATGTTAACATTTCAGGTTATGATGGCAACTTTTCCAACCTTCACCTGAGATTCAGCAAGTTTTGATTTCATGAATATGTGTGCATAGCTCCACATTCATGTCATGTTAGTAGATATGTGTCGGGAAATTTTATGACTAGTTTGAAAGATGTAATCTGTTCCCAACTGTATAGAGCCAGCCTGGATGGTAGCCACATGTCCTGTCTTTGCCAAACCCTGTAAGATTGTCATCTGCAAACAATTGTTCCAAGTGGGAAGGGTATGCAAGTTCATACTAGCCTACAAGACGCTTAATTTCGCCGGGCCTGAAAGTCGCCGAGCCATAATTTGTGTCGTCATGCTGCCTGCATGACTGGCGATGACTATCGCTGACTGGCCAACTTGGGAATGGACTCGGGAGGGCGCCTGCGAGGAAGGGGTGGAAATTTGTTGGTGTTTGGAGAGACAAAGCAGCTTTGTGTTCCCTCCACACCGACTAAGCCCCTGTTTTTCCTGTGAGGAGGCTGGAGGAAATTTGTCGTGTTTGGAGAGAGCTTGGAGAGAGCGTGTGGTTTTTGTTTCTCTGCTTCGTTACTAAGCTGCCTTTCCTTGATGGGGTATGGTAAGCCCAACCCTGTGATTGGAAGTGATAGAGTTCTCAAAGACAAGACGTTGGAGAGAGTGATGGGTGTCAGTGAACTGCATTCTCTCTCATTGTTCCCTGATTTCCCTGAAGAGAAGAGTTGGTGGAGAGGGTGGGAGAGAGGGTAAAGTTAAAGTTTTAGAGGTTGAAAAAGGAGGAGAGAGAGGTATAAGGATAGAGGAGAGACAGCAACAAACAGATATGGAAGGGAGAGAGGAAGAGAGAGAGAGAGAGAAAGGGAGAGAGAGAATGGGGAGAACAATTGGGGAATGGGTTTTGTCAATAGGACTGACTTCACTTCTAAAAAATGATATTAATTAGAGAAAATAAACTAATTAAGTATTTGTTGTAACGACAGCAAACATACACTTACTTATTTGATATTCAATATGTATTTTGTAGTATTTTGTAGTATTTTTTGTATTATAAAATATTATTTTATTCACAACAATGATTCATTACTTACTCAAGAAATGAAATTTGTCAAGAAATCCATGAACTATTAAAACTGCGAAAGAAATGTGGCTTTGATTAACCCAGGAAGTATTACTGTTTCTCCTCCTCTTACCAAGCAATGGCCTTACCCTCAAATTTGGTAAAAGATTGTGATCTCAGTTACATCTTCTTCAACCACAGTGGAGAGTAAGAAAAGGATTTGTTACTAATCCAAACCAAATGTCTTGACAGGTTATAAGTCTTAATGTGAATGAGAAAAGAATTGGAATCTAATGTTTCGGAAAGGGATGAAGTTTGTAGGCATTAGGAGACCTAGCATGGTATCAAGTTCTGGTGAGGGTTGGATTTGTCTTTTCCTTCACATGTAATTGGAACTCTGGTCATTGGTTTTTAGAATAAATTCAATATCCTTTTCTTATTTATTCTCCAGTGTTACTGCCCTCATGAAAAAGAGATGATTAAGACCATTGTTACAACTTGTCAGGTCGCTGTTAAAGAAAAGATGCTATACTTTGGAGCACTGTGATAGTCGCACAACTTTTTTGATATACTGCTATTACTGCTAGCATAACTTTGGTAAATGATGTGCTTCAACCATTTTTAAAGCTTTATTTATTCTTGAAGAAATGTAGACCGTAAAATCTCATGATTATAAACTTTGCACATGTGGCAATATTCTGTTTAATTAAACTAATTACTCCAGATTTGTACATCATAATAGTATCAGGGCCTGTTTCATAAAACTTGTTATCAATAACAAGTTTCAAATTTGTATAACAAATTTGTTCTCAGCCAATCAAATGCAACAATTTCAGTAGCTTATAACAGTAGCTTGTAACAGTAGCTTATAACAGTTATTGCAACGTGTTATTGATAACAAGTTTTATGAAACAAGGCCCAGATTTTCTACCCAATTGCAAATTAGGAAAGCATCCAAAATACAGTGACAAAGACTTGAAGATTCAGCTGAAGGCTAGTTCAATAGCCTTGTATGTCGCCTATGTGCGAACATGACAAACATCCAAACATGATTTCTGAAGGCAGATACAATAGGGAATCGATATTGCCTTCAAATAAATATCTTGAAACTTGAAAGTCTTAGTGATCGTGTCCAAGTTACTTTAAGAATGATTGAAGCAGTAAACTCTCTTTGAACTTGAGAGATGTCCTTTTCTCGGTTCATTTTGGATGTGTGTGACTCAGAAGAGATGAAGAGAAAACTCTTTAATGAATGAAAAAAAGACTGGAACAAGAAATATTGTGGTGATCTGATTAAATTGGCTTAAAATCTAATTTAAATTAAAGAGCCCCCGATGGATGATGTAAGAAAACCAAAATCACGGAGGACTTGTGGTTTTGAGGAGCAAGAATTCAATCCTACTCTCTTCAGCCTCCAGGATGTCCCCAGCCGATCGAAAAAAAGGAAGAATTAAATTCAATAGTGCATCAAAGCTCTAGATCATAGCTAATGCTTGACCTCAAAGTGATGAGTAAAAGTTCTTGAGTAGATATGAACTTTTAACCTTTTTGTGGTTGTATGCAGGGCTCCATACGTGCACCCTAACTGTATTCCCACAAGGTTGGTATTGACAGTATTAGGGCCTGTATGTGTCGGGCTATGTTAACCCATTGGCTACTGAATTATCTCGTTCCGTAGGTATTATATAGGAGCCACCGGTTCCCATGGTCAATGGTTTTAACAAAAATATGGGGGTGGGGTTCTGCAGTTAGAATTTGGGGCCCATGTACATGTGTACTGGACACCTTTTAGTGTCGAGACCTGTTATACAGATAGCAAGGGAGAGTTTAATCAAAACTGTAATTAAACTTTTAATAATACATGAATTTATCTGAGCCCTTCCCCTTGTCTCTAGCAGTTCTAGCGGGGGCTTGAGGGCCAAAGGCCACTGCCACCAAAATAATAAAATATATATATTGATTTTAAATGAGTTAAAGTAAAGTGCATGTAGAAAGTGAATTACTACAGCCCCCAAGCCACCCCAGCCCCCCTCCCGCAATTATTCTTATAGAACTGCTCCTGCTTGTATGTTATTTATGGAAAAGGTATGCTGCTCATAATGCCCTTGTTTTTCCACCGTATGAAAAAGTGTTCTATTTATTGCATGATAAAAGGAAATTTAACCTATTAATTTTTGTGAGATAAAGATAAAAGGACATAATTAATTCTTGGATGATAAAATGAATCCAACATAGATTCCCCCTGCTGATGACGATATCATGATGATGCTATAGTGAATATCCCTTCTCTGTTTCCTGTGACTGAGTATGACCGAACATGATCAGGGGATGAGAGGGAGTCGATCAAGAGCAATGAGCATGTGATCTGTTGAGAGCCAGAAGGGCATTACCTTCATCATCCTACATTTATAAAAAAAATATTTTCCCTTAAGAAATTTTCAATCATGTACTCGCCCTAAAATGATTATTGCAAATATGTTTTTATACAACCCCTGTATGAAACAAATCTATTCTGTCATCAATAACTAAGAAAATGTAAGTTTATGAAATTTTCTGTACAGAGCAAATTGGAGAGGAGCTTGCAAGATACATCACAGGGTTGCCAATTTGTGTTTCACTGATGAGAACTTCAAAAATTCATAACTTTCATATTTTTAATCAGATGTTGCTTAAACTTGCACTATTTTTTAATGCTCATTTTTCTGCTTTTGTTTGAAACCAACTTAATATTAGGGTGGACGTCCCCTTCAAGTTTAGTATATTGATCAGGAAAGTTATGTAATCATCAGGGCCTTCATTATTCATTTATGCACCTCTATGGAACACAAGTGGAAGTATTCTTCTTAAGAGTCAAACTAAATGTATTCATGAATCATATCCCTGACTTTGGCAGTGATTATTCTAAAATGCATAGAGTGGGACTACTTCATGTGTAAAAGATCTGTGGATATTTGGTGTCATTTGCACTATGCGCTATTAACTACGAGCTGATCTATTCTCTTAGCCTTAGGTTTAAAACTTTAAGATATTCACTGCAGAGCAGTTCTCCTCAGAGAATATCGTGTTTCTGAGCACACCGTATAGAATGCTATGTTTTAGCAGCAAAGTTTTATTTCTTCCATTCAGAAATATGTTGTGAGATAGCACACTGTATGGACAGCAATTAGTCACATAAAGATCATCAGTATCAGGAAGAATTCTTCTCTGTAGCATGCTCTTGGAGCACCCCCTCCATTGCCTCTGATCTTATTTTTAGCTTGATATTGTAGGGGGAAAAAACGTAACTAGTCATGTTGCTGTGGAAATCATTAATTAACCAGCGTTGTGATTATGGAAAGGTGCATGGTATTCATGTTAGTTCATGAATGAGGGATTGGAGGGAAGAAGAAATGAATGACAGCTCTTTGGATTGCACGTAGTCTGTTCTTCTATTCAGTACAGTTGAATTTTGTCTTGTCATAAATCTTGATGAAACCCACTTGAATGTCTACAACTACAATGTACAATCGAAAAATGGACAGGGAAAAACAAACAAACAATACTCATCAAAGGAGAATTTTTATTCCAGAGTACTGAATGAAAATAATTAAAACAAAAATTAACCTTAAATCCCTGATAAAATTTGACCTGGTCAATCCCAGGCCCTTATGAGTAAGTGAACACCAAATTAATTTCAAGCTTTAAAGATTCATCATATCTTAAGTTATTGGTCATCATGACCTTTTTCAATGAATTATCCCAGGGTCGAGGAAGGACACCTAAATTTTGACTCATTTGATTCTTGACCTGGCTTCTCAAATACAATTAACCCATCGACTTCTGGAACCGGGTGGTTTATGTATTAAGTCTATTGGAATGAGAAGAATTCAGGAGTCAATGGGTTAACATTTATTTTTCATTTAGGGTTGTGACCTCTTGTATTTGATATGCTACCTGCTGTATTGATTCTGATGACTGGTGCAGTGTATGTCTTTGAATTTTTTAAAAGCAAAATTGGAATTGACAAAGCCTGTCATAAGAATTCTTCTCAGAAACTTTTCAAATAGAAAATGATATCCCATGGAAGAGGTACAAATAGCACCCCTCCCCTTTCCCCGGTGATGTCATAATATGGTAATCAAAGTTATGGGTCACTTTCTTAAGCAACTTGCCGTTCGTTTGTTCGGTGGACAATATATTGTGAGGGAAACGGGCATGCATGAGCAATCAAATTGGAAGACAATTAGCCTGTCAATCAGACACTTAGAAAAAAATCAAAAGGGGGAAATCATTCCCCCAGGGTTACGTCCAGAATCCCTTGACCTTCCTGATGACAATGATGATGATATGATAAAGTTATGGGTCATCCCAAAAGCTTTTAATTTTCACCCTGCTGCTTCGATATTTTTATCTCATGACAGTGTATAATGAAAATTAGAAGAGATCAAGGCTTTCAACCGAAATCTCCCCCAAAATGAGAGGAGAATGCGACATCCCGGGGACACACCAATATTCCCCCTTCCCTGGTGATGGTGATATCTTGGTTATTCCAACATCAACCTGCTTTTGGAACAGTGTTTTGGATTATACATTATACAGTGGAAGAGATCAGTCAATCAAAATCCTCAAGGAAAATCAAAATCTGAAAGCCCTATTGCACTTCTTGTAGCTACTTGCTCCCTCAATATAGAACACAATGCCTAAGCGGTGCCCGTTGTCCCCCACGATCCTTTTTTCCTTATGTTAATTGAGAGCTGAGTTGATGAGGTAACCACCTGTCAGTGACCATGCAGGGTGGTCTAATCCTTCCTGGCCAAACTAGTGCAGATGGGCTTTAAAAGAAAAATCAGATGAGAAGATAATAGCCCGGGGATGAGCCGATATTCCCCCCTCCCAAATTCTAGGTCATTTCTAAATCAACCTGCTGTTTGAGCCACAGATTGAACAAAATAAAATATAAAGTGGAAGAGATTATGTCTGTCAATCAAAACCCTCTAAGAAAATCATAATCGTCAAAGAAAATTAGAAGAGAAGATGATTTCCCCGGGATGAGCTGAGACTCCCCCCTCCCCGCTGATGATGTCACGATGTCGTGGTGAGTGTGCCCTCACTGTTTCCTGTGAGTCAGGCGGAGAAACAATGGGTAGCAGGGACGGGACAATCAATGCGATGATGGATGCAACAATTGGCACCGTGATGCATGGTGACGCATTGTGACTTTCTCACAACTTTCTCCCGACTTTTTTTGCTTGTTTTCGTTTTGTTCGTCTTAGCTGGGGTGATGACCTAGGACGAGCGTGTGGTTGAGGTATGACACCTTGTCTCAAAGTCTGAGCTAACTTGATTCCCGTTTCTTCAGCTTCAGCCCACCCCCCGAAATCAACTACATTGAGATATCAGTGTAATTATTAGCAGATTTTCACCTTTCTCAGCATTCATTAGCGATTTACGAGTATGCTAAAGAGAGCAAGTTATCACGTTATGGCACAGTAAATGTGTTGGGGTTTAGTGGATATGTCACTGGACTGTGGATCCGAGGAATCACAGTTCAAGTCCCACCGCGGCACCAATGTCCTTTGGCAAGACATTTATCTACATTTGCCACTCTCCACCTAGGTGTTAACCGATAGGATGCGAATGTTACTGCGGTTGGATTGGCATGTGTGCGCTTAAATCAGTAATTGCGGGGGCAGGAGATGGACTGTCCCTCTGTGATCCGTACATGAGGCAAAGCATATACTTTACAAAGTAATAATAAAAGTTTGACACAATTCTGCCATTGTTAGTATTATACGTATACCATCTTGAACAGTCAACTGACATTACAAGTCTGTTTGAAAGTTACGGCCGTCATGGTACAAGAACTTACTTTTCCTTCCTTTTCCTTCCTTCATTGAATGACAATTGTTGATCTTGATTATTCACTTTATCTTGGTTAGTTAGGGCTAATGTCACTCATTATCTTGAGTAAAGACTAATAGCCATTGTCATGCTGATCTAGCCTTAGTCACAGGAAAGGGGGAATTTTCACACATTGTGAGTATTATTGCTTCATTGATAGGGGTAACTTCCTGACAGGAAAGGAAGGTGACACCAATAAGAATTGATCTTTGAGCCTTGAAGTGAGCTCATCAATTATCTTCCTAATGAAGGCAGAATGACTCTTCAATTGAGATCATTTGTCTTTGCTCCTAAAGAGGTTAAGGACCGTGATTCAATAGGGAAGAATAATTGTTTAGGTTTATTAAGACAATGATTGGATGAATGACAGAGTTATGGAGAAAGAGGAAGAGAGAGAGAGAGAGGGGGCTAATCTTTTGTGGGTATTTGACAGTACATTTTGCCTTCATTATTTGTCCTACGTTCTAGTATAAAGGTCAATTAAATTTAACTTTTTGTATTCTTTAAAAAAAACTTTTTAGTCCTATACATCCCATTGAAAATTGGCTGGTACTTATGTTAATACATGGCAAGATTATATACAGAAGCAAATGAAGAGCATTTGATTTACAGCAATGATTACATTGAAGTGGAAATAACGGAAGGAAAACGGGACAAGATGAGTTACTTCTTTTTCATTGCCGTATTTCCCATATATTCAGGCAGATAAGTTACTCACAGGAAGCAAACTCTAGGGGAAGTACAAGTCACTTGTATGACATCATAGTGAAGGGTAATCGCATTTCTGTGATTCCAGAAAGAGGGATGCAAACCTTTAATTCACTCTGAATTGGTGGAAATGGCTCATCAATTGCCTAGATGGGATGCAGAGTAATTTTGATATAGAATTAGACAACAATTTGTCTAGTAGTCAGAGACATAGACATAGAGTGAGGCTCGATGGCTCAGTGGTGGAGTAATGGTCTTGTAACCGGGAGGTCCCAGGTTTGAAACCAAGTTGATGCACTAGTTCCCTTTGGTAAGGCATTAATCATTACCAAGTCCCTCGGAGAGGACTTAAAGCCGTCGGTCCCCTTGTTGCTTACTTACAAGCATACACATGCTTTCTTAGCAGTCAGGTAAAACAAACAAACCAACTGTATGCCTACCAACAACATAATATTGCATTGTTAACCCACAAATATCCCAATCCTAATATTTCTATTTACACATTATCTTTAACAATGTAAATTAATTATTCCAAAAGATGAAATTAGCTGCATCAATACAGAAGATTTTAAAGAGCAATAAAATGTCATAGATTTATGTGTCTGTGCACAATTATTGTGGGGGATGTAGCAAAACATTTCAGAGAATTATGTCATAGGAGTAGAAATGGAACAAAAAAGGGCTTATAATATCACAGATCTGGGATGCGGATTAGCCTCGTAGCGATAATGGGGTTAGATTTGTGAGGGGAAATTCTCCTAAATCTGAAATCATGATTCATAAATTGAGTGCTTATTTTTTATCAATGATGAGTTACATCTTTACTGAAGTAGGAGAGAGATGTCAACTTTTGTGTGTGTGAGCTGAAGCACGAATTCTGATAAAAAAAGTAGAGGATATGAGAAGAATGTAGGAACCGGTAAATGTATGTTCTAATTAGGCCATTTTCGTAATGTAATCAAATTTAATGCACAAATCTTTGTTAAGTGCCTCATTACAAATTATTTCATTCACATGTTACAAATAATTGTATTTCAATAGTCAGAATGCAAATTGCATACATTACATGTTGTTAGGTAGGACGAGACATAATGTTTGTCCTACCCTCAACAACTAATGTTGGAATTCGCATTCTGACTATTGAAATACAGTTAATCATAACAGGTGAATGAAATAATTTACAACATGCCACTTACAACAAACAAAGATTTAAACATTAAATTGAAATACATTACAAACAAGGTCTATTATGTTATATATTTTGAAGTACCGGTATGTTTTGCTACTTTGATGGCTTGAATCAATGTTAATAATCAGAAGTTGGTTTGTTATACTGTTCTCTGAGAATGTTGATTTTAACAACGTTTTAATTAAAAGGCTTGATGAAAATGCTTGATGAAAACTTTCAATGCCAATCAACATACATGCAAGTAATGAAATAAGAGAAAAATGATGAAACTATAATCATGTGACATGTGTTACTTTTGAATAATTTTCCTAAGAAAGGGAGGGATTCAAATAATTCTCATTACTGGGAAATATGTTCAATACTGTTAGCCCATTGGTAATCATTCTAAAGCGTGATGTGATTCTAACCTATTATAGGTGATGCATGAAATAAATCAACAAGGTATCTTTAAGACTTGCAGATTGAATGATCCCTTAATCATTTGAGAGATAGATATTCACAATAATGGGAGATAGTGTATCTTTCACAGCGAAAGCAGCGGAAGTAGAGAGGCTATAAAATGGGACTGTCCTCACACGCTCTTCTCATCCCTCATCTTCAATCACTTCTCCCTTGACCCTCTTCCTCATCTCATCCTCATCTATTCATTTGACCTCATTGTCCTAGGCAATATTCTCATCTAACGTTCAGTTCAGTTCGCTAACCTAAGGTAGTCAGCCCTCTGCCTCACCTGTGTGGAGTGGTACACGGTGTCTCATGAAAAAGCTGAATTTGTTAGTTTCATGATTCCAATTAATCTTCTATTCATTTGACCTCATTGGACCTCATTGTCCTACGCAATATTTTTTAGCGTTCAGTTCAGTTCGCTTCACTAACCTAAGGTAGTCACCCCTCTGCCTTACCTGCATGGAGTGGTACACTGTGTCTCATGAAAAGGCTAAATGTATTTTGTTTCAGTATTACATTGTGATCTGTGATCTTTTTATTTATTTGACCTCCCCTTTTTGATTTGCTTAACTGGTACACTTGCTGAATTTGTTGGGTTTCAAAATAGAATAGCATTTCATTGTAAGCCCCTATTTTGTACTTTTTATCTGACCTCATTTAATAGACAACACTATATTCTCCTTTACTTCCTCACCAGATTTCATGAGTTTGATTCTCACCTGTATGGTGCATTTGAATGGTACATCATGTCTCATGAAAGTGATGAAGTGATCTTAGAAGTTCTTGTGATACCCATAGAAATAGGCCTCCGTCTCCATCACACATCCTTTTGTACACATCTCACATTATTTTACATCTAGCTTTGCCTTCTGGGTGTGGCCTATTCATTCCCACATACACTGTGTATTGGGATAGTACACAGTGTTTTAAAAAAATATTAAAGAAAGAAAGGTCGTTACACCTTATAAAATCCCAGTAGAATCGGATTCTCAAGTCCCACCCTCCAACTTACCTGCTCAAACATCTGCAGTGAATTCTGACCTCATTATTCAGTTCAATATTCCTCACATCCTTCATTTGCACACCTGAGTTTATCTCTGGCCTACCTGGATGGGTTGATGTAAGGGTACACAGTGTCTCAGCAAAAAAGGGGGCTGAATGTGACAGCAGGCTTGTGCCAGAGACATAATAATTCAGTAATAGTGGATATACAACTTGCATGATGAAGAGCAGAAGCATGGTTTTGAAAAAGCAGAATAGGGACAATTTTTAGAAAGTCTGATAGATGTTGATAAAGACATAAATAGTGTGTGAAATTACCATAAAAGGTCATTAAAAAGTCATTAAAAGGTGTATTATATAATTAGATATGAGAAGAGATATGTTTTCTTGAGTGAAATTATTAGAATCTACTTCATGTCCAAACGATGAAAGAGAAGTGTGTCTCGATCTGCTCATTGGATTTCCAGTCCCCTTCACTTCTCTAATAATTTTATCTGTTTGGAGACAGAAGGGTGTTCAATCTGTCTAAAATGATATGAGTTTGTGCCCTTCTTGTTCCTGAAGAGATGAATTTAAGATGGAACAAAAACCAACAATAGCATAATACAGAAAAAACAGGATCTTCTATAAGCTATCTCCTAAAAGATATGATGTTGGAAAAGTATATGAAATATTCTATATCCATTGCATCACTAGTGAGTTAGATTATTGTAATGGGTTATTGTATGGACTATGAATGGATAAACAAAGTCTCATCTATCACACCATCAATACCATGCACATATTCTTGAAACTGAAATGCTACCAGAATAGTCAAATTGCTTTGTTGATACACCCTATAGTATTCTTCTCACCTGCATGGAAGGTACTTTCTCTCACCCCTACAGGCCTCCAAGCATCTATCACTCGGTGAGGGCAGTGGGTCACTCGCTTATATGAGACCAAGGGTGCGTTTATCGTGCAATTTTTTGCCTAGAATCAGAGTTTTCAAACGTCTTTCAGGCAAATTTTTAAGATGATAAATGCAAAGCCTTTTTCAAACGTCTTTAGATATGGGTATATTGAAACGCCGAAAAATTGTGTTTTGAATGTGACATAGAGCCAGAATCACGTTTCTGAGAGATGATAAACGCAAAGCTGTTTTGAACCACACATACAAATTGGACCTTCCCAGGCTAATCTGCTTCCTGGGTCAAACGGCGCAAAGCAGCTGCGCAGAGACAAGGCCTGTATTTTGAATCGTGAAGAGTCGATAAACGCGACATCCCGCATAATACGTTTGTATAGTGGAGTTCGATATGTACATATAGAGACGCCGATTCTGAGTGGCAAGACACGATAAACGCACCCCTAGCAAATTACAGGTATTCCAGCCCCCTGCTTGTGGTCCATTGCTCAAGATGATTCACCTGTGTAATTTATCATCAGTTGCCCCTCAGGGGCTCGTGTCAATAACAGGTCAATCGTATGGGTTGAACGAGGTGTCAAACTCTTGATTTGGATTATATTCGGACAGGTAAACTTCACTGATGTGTTGCTCTTTTTAATTTTCCCAAGGTGAGGCATTCTCATGCTGTATCTGTTTACATGTATAACCCGGGTATCTTTTCAGATTGACCTAAATTATAGGGATTTGTGACCTTTTATAATGCTTTTGTTTTCTTTGGTCACCCTGTACGTGGCACACCTGAGTGAAATGCTGGGCTTTCCCCCCTATGGCCTCCCGGCATCTTCTCTCTTGCTTCTTACAGATTTCAGGTCATCCTTTTGTTATTAATGCATTCCGAGGAAACACTGAGATTGCACCCTTCTCGTTCGTAGTACGATTGGCCTAGTGCGAATTGGCCATTGCGATTGGCCTAGTGCAACTGGGGCCTCATCAAGGTACAATTTCATTATGTAAGTTGACTATCAGTTTCAGATATAAGATGGGTTTGGAGTACCTTGTTTACTCACTTCAAATAGGTGACACATTTGATTTTTTTCTGTAGAAATTAACTTTGACCTTTTGGCTTTTTACTGATTTTAGTACCTTTTCTGAACCAGCTTTCCTTCTTTTGTACCTCTTTTTATTTACATTTATCAATTCGTCATTCAGGTCAACACATTATGATAAATATGATGTGTGCTATACAGAATAGGTATCACAAGTATTATTATTAATACATGACTCCACTAAAGTAATAACTGCAGACCAATTCGGTCAATTAAGTCTCCATAATCAATATTACTATCTTCACCTTTAAAAAATCTGCCATTGTAATCTTTCAAATAGTGGAGCTGCTCATTCTTGATTTCACTTTGTTTGTCTTCAACCCCATCCCCCTCTCTCTCCCTCTCTCTCTTTGCTACTTCCTCCACACCTTTACTTTTTTTTATTTTTCTCATCTCCTCTGCAATCTTATTCTTTGTATACCCCAAGCTCTGCCAAAATGTAATCCAGTTACAAGTTTGACTTGAAGATGACTGCCTATTTTTAGTTTAAATATAAGGGAGGTGCAAGTTAAAATTCAATATGAAAATGATTTTTGAAATGAATAAAACACAAAGTTAATATAAATCTGTAAATGGATTTGTAAACATTTAGCAGTACTCGAATCGCAAAGAGTCCAATAAGATCTATATCCTTTATTCTATACGTGCTCCTACTTAGAAAGTGACCTGTTCCAATTGCATGCTAATGGTGAAACTGTTCGGACATGACTTGTTTTTCATCCTCATTTGAAAACCTGAATTATTTATTGTTATTGCCCTCTGTTCCCCTGCATCGTCTATGCCTGACACACTTTCTTCAAGGTCGAACTTCCAGATCAGTTGGTACATGCTGATGCAGTAGTTGACTCTGGGTGCGTTTATCGGGTCTTGCCATCAGATATGTACATATCGAACCCCACTATCGAACCCCACTATCGAACCCCACTATACGAACGTGATTCTCGGGATGTCGCGTTTATTGTCTCTTCACGATTCAAAATAAAGGCCTTGTCTCTGCCCAGCTGCTTTGCGCCGCTTGACCTTGGAAGCGGATTAGCCTGGGAAGGTCCATAGAGCTATATGGGAAGGTCCGATTTGTATGTGGGGTTCAAAACAGCTTTGCGTTTATCGTGTCTCAGAAACGTGATTCTGGCTGTATGTCACATTCAAAACGCACCTTTTTCGGCGTTACAATATGCCCATATCTAAAGACGTTTGAAATAGGGCTTTGCGTTTATCGCCTTAAAAATTTGCCTGAAAGACGTTTGAAAACGCTGATTCTAGGCAAAAATTTGGTCGATAAACGCGACCTCTTTCAGGACAGGATATATGTTAGGGCTAATTTGATAACATGTTGTTCTTCAAATTGGCAACAGTAATATTTTACTTTTAGCGCTACAATGATAGCATGAAATATCTCTGAAAATAATTCACTCTGGAAAGAATGCTGTCGAAAAGTTTTTAAAACAATGATATTTAATCTCTCAATGTGTTGCCAATTTAAGGATTTTAAAACTTATTTTCCTTTTTAAAATTCCCAGCATCAAATGCAATATAGTCATGAAACAAAAATGGATGCAGTGTGTGCAGAAATGTTGCCCTTTCTACTCATTTTGCTGGTTTATTTTTTAGGGCTCTCAATCAAAAGGTTTTGAGCCAAAGCACAAAATGTGGAATAAATGTCGTGAAAGGGTTGAAAAAATTGCAATTACTGTAGAGCTGAGCATTTTAATGGTTTTGTATTGAAAATGTATCATCGGTGATATTTACATTTTGCCCTTTTCTTCTGAGGTCCTTGTAATTTTCAATCTCCTGAAGCTTTCTAGTGCTAATTTGTTGTCCTATCCTCCTTATTTCTTCATGTATTTACTGAGTACTAGAATCTTGATTTTTAGGTTGGAATATCTTATAGTGGTAGCCAAAACTGAGCGATGTTTAGAGAACAAATGTATATAAAATTATAAATATGTGGAAATTATGTGCTGCATTAGACCCCTACATCCATGCAACACCCCAGACTACCCTGTTGACTATTGAATTGTCTCTTTCCAATAGGTTTAGTGCAGGAACTACCCGATTCCAATAGCCAATGGGTTAAGAATCTGAGTTTAGTATATGGGGCAGCAGATATCATGTCACATCTCATTTTGTCATCTAAATGAGATGTGAAAACAGGAGTTCACTTAATAGCTTACAGTGCCAAATCCTGCAGAGATTTTGTCCAGGAAAAGTGGGCATCATGAACACATTTTTCTAACTTTATGGGTCCCAAATTGGATAGGAACATCAATGATCAGATATTATTTAGCAGTTTTTACTATTTGTTGTGTTAGTGACATGTAGATTTTGGAATGTGCTTGATTTAAAGTCAGTTGAACATTGCCACACAGAGTTGAACATTGCCACACACAGTTGAAGATCTGTATTCAGTGATGCAGAATGGGTCTAGTCATTGAGGGACTCTGGCATCTTTGGGAGGGGGGGGGGGCACCAGTCTTATCTGATGAATGCAATGCAAGTCAACATGACCACCGATTAGGGGGAGGGTGTGGGAGGGGTACCCATCATCTACTTTTCTTATCATTTTCCTCTTTTCTCTTTCTCTGTCTCTCTGTCTCTGTCTCTCTCTCTCTCTGTCTCGCTCTCTGCCCCCTCTCTCTTTACCTTTCTTTATCTCTCTCTCTCTCTCTCTCTGTCTCGCTCTCTGTCTCGCTCTCTGCCCCCTCCCTCTTTACCTTTCTTTATCTCTCTCTCTCTCTCTCTCTCTCTGTCTCTCTCTCTGCTCTCTGCCCCTCCCTCTTTACCTTTCTTTATCTCTCTCTCTCTCTCTCTCTCTCTGTCTCGCTCTCTGTCTCGCTCTCTGCCCCCTCTCTCTTTACCTTTCTTTATCTCTCTCTCTCTCTCTCTCTCTCTGTCGCTCTCTGTCTCGCTCTCTGCCCCCTCTCTCTTTACCTTTCTTTATCTCTCTCTCTCTCTCTCTCTGAACCTATTTAAAGAAATCTGTTGATCTCTTTCTCTCTCTTTTTGGAATTCATGGGGGTGGGGGGGGGGGGGCACATGCCTATTCCTCAAAAGTCTATAAAGATTTTTTTGTAGTTGAATGTGGGGTACTAGAAAGTACCCCTCTACCAGCAACTTCATCTCAGTGTTACAGTTTGAAGTGACTTCCATCCGTGACTTAGAGATGGGGGAAGGCATCCAACTACCGGTTTCTTTTCTGAATGGAGACGGGATGTCGCCATGTTGGACGTAAATAGCAATTAATGAGGGTGAGAAAGACAAAGCCTGGAAGGGATAAGGCTCAATGGCGCCAAGGAGTTTGGAGTGACTCTTCAGACGAGAGAGGCACGAGAGATGCGAGGGTGAGAAGGAATCGGTGGAAGAGGGGTAGAGAATGAAAGGAGATCGCTGGGCAGCAAAAAGGCAGGTGTAGAGGGTTAGGAGAAGGGGAAGGTAGAATAGGGAGAAGAGTCTTGGAAAGAGGGATGATAGAAAGGGGTAATAAAGGGGGATTTGTAGAGAAGAGAGAAAGAGATCGATGGAGAAATGGAAGAAGGTAATGTAGAAGAGGAACAAGAGCAGGAAGGAAGAGAAGGGACTGGTGGAAGAATTAGAGGGAAGAGTGAGATAGGGGTTTGTCATGGGAACGGGAGGGGGTAGGTAAATGTGTTGATGAGTGTGTGAGAGAAAGAAACAGACAGACAGACAGAGAGACAGAGATAGAGAGAGTGAATTAGAGAGAGTTAGGGAAGGGGTAGAGAAGAGATCAATGGATGACAGAGGAGGTACAGAAGGAAAGGGGTTCACTGTGAGAACAAGGTGGGAGGAGTAGATATAGGAATGAGAAGGCATGGTGGGAGGGAATGAGAGAAAGAAGAGTGCAAAGGGACGATGGAAGAATGAAGGTTATGGAATGATAGAGAACCATTGATAGGAACAAGAGGACATTTTTTTTTAGGAGAATAGGAACAAGACATATGGAGATGGATGAGGGTGAGAGGTGAGGGTGAGAGGTAAGGATGAAGAAGATGAAATTGATAGAGGAAGGTTTTGGAAAACATGATGGACTGGATGATAGGTGTGAAGGAGAAGAGGTAGGCACAAGACAGTGGAGAGAGGTCTGAGTAGAACGGACAACTTTGAAGATGGTGTGGAAGGATCAGAGAGGGGTGTAAGGAAAAACCAAAAGGGGTACAGATAGGGGCAGAAATGGTAAAAGAATCTTACAATGGAGTATAGACTCGTGAAGAGAAGGGGGTACGTAGAAGGGCAAAGACTTGTAGGGGTTAAAACAAGAATTACGAAAGGAATGGGTGTAGTGGCGTTGAGAGGTAGTTGGGAGAGAGAGGTGCAGATCAGTGAGGAGAAGGAAAAATCATGTTGAGATCCAAAGGGGAGGGGGGAGGGGGGTAATTCTCTGTTAAGGGTTTATATCATTCTGTCTATCAGCAGATGAACCTAAAGGGAGAGGGTCGTCAGTTTTCATGTGCAGAAGGCCAAAATTCGCTGACACCAGACTTTGTGGAAATACCATTAATGGGTATACAAGTCTCGCACACAGCAAACCCGTAGTCCCATCAAGAAATACTCCCTAGTCTTTGGGCGAGTGAAATGTAATATAATGACTTAACCATATGGGGGATGATTGGAAAATGCAGAACATTATATAAGGCCTCTTGGTCACAAAACTGAAGACTAATCTTGGCGATTGACAACACCTGGTAAACACTCAGATGGTGTCGAATTCCCCACGAGAGCCTGACGTTATTCTCTTTAAAATAATGGAGGACTACAGAAGCAGTAGAATCTAGACCAATATCTTTCACTCCAAGATCTTTACGAGGTACAATGGCCCAAGCAATCACTGTATCTCCAATACTTCACTTCCTGCACCAACAGCAGCATCAGTCCTCTCAGTAATTCATCTTGAACGGAAACCTCCTGACAGTCTCTCCAATCATGAACCTCATTCATGATTTAGCATCGCTCAACATTCATGAGTAACTCTGACTGATCGTGGCTGGGGGTTCCGCGGCTGAGCAAGCGCTTGTGCCTTCCTGTCAGGATCTATCTGACCCAATTTCTCCTAAACCTTACCCTTTAGACGATCTTCTTCAAGAGATAATTGTTTGCAGTAAACTTTTTCTTAATTTTAGTCAAGAAACATTTTATATCGCTGTTTTTCCACTAACTGGTAGTTTCTGTTGAGAGCCAGAGTGGCATTCATTCTGTTTGTAATGATTTTGAGAAATTGTCCTTCTGGTTTAGAGCGGACAATATACTGAATGCATGAAGTCTCTTAACTTTATAAAAACTTTTGTTATTGTTTAGTCTTCATCGCGAAGGAAATCATAAAGTTGTAGCCTATACTTGTAGCCCAGGTCCTGTTATTGTGGCCTGTGACTGCCAACTTTCTTAAATTATACTCATTATTTATAGAGTTGTGGGGTATTAATTATCCTCTTAAATGTAGGGATACCTCCTGCAAGTTTCACTCAATTCCTATTTTCAATACAAAATCCAAGAAATCGATGATTTTTCAAAATGGTGTTTTGGCTTTGTAAATGGGCCTAATGATTCATTGACTGAACTATGAATGTGTTATCTCAAACAGGTGTGCAGACTAGATGAAGCTGTTTATGTTGTGTGATTTATATTATTCTCATTTTGCATGATATGTAGATGATCTTTGTCAACTCTGAAGTAAATATATGAACTCCAGTAGCAGTTGTAGAGGGGGCTTTGGGGGCTCAACCCCCACAAACAAATCTGAAGGCCCCCCCCCAGTTCTTGATTATAAATAATACAAGTGTGGCACACATGAAAATGAATGCAAATTAAATTGGTCGCTCTGTCTCCCCTCACAGCAGAACCCCTGAAGCCCCCTTCCCTCCAAAAAAACACAAACCTTTCTGTTAGAACTGCGCCTGATGAAATGGAATGCATGGTGGTATAGGAGTAGCCCCTGGTGACCCACCACTTATTTTTTAATACACGTATTTTAGTCATTTTATACAGATTGTACTTTTTGAAAAGTAGACAAGGAGATGAGTGATTAAATAATGACTGCACAACAATATAGTATCAGATGGATCATATGTTCAGAGCAAGAACGGAGTTAACTCTGTTGTACAATGGTTAATATCCTTCTGGCTCCTTAAAGTGACTTGGTAACATTGTCTCGGATTCTGAAACAAAATCCTGGATTTAGCTTATGCTGCAATGATAATTATAAACCTTTAGGTCAGTCAGGAACCCCATGACTTTTACAAGCCGATCGCCTGTCTGATTATGATATCAAGATATTTATGATTGGAAATCGAAATCAAATTTTGCGTTTTCCTAACGGTTTTCATAACTCTACAGTCTATTGGGGAAAACGAGTATGGTAAAACCGGTCACTCAAAGATTTTTACTTTTATGAGGCACTTTTTGATCATTTTGAAGCGCAATTTGTTTAGGGCTTCAATATTACACCATATCACAGACACTGATAACACATAGGGCCGCGCATCTCAGATTTAACATTGTTAAACGATGCCTTTAAAGGCAATATGAAATAAAGTTATATGATTATATCTACAGAGTTTCCATTAATTAATTTTAGTATTTAAATTCTGAAGTTTTTTTTAAAAGATATAAAGTGATTAGAAAAGGAAAACATGAGGGGCTTTGCAAAACAAAGGAATCTTGAATCCATGGCTGAATGCCTACATTTTTAAGTAGCAGCCATGACGAAATTCTTTGAAAAGAAACTTGCAGATGTGCCAGCATATGGACTGATACTGTAGGGCTGACTCTACATTGAACAGTGTTCAATAAACGGGATGACTATTTAGGATATTATTAAACCCCGTCTTTCATTCAAACTGTCACATGTTTCACACCTCATTGGCAAAACTACAAGGCACTTCTTGTAGCGCAGGAAAGACCTACAAGCGCATGACTCACCACCGCCAATAGATCCAGCCCTCTTTCAGAACAAAAAAAGATGGCTGCATGTGTTTCAAAATTAGATTGTGTAAGCCCCTAATGAGTCCTTATCGCTCCGAAAGTGACACATAGATAAGCTTGGTTTAGTCCCCCTCCCCTCGATGCCTTTTCCAAGGCCAAAAGAGAGGTTTTCCCCTTCTAAATGACACAAAATGACACATAATTATAGCCATTTTGAATCAAATCAGATCAAGTTATCAAGATTGTCTCTCAGAAATCAATGGGAGATCCCAAAACTTTTTGAATCGGATGATTCAGCCGATGACATCATTCTGTCTAGAGCAGGCTAGTCTAACATCTAGACTGAAATTCCCCATTAAAAACGTTGTGTTAATGTGTGAAGGAAGGATTAGGGGTAATAAATTGTCTAGACAAACATTGTTTTGGATGAAGGCTTGAAGTTTGTACATATTCATTTAAATCTGAGTAGAAACAACGTAAACTCAACAATGGGTTCAAGTTTTGTCTTGGTCAAGTACTGAAGTTTAACCGAGAGTTACCGGTGTATCAGTTCAATCAACTTGGTCTAAACAAGTTGCTTTGCTTTGCTGCCGACAGAGAATAATGTGTACCATCAACTACAATATAATACAGTGGTATGTTTACAGTTGGAATACATAAAATCAACCTAAAAAACTTTGCCCAGCAATATGAAGAAATTAAAGGACACCTTATAACAAGCCCAAGTCAGATGCATGGAACTCAAATTGGAGGATGGTTATGTGCGGGCCCTGTTCTTTGCAAGTGTGTACCGGTTCGTCCAGTAGTCTACTCTTATGTAAATAAAAAAGTGGGATAAAACTGGCATCAATTTTTAGAATTATAGGTAATATATGGTAATATACAGAGCAAGTTACACACATATATTTGGTGATTGGTATACTATAACCTTTGGTTTATAGAAGAATAACAATTTTTTAGACCATTACTTCAAGCAGGGTTGTACCATGTTACTAATGCTATGAACATCAGATTTGCCTGACATAGCAACATTAATTCATACCACCTTTTATTAATACATTGGATATCAAGCAAAGTAAAAATTGATTCCTAGTTTCTTCTCTGTTTAAAATATTAAAAAAAGGGGGGGGGGTCACTCAGTGTAATTTGTTATTTCATTTTGTTTAAAGAATGCCGCTACACATACGTATGGTATAGGCATGGTGCAAAAAAAATAAGAAAAGTAATGGAATTCATCATTTTGTATGATAATTAAAACTTTAAATCAATGATGAGCCATTGCAGTTTTTGTACTACTGTAACATAATGTTTGTACAAATATTTATAAAAAAGGGGCTGGCTCTAAAAAGCTTCTGTGGCAATGGGAAACTAGGAATCAGTAACTTACTTGGTTTAATAAAGCGTATTGGAGGATAAATTGCAGACTGAAATACATCATCAGTAGATTTCAAAAAAAGAAGTTCTTAAATTGATTATATTTAAAGAACAATAGAATCTTCAGTCAGTGGGTAGTGAAATATAAGCTTGGATTTCAGACTAACAAAGAACAGCTGTCACTAAAATAGAAATGGCAGCCAGCAAGATTCACTTCAAATGACTAATTTGTCATTAATCCCCAGAATTGGGTAAAGCTATAAACCAATAATATACATGTATCTTGTCATGATATCCTATACTCCATGTACCTCTCACACTACATGATATGGCAAAAGTATAGGAAGATGAGACGGTGAGAAAAGAGAAAGTTCATAGTGATGTTGAGATTTTGTTTAAAGTTTCTTCTTTACTTTTTAAAATTTGTTTAAAGATATGAACACTGGTTTTGCCTTGATGCTTGGCCACTACTCATTTTATTTTCCAAGTTTGTTTGTTAAAAACATTACCAAATCCCATTGGATACTGTTTTTAAAGTTAGTGATGTACAATATGTCAATGATTCTTTGAGCATTCATCTTTTCTTTATTTGGCTAAAATACTGTTGGGTTTAATTGTGAAAGTGTATCAGTCATCTAAAAAATTAATTTGTGTACAGCTAGAATAAACCTTAACAAATTTACCTGACATTCTATGGGTTTTAAGGAAAATTTTAAACCATTGATTGCATCCCTTTCTTTGGATATATGTGCTAAATGGTTGGGGAGGGGGTGTACATGCTTTCCAATACAAGGGGAGGGGGTCCCCCACAATTCACTAGCCCCAAGGGTTGATACAGAACAAACCAACAAAATAGAATTGCTCATTGTGGTGGGTAGTGAGCATGGAGTCATTCACAAATATAATTTGTGGCTGGCGGGATGAGTGAGTGTGAAAGTTTGTAGTATGACTAAGACGGATCCCACCAGGTACCAGCTACCAGCAAGCACCCCTGTAATGTTATCTGGTATCTGGTATTCCAATTCCTCTTACTCATAACAAGACCCATGACTTGTCTTCTTAATCTTCTCCCGTTTTTCTGTCTGTCCATCTGTGTGCCATTTGGGTTTTGTTGTGGTACTTGTTGCTTTTGTCTGATAGCGCTACCAGACATTATTGAGGAGACACGATGGCTCAATGGTAGAGCAATGGTGTTGTGCCGGGTTGGAGGCAAATTCGACGTGCTACTGCCCTTTGGTAAGGCGTTAATCCTCATTACCAAGTCCCTCAGAGAGGACTTAAAGCCGTTGGTCCTCTGGTTGCTTACTTACAAACATATACATGCCTTCTTTGCAGTCAGGTAAGGCAAATGCTCAACACCGAAACCAAACCAAACCAAACCATATCTATTGTCCATATGTAGCGTTTGATTCCTTCCATCATTTTCCATGTGGCATTTCCCAATGTTATCAATATAACATGTCATGAATAAACTGTTACAAGTTATCTGCTGCCCTTAACTTTAAACAGAGAAAAAATAGAAAACCTCTTTGATATCAAACATAAACATGGTCTTTCTAAAGTAGATTCCATGAACAATGATAGAACTTGTACAAAGGTGAAACTAAATATCACAAGTATTATAACAAAATATTGTTTTCACATGCCCCTAAACAATTCCCCCAGCCATAAAGTTGATTCACATTTCCATATTTATGCTAAACATCATGGAGTCATTATTCTATTCAATTCCCTCTCTTATTTCTCCAACTTTTATCATTTTGGAAGAAGGACCCCCTGCAGTGGTTTTGTTTCTCTGCGTTCTTCTGTCATCCTACCTCCCCACAAAGATATGAGTCATTGTGAGATAGGGGTTGTTGTCTGACCAGTAAAGTATGCTATTCAACTAAACTTTGCCAGTAATACTGGTACTGGTAGGTAGGGATGAGTAAGGTTTTGGTAAACGTGCTGGTATGATTGTTAAAAAAGAAGGTTGAATTCTGGTAAAGTACTAAAGGTGAGTAATAATTTGGGGGCTGCCTCATTTTTATGTCAGGTTGAAAGATTATCATATTATGAGTAATAGCCCTTAGGGATAGATCTTCAATCATATTCAAAATATGAGAAATTGCTGAGAAGTTTGGGCCACACTTTCATGCTACATCTGTGTGTAGTCCCATGTACACATTCCTTTGTACAATGCTTGTGACTTCAGTCAATTTCTCTTCATTTTTAATGACCCTCACAGTATACACCAATTCTTACACACTCTATAATCATGGACCTATATAGTCCATGCTATAATCATGGACCTATATAGTCCATGCTATTAGCAACCTCTCACAATTGCTTCTGGAAAGTTTCTTCCAGGATGTTATCACATGACCAGAACTCAAGTTTATCTTTAATGGATGACGGGTTTCAAGATCAGTTTGATATTTCCTTGTTGCTTTCTTGGAACTTTTCAAGCCTGTTTTTTTCCAAGTGAAGAGAAAAGCATGGGCCCTACTCAGTGATATGAAGATGTTATGGTCGGTGTGACTTCAACACAAAGGTCATGAACTCCTAGAGTTAGCCTTCATGCATATGAAGATTGACCCATATCTATATTGTTCATTTCAAGATTTATTTGTTTTGATATATGTGAACATGACTCATGATGAACTCAATGATGAACTCCATGATGAACTCAGTGATGAACTCAATTTATTTACAGAGATACTGGTGGTATAGTACTACATGTTTATGGTTATTAAAGACCATTTTTTCCCCATCTGATGCATGATTTATTTCAAGGTGTCTTTCCATTAAAGTCACTCGGTAACATTGCCTCAGATTCTGAAATCCCGTGACTTTTACAAGCTGATCGCCTGTCTGATTATCAAGATATTTATGATTGGAAATCAAAATTTAATTTTTTGTTTTCCTAAGGTTTTTTATAACACTACAGTCTATTGGGGAAAATGAGTATGGTAAAACGAGTCACTCAAAGATTTTTACTTTTTTGAGGCACTTCATGATCATTTTGAAGTGCAATTTTTTTAGGGCTTCAATATTACACCATATAACAGACACTGATAACACGTAGGGCCATGCATCTCAGATTTAACATTGTTAAACGATGCCTTTAAACCTCATGCAGCTTTTCATGTCTGAACAAACTGTTCTCCAATTCACCTTTCTTTTAAAAGCCAAACCTAAGCCCAGTTAGTCATCATTTTTGTTTACATGCCAACGAACATTCACATGTCAGTGTTTGGGATAGCTGTTTGTTTAGGCTGAATGTTTTGTTTTGTGTTTCTCAGGACATAGGAAAATAGTGTTGTTGAACTTTGCTCTCTGATAAAAGTAGTTACCCCCTACATGGCAGTTGCGTCAAAGCCAAAGGAGTGATTAATGGCATTGTTTTAAAGATAATATGTCCCTTTTGCAGCTAACATCAAATTCTGTAGAACTTTGCAGGAATTATGAATATGTCATGTATGTCCTATCTGTGAAATTTAAACATTAGCAGTGTCCTAATATTCAAATTATGCAAGGAAACCTGTTTACTTGCTAGACTTCACTGTCAGACACTATTGAGTGACTGACTGGCTTTTTCATCTTTGGTAATAACATACATAAAATGAGCTGTAAAGGGTACATGAGCATTTGTCTACATCAATAACCCACTTCTTGTAATGGCCAAAATTAAACTGATTGAATCTTTGCGCAGCATAAAACATACGACCATTCGGTACAATGGTCTGAAAATCAGACTATTACTTACTGGCTCTATAGCTCCTAAGTCGATTCGACAACTAATAGTTGTTATTTTCCCACTTAAAAACATTTTCAAGCCCCCCTTTTTTTAGGGAAGTTCTAAATTAGTATTGTCTTTCAAATGCCGTTGGAATTTAACTTTTTCATTTTTTTGACCTGCAAATTGGACATAGTACCTTTAAAGTACGGGTAGATTGATGCTTATACTTGTAAAGTTGATTTCACACTACAATGTTTGAGGATTGCTATCTATGTATCCTTTCGAGATAAGTATATTTCACTCTTAAACTTGTGACAAATAAGTTAAACAAAACTACAGCCGTAAGTACAACCATTTGAACTATGTCATCTGCCCAATACAATGCAATAGAAGTCATCAATTGTCCGATCAGCATCATGTCTACCAACAGGAACACTTGAACTATAAACAATATTTAACACTCCCATTATTCTCTTTTGTTCTCGTTTTTATCGCTTCTTTTCATTGTGATTTTGTCTGTTCTCAAGGTTTACTCAGCACAGGGTCTGCTTTTGTTTACAAATATTTGTTTATTGCTGGTTGTGTTGTTGTGGTTTCGTTTGTTGTGGATATATAGAGGGGTCAGTGACCCTGTGTGCAGGTGGAGGATTGCCCCAATGGGCAGAGATAGGGAGAGGAAGTTATGGGCGGGATGACAAAGAGACCTATTTCCTTTACGCCGTGAAAAGGATCTGTTCATACCAAGTCATCGTACAGGGCCTAGTTTGCAGGTACAAACCCTTTTGAAAACTTTGCGCATAATGAAAATAGACGTTTATATTTGTAATATTAATGAATATATAAGATGTGAATTATATCTATATGTGGAGAAATGTGAAAACTTGTACAGGTGAAAAAACAAAAACAAGAACTGCTATGATTACTTTTTGTTTGTTAATTATCTGTAACAAAATGTCATTATACCTTGTGACGATGTTATTTCAATAAATTCAAATTCAAACAAACCCTTGTCATCGTATTCGTAGTGTATAATGGAGTGTCTTGACTGTGAGACTATATAGATTGCATGGTCTACTACACTCCATAGTCCCTGTACTGTAGCTGACACAGCCAGAAACTGACAGTTAGTTTCGACTCCAGGCTTTATAGACTTTTGTATAAGTATCAGTAAGTTCTGGAAGAAACTCAAAATTACGTCCAAGAGCCTACATCCAGGCATTTTGGGCGTATTGGCAATAGCGAGAATCGTGAAGGTGGTCTAGGCTTTATTCAAGTCAGAATGTATTTGTACGAGTTAATTTCAGGGTGTTTTGTGTAGGCTGTGCTTGCAGATTACAATTGGCTTGTCCTGTGGATAGGACTAAAAGCCGTAGGTCACATTATAAGCTTTCTTGACACTCTAGTAAAGCAAACAAATCTATGGATAAAAGAGACTGAGTCATATTACTTGAGACAATTCTCAGCATTCACAATGGTATAAACTCTTGCATTCTGACAAGTTCAATATTCTGTTTACTTTAACGTTGTAGTTCAGTGTACAAAGTTGTGTCGTGGTGAAGAACAATATCACTTTGATGAGTCATCGGCTCAGTCTTGTTTCTGCGTGTACGTAATTTAAGCCCATGTTTGTTTCATGCTATGAAGAATGAGGCATGATGTACAAACACTTTGTTCAGATAAGACTTCACAACTTTGAATCAGTTGCACCTGCCCCTATTCCAGAGGCTAGCCACAGATTGTCAACAAAGAAATGATTGCTAGTCTGGTTGGTTAGGAAGTGGGAGAGAGTGAGAGAGAGAGAGAGAGAGAGGAAGAGAGACCCCGTGTCCACACACAACACTTTCCGTGATTAGGGGTGATTAGTTATACCATTTCGGGATAGTTATACGATGAAATTGTGTGTGTGGACGCTTACTAACGATACGTCGTATAACGAAACGTCGTAAAACGAAACGTCGTATAACGAAATGCGGTTTTGGGCATCGTTTCGAACTAGAAATCAATAAAGAATCACGTCTAATCACGCCTAATCACGGAATGTGTTCTGTGTGGACGTAACTAGTATAACTAGTATAACTAGTTGAACTAGAACGGTATAACTGGGCTGGGTTTAACGTGACCTCGCGCGAAAGGAGACCTGACCTCTCATTTCTGCTTCCATTTCATGACCGCAGTAGCAAACTGCGCACCTATACGACGTTTCGCTGTAGAGTTTCGGGATTATTTTCCTGTGTGTGTGGACACCCTGGAATTTATACGATGATTCTTTATACAACGTTTCGTTATATAGTTTCGGGATAAATTGTTTTGTGTGTGGACACGCTGAGAGAGAGGAAGAGAGAGAGGAAGAGAGAGAGAGAGAGAGGGGAAGAGAGGGAGAGGGGAAGAGAGGGAGAGAGAAAGAGACGGGAGGAGGGCTGACAGACCATTGTACAGCTGATTATGGTCTTGTAATATCATGTAATGGAAAATAAAGAGGTACCACAAATGAATGGCAAAATGGAAGATTCAGGACAAATAGACAGACGAAAGAAACAAATGACTGTGAATATGGGCATAAAGATGCACAGAGAAAGGTATAGATGAGAGAGAGAAAGAGAGGGTGGGAGATAGAGAGAGAGAGAAAGGGAGAGATAAAGAGGGGGGGGGGGTAGTAGACACCTAAAAGTTGAGGTTTCCTTCAAAATAGTGGTTTCCTGTTTGAGGGGGTCTGGCTTTCTCCTTTTGTGGTCAAAGCCATGGCCTCCTGGTTTTGTTTTGACTGTTTCCCTCTTCCATACCTGCATGTTTTAAAGGCCCTAATCAACTCTGACAATATGGCCCAAAATATGTGGGCATCAATACTTTTATGCTGTTGTAGATACTTTTCTTCAGATTTCTTCCTAATATTCCCCCTCCTTTTCTCTGAAGATTGAGTAAAGTACCATCTTGGTTTAACAAAACAGAGGGAGACTGATATTATCGACCGAAAAGAAGTGTTTACAATTTCAAATATAATCTTGGAAGAAGCTACGGTTACTATTTTGAGTTATGATTTCATACAATCCAGTTTTGAAATTGAAATTCACTTGTAGATTAGTGATGTTCACAAAGATGTTTCCAAGCAATAGGAGAGAGACAGAGAGAGAGAGAGAGAGAGAGAGAGAGAGAGAGAGAGAGAGAGAGAAAGAGAGAGAGAGAGAGAGAGAGGGAGAGAGAGAGGGGGGTGGGGTAGTTATGTGCCCCCTCTCCTTCTGGCATTTCCTAACTATACAAAGGAAAGAAATACCGGTAAGCAAAACTGTGTCTGTGTGCACCCTTCCCCCTGCCCTCGACAAAATCTTGAACTAAATAGACACCTTTAAAATGTAAAACTTAAACCATAATTGTTATCCTTTAATTCATTTAATTCTGTGAACAAGTGTAAAGGAAAAGGCAGTCTGGTTACTGTGCTTGTAGGATTAGGTATTCCCTTGAGTTGACTCGGCTTGTAATGATTGTGGTCAAAAAGACCAAGTCTGTGCCAAAGAAAAAAGGTTCTTGGAAGTATTTCAAAGAATTATGAATGTTTTCATGTTTTGATCGAGAGACAATAGTTTACATAGCAATCAATTACATGACGTAAGTTGCGATGTTTCTCTAATTTGAATTTTGAATAAATTTGGTTTGTGTGTTTTTTTGTTTGTTTTCTTCCTTGTCTCTGTAGGGGATGGGGTTGGAAAGGGTTCAAGATATTTATATCCATAAAATATACAATGCCTCTGGTATATATTGAGTAGAGAATAATACATATTTTGAATGTGACATCATCAGTTGTAGATAAGCAGTAATTTTTTATAGTACACAACATGCAACTGGTTTAGATCATGCTGTGAAAATACTTGCAAGTTTGCCAGGAGATGTTCACTCATTTTTTTGTTATAACTGTCTCAGCAGCGATTGGGGAGTGAAAGTCATTTTCACCTTGAGGGCTTGTGACGACTGTGATAAAAATGAAATTATGAAGGAGATAAAATCATAACCATATGCTTAACCTGACCTATTTGTATCTTATTCGATTTTCCTTATTTTCTGTAGTTCATTTTGTTTTTGGTAATTGATTGCAGGAACCACTTGCCTAAAGTACAAACACATTCCCCAAAATCATTATCATAATGAATAAGTAGGCCTATACAGTGTTAAGTTGACATCTAAGGCTGTTTTCAGGATTAGATTTAAAAAATAATAATTGAATGTTTATAAAAGTGTAAGGTGATATTAGGCTTTAAAGTCTTGAATACTGACTCAAAAGAAAATTAAGAAAATGCTATGACAAAATTTTGAAGAAGAGTGATCTTGTAAATGTAAAGGCTTGTATCCATTTTTGAGCCCTATTCCCTTGATTCATCTACCGGTGACCCAGCTCCCTATTTTGGAACAAACGGAATCCATGTAAGGTACAATGATGGAATGTAAAAAATTAAATTTCATCTGCATCAAATTTACCTTCTGTATTATGTCTATTTTGTAATTAATATTCACTACTGTCCTCTTTAATTGTACCCTTCCCATCCAATTCCAACCCCATCGACCCCCTCCCTTTCTCCCTCCCTAACCCCTCCCAATGAAGTAGCCCCCCTTATGAAGCCACACAAACCACCAGAGTACAAAAACAGCATCTGGTATAAAGGGAAAGATGGAGAAGATGGCAAGCTGTGCGATACGATGAGACAGTGATTTCTCACGTTAGTCATAGCCCATCTCGGTCTCATTGATAACACCTTTCAACAATGCTTGTTGTGTGCGTACACTAACGCCGTATGAAACATGGATATTTATAGGCAAATCATGCGGTAGAAATTTTTCTACTCATTCACGATCAGCTATTTTGCCTTATATGGTGTCAAAAATATTGATTTTTCTCTATTTTGTCATTTTTAAGTTGCATACCAACCTTTCCCAAAGTGAGGTCTTGAGGTTGTTTAGTTTTGTCTGTTTTATTAGTATGCTGCCTTTTATGCAGTCCTCCAAATAGACTTATAACTAAAGGGGGGGGGGGGCGGGTCTCACGAGGATCTAGACCCCCATTTTTCACTTGTTAAATTTTATTGGCATTGAACCCCGTCTTTTACAAAAGAATTAAATAGTTAGCCCCATGTCTTATAAGATAGATGTGTTGTAGATCACAAGGTATGGGATTTACTTCCCTGGCACAGCACAAAGGTCCTTTGGCAAGGCATTAATCTGCATTTGCCGTACTCAACCCAGGAGTAGTAAAGTGGATGCCGGGTAAGATTTATTCTGCTACGGAGGCCAGATCTGAAGCTAGGGTAAAGTCGAAAGTGTTTTGCAAGTGCATACACCCTGTATATAGCGACATAGCATAATGTGATAAGCACTATTCACAAATGTAATAATTTATTTCATTTCTTTTTCTTCTTTTCTTTGTTCCTTTCAGATCACCATCAAAGAGCTCCTCATCACGGCTTGCGAGACCGAACCAGACCCTGGCAGTGAGGTGATAGTCTATGATCAAGGCACACTGGATATTACATGCCTCACCGCTGACACTTTCCTGAGTGTTCTTCTGGCCAAGCTAAACGAGAGCTTCAAGACTGTGTCTTTACTAGCAGGTAAGACTTGAACAAGACTATTCATAATTGATCAATTAATTGATAACTTGACTCTCTCCTGTGAAGAAAATAACTTATTTTCTCTGAAATGTATGAAATGATCAAACTGCTGTACAATCATGGATTACTTGTATTAAACCCTTCATGATGATTTGGAGGAGGGGGACCGAGGAGTGAGTATCCCACCATTTTTTTTTTTGGTGTTTAATGTTCAATGTTTGATTTTTGTTATTGTTTCCTTTGTTATTCTATGTTTGGATGTTAGATGTTTTTTTTTTATTATTTACTGGCAGTTTTTACTTGGGTTATCTACTGCAGACGGCAAGAAGGGCATTAAATCTTTTAAAAATGATATGAAATAATACCCTCCTGGCTCTTAGTGAATGGTGCAATATTTAGTGAATCTTTTTTGTATGTGTAGTGGTAGATTCTTATCAAAGCTCCTATGGATTATACAGGTAAGAGAAATGGCAATTTGATGTTTCATTATTTATGTTCAATTTAGTTTTTGTCTTGGTATTTATATTTTGAAAAAATGTCCAAATGAATGAGATGAAATACCATTTGAATCTCTTAAGCTTGCCTTTCATGTAATTGGCCCTGTGTGTTGTAGAGCTATTTGATGCTCTGGCATTTAATGATTTTTATTGTCATAATACCATTGAAAAAACATAAGTGGTTGAAACGTATTGCCTATAGGTTATAGGTCTTGGTACCTGTATTGATTTTATGAGAATGAAAGAAAGGAGTATTCAGCTGGATGAATTATAATAGAATGACCTTAGAAATGGAGAATGTGATGAACTACATTTATATATATAGCAGTGCTGTTTAGCTCGTAAGGCTCAAACAGAAAACAACGAAGAGAAGGGAAAAATAACAATCCTCAAATGCATAGAAGCCATGCTTTAACATGCCACGACTTGCCGCAGTGGGTGTTTGCGATGAGAACGCTATAAGAGATGAGCTCGTTATTGATGCCTCATCGATGCCTCATCCTTGCCGTGACTGCAAGCATCATCTCGTGATGGCCAAGAGAGGGCTTTTGACCACGTCATCGGATGGTCTCCGTAGGAAGGAGTCAGCTAGGAGCGTGGAAATAACGTCTGAAATCATTTCCCTCTTGACAGGCTGAGAGAGTCGTTTTGTTTTGAGATGAGCGTTGAGCTTTGTAACTCCTTGTGTAGATCTCTTGTGACGTAACATTGTGAATTTGTTCATTGTTTTACCATTTCAATATTTCATTACACTGTGGAAAAAACATATTTTCTGTCATGTTTTTAAAACTGCCATAATATGTGATGATTGACTGTTGTTTCAGCAGAGCTTGACTCTAACAGATGCAGTTGTTTGTCCATACCTGTTTTGTACTGCATTTATTAATTATTTTTCTTTGTATTTGATATTGTTTTATTATATTAATTAGTTACCGATTCCTTTCGTGTAAAATTGGTGTATATCAATTTTAGTTATGTTGTATGGATTTCTGTGTAGTATGATTAATTATAAATTGTGGTTTCTGTTTTGTTTTGTAATGTTGCAAAATGCCATTAGCACAATCAAAGAGTAGAATTAGTATGGTTTGATTGAAAAATACCTGATCAGACTCATACTGCTTTTGTGTTTCATCATACACAAATTGGCAAAATGGGATAAATATACTCATAATGAGTCTTGAATCAGATACGAGACAAGTTACACATCAGCCATCTTGTAATGGTTATGATTATCAAGTCACCTCTCGATTCAGTCAAGAGAGGGGATTTTCATAATGACAACATACATATATGCATCACCCAGGCGTATGTTACATCAAGGATATCTTGTGATGAATAATGATAATTAATCCAATGTTTGATGAGCTCATCATTATCAAAGCTAACCACTAAATTAGACGATTACTCATAAGAAGTTGAAGGGAATATCCTCAGACAAGTTGACACACCCCCTTGGCTCCATGGTATAGATTAGTCTTATATGTTATATGTGATATGTGAATGCTCTTTTAATTAATGGTGATTCATCTAGATCTTGATGGATTTACTTAAACCCACCTGATGCTTGCAATGGATCACGTTTCATTCATAAAGAGTGAATGAATGAATGATTGATTGATTGATTGATTGATTGATTGATTGATTGGATGGATTGATGGATGGATGGATGGATGGATGGATGGATGGATGGATGGATGGATGGATGGATGGACGGACGGACGGACGGAAGAAAGAAAGAAAGAATTAACAAACGAATGAATGGATGAATAAACGAATGAATTGATGAATGAGTGAAAGAGTGAATACGTGAATGAATGAATGAATGAATGAATGAATGAATGAATGAATGAATGAATGAATGAATGAATAAATCAACATTCTACTTTTCTTGCTTAATTCTTGATGTATGTTAAATGTACGTGTAGGTATTTTAAATGAGATTGGCTTATAAATGGACTTCTATAATTGTATTCCATTAAGTTGTATGCCATACTGGTATTCCCATTAATGATCACAAGGTAACTGCTTGTTCAATAATGACTGTTAAATTGTTATTGCATATGATTTATGTTATATTGCTGTATCAATGAGTCATGTTAAGTTTTATGTTCTCTTTTTTTTATATGGTTTTCAAGTGATTGTTCTTGTAGGTGCATGAAATAAACTCCTCAAAAAGCTCTGCAGTTCAAGTTTGAACGTTGATAAGAAAATGATAACTCTCCTGTGACTTTATTATCATATCTGATGTTCGTATCATTGGAAAGCCTGTTCATGCCGCATTTTTAATGATGGACGTTGCAGTACACCTGAATATCATGCCAAGTCAAAAGTGAAATATTGGAAAATGCATTGTTATTCCTTCAAAACACAATCCATCTTCCAAACAGATTAAGAGTTCACTATTGACAATCATTTTGCAACATTTCATTTTTGACTTAGCCCCATATTCAAGTCTACTGGACATTCTATGATTATATAATCATTACAAATGGGGCGTCATTGTAAAGGGGTATAAACAGGCTTTTCAATGATACCAATGGCAAGTATGATAATACAGTTACAAGAGAGATATCAATGCTCTAACTTGAATTGCAGAGCTTTTTTGAGGAGTTGAGTAATAAATGTTCTGGTCATAATTAGTGGGAAATGTTCTGTTCATGATTGGTTTTGTAAAGTCTGAAGTTTCTGTTCTAATATTCTGTCTCAAGGGTCTATAGAATTTTAGATGTAATTATGTGTGTGGATATTGTGTACAGGTGTCACCAACTGAAAACATTGAGCTGTTTGAGGACATATTTAGTTTTCTATATGTGCTTGATATATTGATGGTATTGGAGGCATATAGTGGAAGAGATAATGTTATAGAATATATTCCATTATGCTGAAATCATACAGCTGTAGCAAATAGATATCTAGTTTGATGGTCTCCTTGTTGCGAATGCACTACTGTATTATGAGCGCTGATGAGCGCCTGAGGGATATGCTTCTCTAAAGACCTGGTATCCATCTGGCATCTTCGGGATCAATTAATGGATGTCATATCTTTCAATAACAAACCCTTTTAACAACGGACTACCGTACTGGAATATACTGGAATATACCACAGTGATATATTCCTGAATAGCATGCTGTGTGTTGGTGAATAGACAGTCGCTGCACATATACAAAGGATGGGATACACTGAACGGTGAGCAGGCGCTGGTAATGTATTAGTGTGAGGGGAAGTGCCAGATTGGCTTGTAACTGCATGACATCATCACGCTGTGCTGTGATTGGTCAATACCTGGGATGACTCATCCTGGGGTTGTCCTCCTCTCTCTCTCTCTCTCTCTCATTCTCTCGCCACACAGCTGATTATCTGTGTGTGTATGTAATGACTGTGTGTTTACAATACACCATGTGTGTCACTCACAGGGCAATCTCCATGTAAGGCTGTAGAATACCCTAGCACTGCCAGGCTCTCCATAGGTACACTCATTCTCTCTCTCCTATGACTGTACCAGAAGCGTCCTTTTCTCTCTCTTCCTTGTTTTGCCTGTATCATACACCTCGAGCTCAATAGAAAGAGAGTGTCCCCACCAATTTGCTAGGCATTCATTGTTGATGAGAGCTCCGCTACTAAGGAGACACAAGTTGCTCGATCTCGGTAGAGAGAGGACTTATATTGACTCACGCTCCACGGAGACGAACAGTATCATTGGAATCATACATGGTTCGCCGTTGCCTTGAATACGCTTAGAGATAGTTTGGCGTTTTGGAGCGCAACTTTTTTCCTCAGCCCAATGTTACTGGATTTTTAGTTGTGGATTTAAATAAACCAACCATGGTTATCCAAGTCGAGAGGAATGTCAAAACAGTCGCCGCTGGCGGTAAGGATCGTACGTGTTTATTTAATATACCTAAAACTTATTCATAAGGCTATACACCTATGTTATTTGCTGATACAGGATTGTATAACTCATATACAACTATGCCTAGAAGAAACAGATTATTATTTTGTTGTTGTGTTTCTTCTGGGGAAAATAGTACTTCATTTTGTAGTAATATTGTATATTACATCTACAAGAAGAACAACATTTCTTTAGGTCTCCATGTAAATATATTGTTATGTTACCTGTATACTTCAAAGTAAAAAATTGAACTTGTTTTGTAAGATGTTTAATATACACTGTACATGCATTGAATCTTCGTAAATGATAATTTAACTTTTTTTGTGTTTATAAGGATATTCTACTGGTGTAAGTCCTAAAAGGGCTAATTTTCCACTTTTTTATCATGAAAGCCAGTTAAATTTGCAATCCTATGAGCTTTGATGAGGATCAAGTGCAAACAGAGATTTGCGTTAGTTTTGTATATAATGTAATCTCTTACTTTCCATTCCTGTCAGATTCTTACTATAAATTTGGCAACCATATAGCTAATGAAACACATTGAAATACTGCTTTGCCAAATCCTGAAATCAAAATCACTATTATTGCCACCTACATATGGCATCGTAAAAAGTTTTATCATCAAGTTTGATCAGTCAAAAACCTTGGAATTTCATTTGATGCGCAATGATTGTTATGTAGATAGTATTTATTTTTAGGCAGGATTTTATGAAGTTTTGTATTATCCTACTTGATCTGTACATCATACTGTATTCAACTTATTAGTATGCCAGGTCAGTGAGTATTTAGAGACTTTCATGAGGCTGTATATCTTTATGCATGTATGCTTTAGGGAACAGTAGGCAGTTTTTTTTCTCACTGAAATATTGGAATTTGCAAATTTGTTATTCCATATGGTATTTTATGCATTACTCTTTAGCCGTCTCTGTAGTTCGTTTATCTTTACATAATGTGCAAAAATGGGTACATGATTATGTTGCTAATGTGCAATTTTCTGATGGTGAAGTTGAATTTTTCATATATTCTAAACTAAACAAAGATGAAAGTCAAATCATTTTAGCTTATGTCCCCTTATTTCTTCAATTTCGTATGTACATTAGAGTTATGAAATATTTCTAAAAAGGTATATTCTTTGAAAATAAGATTATTCTTTCAATTTAAAAGTATTCTGTTTAGGGGAAAACTGTGAATTCAGCCTTTTCTCCGATGGCATAACTTGGCAAGCGCATATGACGTCTATTGGATAAGCAAAGGGATTACGTCATCCCTAGTTCCCTACCTTATAAAGGGTTTTTTCACTCTCTCTCCAGCGTAATGTATGATGTAGTAACCCTTAAGTACTTGGTTGTTCCTGTGGGCCGAGGTGAACGCAAATCGACGTATTTCCTTTTAGCGTGGAGTGAACTGGTGTAAACCAGATGATAATAATAGTAGCGAGTGAAGTAGAATAGACACATTACCCTCAGGGAGATTGTAATCATTTATCTCCACCGAACCATTGTTTCCCTTTGACCCCTGTTTCTAGTTCTGTTTCTCCATCTCTAGCTCAATCTGTTTCTTTCTTTCTCAATCTCTTTTGCACATGAACTTCACCATCAAATATGTAGACTTTTTAAAAGTTTTAAAACTACTATTTCTACTACAAGTATTATGTGAGACCTGTGTATGTATCATTCTCCACTCTCACCCAATATCTTCCTCTGTCATTCTGTGTAATCATACATAAATCTAGTTATATTTCTCTTTCTCAATGTTTCAATCTAACTTTTTATATCTCATGTCTCTCTCTGTATCTGACTCTTTCTCTCTCTCTCTCTTTCTCTCTCCTTCTCTCTCTTTCTCTCTGTTTTTCTCTCTGTCTTTCTCTCTATATATATCTCTGTCTCTCTCTTTCTTTCTCCATCTCCCTCTGTGATAGGCCTGTACGTGTACAAATGTATGTCTAGGGGATAGCAGTGGAGAGAGTGAGCTTTAGACCTCACATGGTTTTTCCTCCCAAATATGGTCATGTAAACGTCCGTTGTAGAGTTCCTACTAAATTGCTTTGTTGACTTTGGTTACAATTTAGGATATCTTGGTCGATGAGTATGATCTTACGATGTACGATGTACGTAGCGGACAGATATTGTTGCAGTGCTTTCATGCATAATGTAGAAAATGGACCATGACGTTAGAACAAGTGATATGACGTCTTTGCATACATTTTACAAATTGAATAAATATTTGTTCTCTAAGTTCAAAGATTAGTCATAAGTTTGATTTATTACTGGCGAATATAAATCTACATGTGTTTGAAGAGGTGCTATTTTATAAATTGAGTATTATCAGTTCTGTATTAAAATCAGATATACAGTGTAAGTCATTCAAAAGAGTTAACATTCATTCTGTACTGGTAGAGAGAATTAAGAAAATAATTTGAAAATATAGTTTCCTTTTCTTCTTTCTTGCCAAAAAAAGTGGTAAAAGTTTATTGTAAAAATAATCATGAGTTACTGCTGCTGGTTTCAACATTTGAATGTATTGCTTAATACAAATTTTCCTCCAGATAACTCACTGAATATATATATATATATTTATATAGGCCTATATATTTATATTTGTGTCGTTGTTACATGTATATGGAGTAACATTGCTCTTATTTAATCTTACAAGGAACGGGATGGAAGATATAATTAATTTTGTATTAAATATTAAATTTTGTTCTTCTTCCTTCTTAGGTGGCTACACATCATTCCAGTCTTGTTTCCCGTACCTCTGTGAGTCGCAAAACCGCCCCCCTTGCCCCGCCCGTGCCCCCCTCTCACAGCCCTGTCTACCGGTTACCAACACGGGCCCCACCCGTGTGCTTGGATTCTTATACCTAGGATCACAGCAGGTAAATAGTGACTGCACATGGTTTTAATCCATGGAATAACGGGAAAACAGTGATACCTTGGGCTAGCGTCCATAACAAATATTCTGTTTACCAAAACCGTATAGTACACACAAATTTATGCTATCCAATTGGTTGATAGGATTGCACATGGATAGAGTGAATTGTTCAATTTTTTGTGAATAGTAATTGTTTGGTATGAAGTAGGAATCTGTAGGTATTTTCATATAATCACTTCTTTATTTTAGGGAGTTTAATTTTCATGATAACTCAGTTTGAATCTAGCAACTTTTGAAGAGAATACATGTACATGTATATTTGAGCTGTTACAGGTATCATAAATTATCGGAACACAAGCCTAGGTACCTGCGTGTAGATTCAGTTCAGTAATCTTGGCATTGTATACACTTGTGTAGGTCTGCATAGGGAGATAACCCTTAGTGACTGCAGGGTTATTCTTTCACAGAGCCTATTTGATCAGGATATGACAAGTTTGCACTCCCGCTCTCTATCTCTCTCTCCAACTGTGACTCATCCATATAGCCTTGACTCAAGGCACTGTCACACATAAGGAGTATCAGTACTAGCTATTGGACCCTGATTGATAAAGACTACAATGTAGAAAGTGGATTTTTGGAGAGTTCATTAGCTTTTTCTGATCTTGGATATCTACATTTATGTCCCCAAGCTACTTTCTTTCATGATAGGTGTGCATATGAAATATTTCTACCTGTGTATGATGATGATCATGAGTCCATGCCAATAGGCCTGTTATTTGGTTTAGAGTACATGTATGTCGGGCCAACACTCTATGCATGTTTACATTGGCTATGACTTTACAAAGTGCTAAAATTCATTGCACTCTACTTAATGAAAGAAGTAATAGTAGCTAGTCCATGGATTTGATTATGGAACTTTCTTGCTAGTCCATGGATTTGATTATGGAACTTTCTTCTTGTAAGACTTATGTTATTTAGTGATGTTCTCTCTTTGTCAATAGAATCATTAATACTTAAATGTGTTTTGCAGCTTTTGATCATAAGATGATTAACTCCATTTTGGGTTATTTTTGTTTTGTCTCACAGGATGTGATGTCAGAGGAGTGCCTGAAGAATTATGGGATCAACTATGTCCTCAACGTCAGCAGGTCGTGCCCTATCCCAGAATTCCTCCCCCAGACCCACTTCCATCGGATACCAGTCCGCGATAACCACGGCGAGAAGATCCTCCCATGGTTCGACGAGGCGCTTGAGTTCATTGGTGAGTGTCAGTAGCGAAAAATCTACCAAACTTACCCCTCCATTTTTTTTTAAATTTCACAAGAAAGAAAATCTTTGAAATAGTCATATAGAATGTATTATCTTCCCAACATGTCCATGACATTGTTGTACACGAAAAAGACATTAACATGTAGGCCAACATAAGCATAATTACTTTTATATCGGTAGTAATCATGTACAGAAAAATGCACAGACTTGTATAGACATTTCAAGTCTGTACATGTTCTGCCACTAGATGGCAGCATTGCAATTCTCACCATTGCTTTCTGAGCAAGGCACTGGGGAATGAAGGCTCAATCCCAACTCTGCCTTCGCCTATGGATTTGCACAGGCAATCTAATGACTAGCTAAAAGAATGGTCCTTTTTTCTTCCATTCTTTATTCATATCTCTTTTTTTCTTTCTTCCTTCAGTTATTTTGTTCTTTCTTTCTTTCTTTTTTCTCAACTTTTATTTTAATTGGTCTCTCTTTAATCTGTATTCTTTTTTTAAACTTCTTTTCTTCTCCCTCCTTTTCTTCTTCCTCCTTTTCTTCTCCCTCCTTTTCCCCCATTTTATTTTTTTATTTATTTATTTTTTCCGGGGTTAGAGGTAGACCAATTGGGGATAAGTATATAGCCTAATAATTTCTGTTCTTTTTTGTTCTATGGAGTAACTCTTTAATTCCACTTAAAGTAAAATAAACAATTTGGGGGAAAATGCGGCAAATCAAGACAAATTTCTAAAATGAACTTCATCAGTAGAACTATGAGAGGTGCCTGGCCCCAAGCACCAAGATTGGATAATTTGGACTGAATTTGTTCAATTAATACACCCTCATTGACCTGTAGCTATTCCTAGTGCCTTGTAAATTACCTCGTTACAAATGGTCATCTCTTACTCACATTCATGATTTCCTCCGTGTTCTGACTAAGGGATGTTCGCAAGTCTTATAATCTGATTTTTTATTCTCTTTTGGGGGTATGGCTTTTTCTTGGTGTGTCACTAGTGCCTATAGCATGAATCAGAGTCAAATTTGAGTGGTCACTTCCTTGTAACCCCCCACTCTTTCCATCATCTTGCTGAAGAGGGCATTTCATTTGAGTATGGGTGCTACAACTGGATGTACTAATGGTGTAGAAACCTGCTGTATTTCTAACAATTCTTTGTTATTGATTAGTTTACTGAGATAAAAATTGTGTATAATTTTATATTTGGAAATAGTCATAATACAGTTCCAATGAAATAAATACCAAACATATATCTCATGCTATGTAGGGACTGAAAGAGTTGCCATTTTTTACATCTATATCTAGAACACATATTTGCCTTTTGCAGCTATATGCAGACTTTTAATATTATACACAATATGTGATGAAATACAGTGAAGGTGAGCCGAAATATGAATGATTGATAGCAAGAGACAAAATACATCAGCCATTTTTGTTTATTAATTGGCATAGTGTAGTGGCCTACCTTTAAACCCATCTCATGAAAGCGGATGACATATGAAGCTTGCCTCTAGTCGTAATTAAATTGCATTTTGATCAGCGCGAGCTGATGATTACCGAGCACCCTATTCTGCATTGTCATGTCTGTTACCAAGCGCATCGTAATTTGAGCGCCGAAAATAAACCGCCCAGCCGCGCCGCCGCATTGAAAGGGGAAAGACAGAAATACATTACAGTTTTTACCCCGTGATGGTGACGGTGAAGATTATGTTTTATGTAGAACAGGTAGCCCGGAAGCCAGACGAGAAGAGTATTAGAGCCTTTGGTATTTTAATATAATCTGAACTGATACAAGCTTACTTAAAGCTCTATTTATAACTTGGGAAACCCTGCTACTCATGCTCAACGTGAAAAGGAAAAAATATCAACCTTTTGCACTTTGATGATATTTTTGTTTTCAAAATGGGAGCCAAGGTTTTCAAAAAGCTCTTTCTCTTTCTCTTTCTCTTTCAAGACTCTCTTCATCACAGACATTCATTAATCAACATTGTGCCACAGAATACACTGTAACACTGTATGTGTCACTCTTTGGGATTATTTGTATGGATGAAGTTGGTCAGAATAGAATTTACTCACCTAGACCTTATCTAAAAAAACATATATATTATAACATCAACAAATATATTATAACATCATTCCTGTTTAAATATTGACTAATTTTAAGAAACATACATGTATAAAGTGATAAGAACTCATATTTGAGCATGTATGGAAACTTTATTTAAATTACAAGATAAAGGGCGAGAGCAGATCACTGATACTTTGGGAATATGACACTCACTTAATGATCAGAAGAATATCCATTGTATTTACACAGTCTATACTCTATACATGCACTTCAATCCAAATTAAGTCTGCTGTGAGTCAGTATAGCATGCGGCTCATATTTTTTCTAGCCATCCCTTGGTCATGACTCTGACTCTCTTTCTAAGCCAGGATCCAATTAGAACAATCTTTCTTTTCATGACACGGAAATAGAAATGTATAGTCATAATTTTTCATCAAACATCTGGCCACACCTGTCTGAAAATTTGATTTGGATATATTCATCATTTCTTATGAGTAAGACAATGGCTGTGATGAACGAATCATCTCATTTGCATAGAATTACTACTTATCGTTGTCACCTGCAAGAGGAAATGATGAGCTAGTCTTTGTTCTAGGCACTGGGGATTTTAGATTGCATACTGATGATGCATATTTGCTATGGATTGGATTATGTTGAATCTGCTTGTTTGAAGATTATCAAAACCAAAATAATAGTAAACAGAACAGAATCCCATGATATGTTTCAATTAATGACACACAAGCAACAAGTTTAAAAGTAAATTTATTATTAACCATTCATTCTAACATTTGATTTCAGATTTTATATTCTATAATTGTATGATTAATCATTTTTTTTCATTCCTCTTTTATTTTTTGTTCTTTCAGACAAGGTTCGGTCAGCGAACGGAAGCGTCATTGTTCACTGTCTGGCAGGGATCTCACGATCTCCAACCGTTGCTATTGCCTTTATCATGCGATACCTCAATATGAATGTCGACGAGGCTTACAAGTAAGTAAACCTGTTGATTACTGAATTCTCACTTTCCCATAGGCTTAACACAGGAACCATCCAGTTCAAGTCGGTAATGGGTTAAATGGCTTGCCTAACATAGCAGCTGTACTGTTGATAGCCAGATGTGCATCAACTCGTATCCCGTAACATAGAGATTTGTCTTAATGATTCTGTTCTGAGAACATTTCTTTCAATTATATTGGAAGACGACGTAAAGCTTGTGATGCATATAGATGTAATAGGCAGCTAGCGGGGGTCGGAAGAATGTATTTTTAGGGGATGAGTCAGTGAGGTCAGATTGATAGCCCCGGTATTGGACTCAAGGAGGAAATTGGTTAGGGATACAAGGCTAGGTCTGGTGAGAAAAAAGTCCTGCCAGAAAGCAAGGTTGACCCTGATAGATTTTCAATGCTAATGTACAGCAATCAGCCTTCTTGCTGTGCATGGAGCCATGGACCCACCCATACATATTTATGCTGTCCTTTAAAAATCTTTATCACAATATTTGTTATTCTATGACGTTGGCATTCAGGAAATGATTATATATAATGGGCAAAACTTTAAAAAAGGGGGACATGAATAACTGCAGAATTTTAAAAACTTTTTCAGGTTGATTATACAGGGTTTAGTTGAAATTTATATTTTGTAGTTATATCTAGTCATTCTTCATATTAGATTGAATTCATTTTCAGTCAAAATTTCACTCATAAAGTACAAAGTGATGGATTGGGCAAGTTTGATAATCTTTGATTTTCTACTTTTATTTATTTTCAGATATGTCAAAGAGAAGAGGGCAACCATTTCTCCAAACTTCAACTTCCTCGGCCAGCTCTTGGAGTATGAGAAGATCATCAGAACAAGGCAAGGCCTACCTTCGACCCTGCAACCCTCTGGTCCTCCTAAGGAGGATGTTGAACCTATGGAGAAGAAGGAAAAAGAGGAAGGTGCTTGTGCCAGTGAGCATTCTAGTATGCTGACCTCTCCAAAGGAAGAATCGTCGAAGCTTATGTACCCAAGGAAGGGGCTAGAGGAATCGGTGCTCCCCATGAGGCCCAATATCAGGAAACTCAGTTTGGAAAACCTCTCGTTGCCATTGAAGTGCTCCTACATGCCGGGCAAGGCAAGCCCCAGGCTGAGCAGGACTTTACCCCGCGTCACTTTCGCTGATGCTCCCACCACACCTACCTCAGAAAACAAGTCGATCAAACGCTCGCTCAGCCGTGACGCCCTTACAGAAGTCGGAACACAGACGCTTGTAACAGAGAAACGCTCTACAAGCCACCTTACACTAGACCTGAAGAGTGCCCCGAGCAGGACATTACAAAGACCAACAGGTCTTGATGTCAAGAAGACCGTTCTCTTGCTCAACTCGCCAGGAGATTCGAAGAAGTCCCGATCCCTTTGCAATAGCCCCTCCGGCCTCCTTGAACAACTTGCCTGGGGTACAAGCCACCTCAGTGTACATTCGCCAGAAGTTCGCAATAATAATCCTTTTGTGGAGGCATGCGCAAAGTTCCAGGCCCAGCAAACAGGCCTGAGCACTGGCATCCAGAGGTCGCACCCAGAGAATTCTAAGAGTAAGGTGGAGAGAACGAAGCTGAAATTAGAAGGACTTATCTCAAACTCTGAAACCATCTGTGCAGAGGTACAAGCTGCAGAGAACATGATCCCTGCTGCTTCGGGATCATCAGTCCTCACTGCTCCTGCTTCACCTTCAACCAGCAGAAGCCAGAGGCACAAACACAGCGAGACATCAGTAGGGTTTCAGTTTGGACGTTCACGAATAAATCACCCCGACCCTGCTTCAAGCAGCACAAGGGTCGCAAACTCCTCAGCAACAAAGGACCAACAAAAACCAAGTGCGCTAAAGAAACCGACTTTTGGACCTCAGAACTCTCCACCCCCTATCCCATCCTCAGCAGCCGTCGTAGGAGGAAATGTTTCAAACCCCTTCTTCTCCCGTCAAAGCAGTGGACAATCAGTGACTAGTGACCTTAGTCTTAGCAGCACAGCTTCCCCAGCTTTAGATCCTAGTGGTAACTCATGGATGACCCCTCATGGTTCAGTCAGCTCTGGGATCTCACCAGACATCAACCTAAGCTCAGCTGCAAGTAGTGCCTGCAGCAGTGCTAACCTTAAACCAGACTCTAGTCAGAAATCCAAGGGTTCAACTGACATGGAAACCCCTCAGGTACTCCCATCAGGCTGGAATCCCTTCTCATTCCCTCAGGCAAAAGCGGACGATAGTCCTACTAACCGCGGTGACAGCGAGGTCTGGCAAAAGCGAAAGGAGTCTGGGAATAGCGTTGATGAATCCGGTCAATCTCAAAAAATCCATCAATCACCCACAACGGCCATGGATCGGGTCGCGACGTACATAACCAAATGTAACTTTGGGTCCCCAGACGTAAGCGACTCCGACTCCTCTGAACCTACACACCCCCATAAGAAAAAGTGCAATAATAAGAAACGCCCCAAACTACACCCCAGCATCCGCAGCCAATCCTGCGAGGAGATTGGCTCGTGCTCGCGGGAGGTGGTCACTTCAGAGATCGTAGTCAGTGCACGGCGGGAGATCCTCGAGTACGGTCGGTCAGCACTAGACCAGGACGAGGAGGACTTTGACACAAGGTCACTCAGCAGTCAGAGGTCACTCAGTAGTAGTTGCGAGATGATCGAGGTTTCATGACAGTCAGTGAGAGAGACTCTGGTACCTTGTACATTGTGTGTTATATCTTGAGTTGTTCAAACATTCAAAGTTACTCTTCAGACTGCCAACCACAAGTATATGTCTGCACATAAACAGAAGAAAATCATAAAATGAAGGGGAGATAGACATGTGAGTTTGAAGCTAATCTGGTATTAAGTGAATGTGGGTAATAGTTTTGTTTTAGTTGGTGATTCTAATTCGGTGTGGGTTCCTTAGATTTTCGACAATAGCACACTTCTAGACATATTAGATGATTTTTTTTTTTTAATGACAACTAAAAATGTGAAAAAAAAGTTTGTGACCATGGTATTTAAGGTATTAACTGAACGACAAGAGTAATTCCTGTCTCTTTATTGATTTCAGTCTTGGTTTTTCTGTAACAGGTATGGACGTAGTATTTGATGAATGGATGTGTAACATGAACTTATTGGTGATGTGTTAACTCTTAGCTTTCTGGAGTGGGCCGATGGCCTGGTGTAGAGCGTGTCTATGGTAGGCATAGGGTGAAACTGTAATTTTGTGAGGTCTGGTGTAATACATCTAATGTCATATATAAACGTAAGATTGAATTAGAGAGCGAAGTTCTCCTGGCGAGAGTATCATGCTCTTTATTCTTTGAGAAATCTATATATTATATAACTACCCATGTGCTGTGTGCAATCATTACATTTTTCTTGTGGTAACTTAAACAGATCAAACTTATACTTGTAGCCACAACTTATTTTGTCACAATATTCAAAAATATATATATTCTATATTCATAACTATTCATTACATATTTTGAAGTATTTTTGTTGTTTTTGAATGGCCAAGTCGTGAACGAGTGATGATGAAACCGTATTTAGCTAACGCAAAGAAAAAGTTGTTGTTTTTTAACTTGTTATTGTTTGTCGCATTTCAATTTTGGGATATGTTTGGGACAGATCTTTGTCTCTGACTTACATCCTCATCAAGTTTTGTGTTTCTGTTTTTCATGTTTAGTTATATAGCACAGTGGATAGTGAACCTTGTGGTTTGTTTGCACAGTACAAAAGAACAGAAAGTGGTTTGGTTGACAATCTTTGTTTTCATTTGTTTTCGATTGTTTGATGTATAATGTAGCTCAAAAATATGGTCTATTTCTCACGTGGATAATAGTGAAGCATTCGCTAGATGTTCAGCGGAACACATTTCATATCTTTTTTCCTTAGTTCTATCTGACAGCTTTGCCACAAAATCTGGAAAATTCCACGACAAAGTAAAAGTCTCAGGTCCACCACCAAGCTGATCTTTAGTGCCTTTTTCCACTTTCATAAAAGAGTTGCGAAAGAATTGGAACAAAGTGGCTTCAGCTCATTTTCATTGTTATTCAAAGGAACTAATTTCAATGCTCTTGTGATTTTTCGACACCTTTTTTCTTCTTCTAACTCTCAGAACATTCTAAGAAACGATTTCCACATAATATAATCTTGCATTTTTAATGTGCTGGCAATCAAAATGATTATGATTGAACTCTTTTGGAGAAAGTTATTTGACTGAAGATAAGTCGAGCACACAATTTAGCGATATATCAGCCATTGGGACACATTTGTTGAATTTCAGGGCAGCATGTTCTTGTAATTTGTGGGACCAGTAGTCTTCTTTTTTTTCTTCTTTTTTTTTAAGTATGAAAAAGACAAACTTATGAGGCAGAAGTCTATATATCTTTACCTGGTTTGGTTCTTTGGAAAAAGAATCCCCAAATTCAGATTGAAATGAAAAAAAAAAGAAAACCTCAGAACGAAGGAAAACAACTTCAAAATGAAAACAGGCAAACTAGTAGCAACGTTCATTGTACATATGATGATCAATAGTTTGAGTCTACATTCATACAACTAAAATACATGAATAGTGACAAGAAAACAAATGCATGCTGAATTTCCAAAATCTTAGAAGAAGGGGGAAAAAACTTGGGAAATTCTTCCTGAAATTGCTGTATACATTCGTAAAATCAAATTAGAGGCCCATTTTCTTGACTCTAGTTTGGTTTATTCGCTATTTAATTTTTGGTACTGTCTTTTTTGAGAAATCTATTTAAATTTCATAATGCTTGTGGACTCTGTAGTATATATACATCTGTTCTGCCAAAATAATGCAAAATATAGCTTTGTCTTTTTGTATGCATGTCTTAAATGTTTCAATATGAAAATTTTTTTGATATGAAAAAGAGAATATTAAACACAGTGATGGTGATATATATTACATTATGTTTCGTTGAGTGAATTCTCGCTGTCCTTTAAGTTCGGTATGCTTTGAAGAAATGAGTGTCTCTGTGTACCTCATCCTCTTTTCCGTTCTGTTTCTCAGTATTTCTCAGCTCTTTCATTCCTCCTTTCTTTCTCTTTCTTTCTCTTTCTTTCTCTTTCTTTTCTTCTCTCTTCTGTTCACTCCAGCTGTGTGTGTATTTCTTGCCTTCTCTCTCTCTCTCTCTCTCACTCTCTCTCTCTCTCTCTCTCTCTCTCTCTCTCTCTAACCTTTGTCACTTACAGAATTCCCTGTTCTATTTTCTCTTTCCTCCTGATTTGTTACTGACACTTGAGTCATTATAAATATTTTGTGTTAAATGACACCCCCCCCCCCAGAAAAAGGGATAAAGAATTAGCATGTATGACATGGAGTGAATGTGAATTTAAATCTTTTATTTATTTATCTACGTGTTGCCATGGTATTCCATGAAAACACTTTTGAAGTTAAATGAATAGGTACTCAACCCCAGAATAGGTACACAACATTCACACAAGCTCATTAATCAACCCATTCAGCTTTTCATAAGATTTCACAAGAAATTCCTCCGTTGATTACCTGGTTAATAGATTGTGAGCCTTCTCCCAAACTCCCTGTATTATCAAAAGAGAAGTAACTTAACTCTATCCCCAATGTCTCGTTTCTTGCTAGCCTCATTCCAAACTTAAGACATTATCCATGCCATTTCTGTTCAGAACCTTTTGGGGCAAAAATTGACAGAAAATGTGACAGAAAAAACAACAAAAATGCCCAAATCAGAGTAGGTCAAACTATCAAAAGAAAGGTCAGATAAATAATATAGCTTTATAGATATTTCTACATCTAAGCCATTATCAATTCAAAATTTATGAACTTTGCATGATATATAGACAATTGTTGGAAGTCTGAAGCCAGGCCAAACTTGCATAGGAAATCAAGCTCCAGTGATGACTAAGTATAGTCTCTTGATGCATTTATTAACGCAACTGTCCTGGCAAATTAGGCCTCGCTACGCCTTCCTCTTAAAGTTCTTTACTTTCATTTAAGGAGCCTGCTGCAGGGTCTTAATGAAATCTTAATAAAACCTTCCTCATCGTTTACAAGTGACCCATCCCATTTTTAATTTCATCAAGAATTTGGAAATAGGATTGACCTGGAAAGGTCGCAGGAGACCGTACAGGAACATTACCATTCTTTGATCAAGTAGCTTTAAACACTCCTTACTTATATACATGTGCATAGTCCTCTCTCTGCAGTTATACTTAATACTAGTAATTTCTGTTAATGCCGTATGTTCAGAGCCAGAAAGATTTTAAGGTATATCATTTAATAAAGAGTTAATACCCTTTAACCTCTCAATGTAAGATATAAAGTGCATGATATTCATTCAACCCCTGTCCTAAAGGACTTTGATGGTTCAAGTAATAAACCCTATGGGAATTCAGTAAACAATGTTTTAAATCCCCTGGCATTTAAAATGTTACATAATGTTGACAAGAAACTTAGTGAAAAGAATAACATTAAGAATATGTCCATCTCTCTCTCATCAATCCATCTTTCTGTCTGTTAATTCCTCTTATGCTATGTCTGTCTACCCCCCTTGTTCCTCCCTCTCTCTCTATCTCTCGATCTCCCCCTCTCTCTCTCTCCCTCCCCTCCTCCCTTCCCCTCTCTCTCTCTCTGTCACTCTTTCTCTCCCTCTCTTTCTGTCTTTCTGTTTCCTCTCTTGTTCTCTTTATCAACCTCTTGCATTATCAATACCTTCAATAATTCTTTTCCCCTTCGATTCCTAGTGTAGATGTGGTCTGTCTGTATACATGTACACATTCTTTTGAACACAGGTATACCTCTCACATCTATGTACACTGTCTCTCTATCCTGTCCATTTCTTCACATCTCATTTATGGTCTCTTTCTGTTGGTTATTACTATATTTGTTGTGAATGTGTCTTCTTTGTTTGTGAATGTTGTTTGACAATGCTGCACCTGTTCAATGCCTTGATTGTTGGCAATTATGAAATACTACACAGTCTCCAAACATGAATACAAGCATAAACTTCAACTTAATACGATCAAGACACTATTTCACATTTTAAAAAGCAAAATACAAATGTAAAGATGGCACAAAATGATTGTGTTTATCTCTTTTTGTACATGCTGTCCATACAAACCCATAATGTGGATTATAAAAAGGTGTACTGTGTGCTATCAGAGTTTAGGGATTAATTCAAATGGGAAGAAAAACTTTAAATGCTGTTTAGAGCTAATGAGAACAGACAGAAAAAGGAAGTGTTCTAGGCCACCAGTCAGCCAAGTTCCTCCGCGGAAGACAAGTAAAAAAAGTTGAAAGATGAATCATTCTCTTTCCCTCTCAGGCCTCGATCTTAAACCCTTTTTTGCTCTTTGCCCCCCTCATTTTCTTTTCTTTCTCCTCTTCCTTTCTGCTCCCCTGACACCCCCCTCCTCCTCCCCCTCCCGGTCTTCCCCTGCCCCCTTTTTCTTGAGGAGATTGGTAGAAGCACTCCTTGGGATTAGAGAAATGGATGTTCTGATATGTAGTGATGACAATAATTTGATTGATAACATGAACTGCTCATTCCCACCCACCCCCCAAAAAAAGAAGAAGTTTCACCCACGTTTCAATTCCGGACGTGTTACCCCCTAATCTGAAAATCTTGAAGACCTTACCGTTACGTGTTTTCCCTTCCAATGTTGTGTAAAGAAAAGGTTACATCTCTTACCCTCCTCCCCATTTCCATGTTGATAATTGTTACCATGGCAACCCAACACTTCTAGACGACGTTCCCTGATGAACCAAAAGGTCTTCTAAACCTCCGAAGTGAATTACCTTGTATCCAAAAATAACAAACCCCAGGTAAACAATTTTGTTTGTGTTTAATTACAATTAAAGTGGTACATGTAATACATGGGGGTTTCAAAATCCATCAATGTTTCTGTGGTACCAATTCTTTATACATTTTCTCTTCCTCCATATATTGTCCTACTGGTTCTTCTCCTATGCCTTCCTATACTTCTCTCTCTCTCTCTCTCTCTCTCTCTATCTCTCTCTCTATCTCTCTCTCTGTCTCTGTGTCCACCTCTCTCTCCCCTTCTCTATCCATAGTTATAATTCCTCTCCCCTCTAATCTAAACTGTTTTATATATCTTTCTCTCTTTGTGCCTCGACCTCCCCCACCCCAAAAAAGCACTTTTCTTTGACCCCTATGAACTTCATGACTTCCTATACCGATCACTTCCAACATACCCCCAGCCCACCTCGCCTCCTCCACCTTCTATACCAAAAATATGTTTTGCCATGTCAATAATACACTGAACAAATGTGATTGAATTAATTATTTTGCTATCACTAATCAGGCCAGCAATCAATATCTAGATCTTATCATACTGTTATTTACTATTAACTTGAAAACCCCACTGTTTTTATAAAATCATGAGATGGATATCTCCTATTTTTCCACACATTTTTCTTTATATTTATTAAAATCATGATATCAAGACAATAAGTATAAGCATAATTGTTTTGTGATACTCAGGTATTACTAAATACATATATTTGGTACTTTGGTATATATCATTTCTCTGTATGGTTGCATTGTGTTTGTGTTATGATATTAATGGATAGACAAGAAATGTATTCATGTCATAAATGATAATTTGTCGATACTTTTGTCACAATTTGTATTTCTTTAAGCACTCAGGCTATTTTGAATGTTAAAAATTGGTTTTGAATGGATGTCAAAGTGATGCACCTGTAGCGGATTTTCACCATAGCATGATCACAGAGACTTTCGACAAATCAACCTCGGGGAATTTCACTAGCATTGCATAACAATGACACGAACATGATTTCTATGGAATATACAGTACGGTTATTGAAAGTGACCTTGACTTGATTTCTTAAAAGTCTTTGTGATCGTGTTCCATGTAAATCTATATGGAATAAGGAATTCTTGATAGTATTACTAAAAGTATATGAAAATGATATGTTTTGTTTGATTGAAATGTGTGAAGTGAAATTATATGTCAAGAATTTTTTTTTTGAAGGGATGATGCTTGACTGACAAGAAGAGTAGATGTTTGAGTACTATAAACGTCAGACAATCAAACAGTTGTATGGAGAGGAAATACTATGAATTATTTGAAAAAGAGAACATACATGACTTGTATTATGTTAGCGAAATCAAAATCTTGTTTGTGATGTTTAAAATTGAGGGTAGAGAGAGAGAGGGGGAGAGAGAGATGGAAAGAAAAGGAGAGGGAGAAAGAGAGAATGAGGAGCAAGAATTTAACAGTTGATTGGTAGAATTGCTCATGATAAGTACATTTGCATTCCATTTAGTAGTCAGTGCAGAAATAAGTAACAAGCAAATATGTGATATTGATTAATCAATGTAAAATGATAAACTGTGAGAACTTACACTTTGGAGTTGTTTTATTTTCTTGTTAATTGAGTAGTTGCTCTCAGTGGTTTTCTGTTATACAAATTTATTGCATTGGTTTACAAATTGATACATAATTATGATTGTAAAAATATGTTTCAACTTTCAATATTTTCCTTGGTTTTGTCATTATTCAGAAACTTTTAAGTGTTGCAAGGTTTGCATTTGTGTATTAGGTTTAATTTTGTTTAACTGTTTAATCTTAATTTTCTTTGACTGTGCAAAGTTTGGTATAGCACTGATGCAAATAATTGAAAGTATATAAAGATATTGAGTCGGTGGTGAGCTTTCATTGTGACTTGTGAAAAAAGAGAGTTGGAGCACAGAAGAAAAAGTTTTTCACTAAAAAAAATATAAAATAGTATTGAGCCAGTACCTATAGAAAACTAGAGCTATGCAGAATAGGAACTTTCATGATATTAAATAAATTACAGGAAAATAAAAGTATTAACAGAAAAATTAGATGCCTTGTGAATGTTGAATGGTGTGAGAATATAACAAAAATTAAAAAAGAATGATGATAGAATATATTTCATTAGTGGAAACATATTGTGTACAGTGCATTTATATTGATAAGTATATCATATTTGTGAAGCGGGATTTTTGAATGAGTATCAGCATTATCACTAGAAAAAAGTGACATATTGACAGAATTTATGCATTTATACTATGCCATGATCGGGTGTTAAGAGTAAAGTGGGTTTCTTCAGGTGCAGTGTTAGTGTTAGGTCCAGTTCTGATGAAGTTATGCAAAGTCCTAGTGGAAAGGATTTGTGCATACAGTGATAATTTTACTGAAATTTGAAACAGAAATAAAATATTGAATTGCAGAAAATCAAATTGAAGTACATGTAACTGGGGCTTCATTTAGCCATAGATAACTCCAGGGTAAATTACTCTGAAGTCTGAACATTGGTGTTAATGCTACTGTTAAGTAATCTAAGCATTAGTGTTAACACCTGAGTTAGATACACTGAACATTGGTGTCAGTGTTTGTGCAAAGAGGCTGTGCTATACCAGTTCAATTCAGTACATGAAACATCAGTGTCAATGATGATCTGTACACTGACTGTGTCTAACAATTGACACTGCACTTGAAGACACCCGTGAAAAGTATTGGTAAACATTAATCTGGTATGGGTGTATGTTACACTGGATTAATTTTCATTCATCCTAAGGAACAATGGTTTAAATTTAAAGTTCAACTCTAAAAAGTCCCAATAGAAGTACCTTTAAGGATGCAATATTGACTTGAGAGGTTGGGGATTCAAACCCTTATACAGCCTGAAATGTGTGCGATTGAATGTTACAAGAATGATATAACAAGTATGATGAATGGAGGCTTCAATACCATTTAAAAGTTTAAAACTGTATAGTGTTGGTAAAATAATTGTGGAGTGCCAGGAGTGTCAAGTCTGACAGACATGAGCGCTATACAAGAACCCACTAAAATTATTATTAAAATTTTAAAGGGGTTTTAATAGAAAAATATTTAATTTGACATATGAGAGTACAACACAATGAGGTTAGCATGTTGTTCAATATTTGACTTCTAAGGGTGCTTCTATGGAGACATTCTGAGGGTTTAGATTTATACCATTGTTTCTTAGGGTACAGAACTTTCAAGGAGAATGAAATGCTAAATGCTAAATGTGTGTGCCTTGTTAAGTAGAAAAATTACAAAGGAAATGTGTAGAGGCGAGAGATAAAAAGGCAGTTTATATCAAGATTGTTATACTGGTATTAGAACATTAGACTTGGGTTATGATTTATGTTTTATATCACAGTCTCCTATAATAGTTCATGACAATTATGGAAAATTCATAGTTAACTGTGTTACTTTAATATCGTCATGTTGCCAAGCAGCAAATTGTATCATTTTGTTGTACGATAGAAGACAAGACTCTCTTTGGATGAATGATGGTTTGCATTCTTGTCAGAGAAAAGTTTCATGAATTACAACCTTTATTCACTGAATAAAAATCACAGTAGGAGTTTATTTTCTCTCATTACATTATAGTTAGGTACACAGACAGCTCCAACATGGATTCCTTAGTAAAATTTGTTCTGAAATGCATAAAATAAATGGTGGGCCCCTAAAACAATAAATTTGGGCACTTTAGGCACATTTTAAAAAATTCAGTCAGTGCCATTGTTTTCAGCATTAAATTCAGTTTACTTAGGAATCCGCCTTTAAAAAAAAGGTGAACATCATTTCCCTGTTGCAGCTGTTTGCATACCCAACTATTATCCCTTTGGAAGACATTTCTTTGGCTTTTCATTTTGGAGAGTTTTTATTTTTTATTTTGTTATTCTTTACCGGGGGATTCACAGTTCCATTCAAATATCTTGTTTTTAATATTGGTACTATTAATTCTAAAACATGGTTTATTGTAGATGTATGCTTTTGATGTTTTCAGAAGTAGCTGGAAGAAAAATATTCTGGTAAATTATATTTGAGTAGTAATTTCCACTATGTAAGCGAAAAGTTCAAATTTTATGAATGTTTTTTCTTCTTGTTTTTTTCTTGCTTTGCATGCACCTGTAAAACACAAAGGTCAAAGGTTATTCACGGTGTATCATATTGCACACTGCTTTTAATAGTACTGTGTTTTATATGGTTCAGATCTATCTACAGTGATAATTTGTATATGTTGACTTTTCACAATATGAGTACTTGTACCTATGTTATATTTTCTTTGTGATGTATCGTTTATGGAAATTGTGGTATAACGCTTTCTAATTCTTGCCGTACAATCAGTTATTATTTATTATTTGGTTTCTGGTGAACATTGGTTGTAATGGTGGACACATAATCTTGCATATTCCAATATTCACTGCCATTGTATGTTTTCATAGACATACATGTACATATTCCAAAAATGTAAATTTCCCAGGACTGGCTTTATAAGAATGCCGTCTGTAGAATGGCCAATGTTGGTTTCAATAGGTCAAATGTGCAGGGTATATCAGAAGAGAGGGCAGTAAATAAATCTTGTATAAAAAGGAGACTATATCCATATTATATGCTGCATTTACAAGTATTCCACATCATATAATTTCCAATAATTAAATGGGATGAAAAGAAGTACCAGATTTTGTCAAGTTTGATGTTATTAGAGAGCTCCCATTCCATTTACAACTTTGTACATCAATTCAAAATGTAGCTTACTACGTATTATATAACGATGGTATAAAATAGCAAGGTAGGAAAAGAAGCAAATTTTAGCAGAAAAATACCATTGCTTCAAAGAAAATAAAATTGCTCTATCGTGAAATAGATATTTACTCTCTTTCTGATTTTTTGTTTTGTTTATTCTTTAAGAATAAACACAAATTTTAAAAATGAAACATGAAATATGCCTACTACTGAATATAACAATATACCTAATAATACAGAAAATATAAAGTATATGCTGACTAATATATACAATATATAATAAAATACCTACTAATGTCTGCAGTAAAGCTCTTAAACTTGACATGTAAACTTCCTTCTCGCTCTCGATTACACAATTAACACTGGCATTTTTTGCAGGGTGTCAAAAAATACAAGACTCCCTAAAGTATTTTGAAGGAAAGGGTTCTGAAATATCTTGGAAAATGTTATATCATTACAGGTGCCATGTACAAGTACAAATGAAATTCAGTTGTTATATTTGAAAGTGAAATTGAAGATATATGGGTTTATAGGTTGAAATATATTCAAACAGATATTGTTCTACTTATATTGTGTCATCATGTAACAGCAAATGCAATTTCTAACAAATATGTTTCATATTTAGTCAATCTTATCTTTGTATTTCCTTGTTTTGAATGAACTTTACATTTCATGTTTAAGCATTGGTATTGAATTAAACCTAGCCAACTGTCTTCAATGTAACATATGTGAGCTGTGTTGTCATTTTAGCTGTTCATTAAGAGGATATTGTACATATATATTGAGAGGGACATAAATTAATGGGATGAGTAGAATAATATAAAGAGTGAGAAAGGGAGAGGGATGAGAACAGGGGGTTGGGGGTGGGGAGACAGGAGAGAGAAGGGATGAATACAATACAGAGAAAGAGAGAGACAGAGAGAGAGAGAGAGTGTGGCAGTGGAGAGGAAGGATATAGTGATAGATCAAGATGGTGCGAGAGAGAGGGAGGGAGAGACAGAGAGAGAGAGAGAGAGAAAGGGAGGAGGGGGGTACGAAAACACAAATCCGGTGATGGATCAGAGAGGAGAGGTGAAGAAAATACCAGTAAGATGAAAAATAAGAGTTACAGAGGGATGGAAGAGAGAAAGGAGGGTGGGAACAAAGAATAAGATGGTTAGAGATACAAAGTGAGAGAGGGAGGTTGGTGGCGATAAAGACAGGAGAAAGAAGGGATGAATACAATAAAGAGAAAGAGAAGGAGAGAGTGTGGAGAGGAAGGATGAAGTAATGTATCAAGGTGGTGGGAGGGAGAGTGAGAGAGGAGGGGGGTATGTAAACACAAAGCTAGTGATGGATCAAAGAGGAGAGATGAAGAAATACCATTAAGATGGAAAATAGAGTTACAGAGGGATGTGAAAGAGAGAGGAAAGATGGTTGGAATAAAGAATAAGATGGAGACAGAGACATAGAGAGACAGAGAGAGACAGAGAGAGCACTATTTATGAAGAAACTACTTTCTGAAAAAGAAGAGAACTAGTCTGAATGAAAATTAATTGCTAACTTCAAGAACTGTACTAAAGAAAGTCAAACATTTTCTAGCAAAGATTTCATCCACAATTTTATTGAACATGGATCAAATAGACATATTTTCATGCATCAAATTCAAAGTAGTACTCCAAAAACATCAATATTATGTTTATTCCCACTACTAATAATTCTTCACAATTTTTTTGTATAATATATACCTGGTAGCACATAATAGACTTATAAGGAAGAATTATAATATAAAATCAACATCATCCATTCTGCAAAGCAAACCTTTCTGTTTGAAGAAGAAAAAATGAAAGACAAACTGGAAGGTCCTTACAAACAATCATTAAAGAAGAAAGAAATAAGAAGAAAAGTACCTGCAGTTCTTGTCCTCAATGTTTAAATCTTGCCAACAGATGGCAGTAGACTATAAAAAACTGCACATGGTATGCAAATGCCCAACTGTATGCATTGTCCAATAGTTTTGAATAAAGCAGTTTGTCAAAATGAACCCTTGTAGTGTTTCCACATAGTCTAAAATATTTTGGAAGTGTCTTGCTGTCACAGATTCTCTGCTAAAGTATTCAATATAGATATATCCCCCCCCCCACAAACAATTTTGTCACATGGTTAGCTCTTTGGCAGTCATATGAACCAACAAGGGATTCAAACCTCAGTCAAGAACTTGGAATGATGATTGATAACTTGATACACATCTGTTTAAAAAAAACACAAACAAACAAACATGCAACTCATCCATCCTCATAAATATGAAGTAATCTGATGTGATTTGTAGATTCCTGTTCATAGGGAAACAATTCATTCGATGAGACAAACAGTTCATTCAGTACCCTTGGTCCCATAGTTTGGATGGTGATTCAATAATTTGATACCCATTTGGGTCATTCTATACAGTTTGGACCATTATTGTGACATACCAGAAATGAGAAACTATGTCTCCTATCAACCATAACAATGTTTGATCAAATTAATATTAGCATAAAGAGCAGAGTTAATTATTTTTACTGAGGAGTACTATAGCATCATGGTGAATCAATATTATAGACATAAATTTTATGTAAATGATACTATGTAATGAAGCAACAGAAACAAGAATGATTCTGGTAGGCAGGGCACTACTATATATATATATTCACTACATAAAAATCTTCAACAAATGATTTCATCTTCCATGTGTAGAAGATTTCATACCAACGTAACATGGACGTCGTTGTTATCATATATTTGCCCCGACCATACGGAATGTTCATTTCTAAAATTAATTTCACCCATACACATGATGTAATACATTCCTAATTTTAAGGAAAGAAATTCATTGCATATCTATTATATAAATAGTTGTCAGCTGTCCAAAATAAGTGATCAAAATATATAATACAACCAATATACTTGAATGCTAAGTATAATCATGATTACAATAAATTGTCTGTTTACACAATCAAATTTGTTTATCTTGTGAGACTTGTTTACACATACCATGATCAGATATTGTGTGTCCTGCAATTATCTCAAATGTAAATGAATATGATTGTGTAATCAGAATTTGTTTTAATCAACTCAAACAATCAGAAAAACATCTTTATCATCATCCTACAAAAATAACCAAATGAAAGATTTGGGGGCACAAAATCCCTGATAAAATGAGAAGTATAAATTTCCAAGTCAAAATCTCTGTCTGAAAGCCCCCTCCTGTGCCATTAAAGTGTACCAATAACCAAAAAGTGTTTTGCTCTCCATGTAAGGGATTCCTTGTGGCTATACTGTATTAAAAATATAAGCTTTTAAATAATACTTCTACAAAGAGATATTGCAACCTAAATACATTCTCAGTGAACAGTAAAAAGTCTTGTTGAGTAGACTAGTTAATGCACATGTACGCACTCACATAGAGTAGGGCTCACACGGAACCCAAGTCCAACTTGGGTTCCATGTGAGCCCTCTACACGGGGTTTGATGTTATCCTGTAGTTTCTTCATACTCCTTAACCGTTCACCTATAGAATGCAAGGTAAAGTTTTTTTAAGGTTGATTTTATACATTCTAGCTATACACAAATCATTTTTTCAGGTGCTTGGTACACTTGAACAAAATACTGTAGTTTACCTTTCAAAGGATACACAGAAATAACATATAAGAAAATAAATCAAAAATATTATCATCATTATAACATCCAAAGATGTATAAAAAAGGGAAGAAAAGCATACAAATTTAAATTTACTTTGGTCCACATCAATGACACATCTTAACCCTTTGCCAAATGGTACCGGGTGGTCCATGTATTAACCCTATGGAAATCAGAGAAATCAGTAGGCAACAGGTTTAAATAACTGGGGCGTGCAGCCAGCCATTTTTTTTGTTTTTTTTTGTACACGTATGTCTAAAAGTAAATAAATGTACAAATCATTTTAGATTTCACTTTCCCGTTTGTAAATCAACATGCGGCATCATTATTGCATACATAATAAGAGCTTTTAAAGCTAACTTTGTAACAGGCATTTATAATGCATAATAAAATCAGGCCCCATTGGCCACATGCAGCAGAGGGGCGCTGGTAGACATCCATATTTGGATATACAGTTAACGACTAAAATATTCATACCCCTTGTAAATTTTATGGTTTGTGTGTTTTTCATTACTCAAGAATGAAAGGTGGATCGGTTGAATTAGGTCTAAAATGATTGGTCTCAAGGGCCAATATTTTTTGTAGGCTGTCAGCCTAGCAAATCCTCAGAGGATTTGTCCAAAGGCCTGCAAGACCAATATTATCAGTCTTGTGGGCTGTCCATTTCTCGGTCTGATGGGCAATAGCTACTTGCTTTGTAACCCATCAATCTTCCAACGTCAATCCTCCAACAAATAAAAATCACAGGAATATTTTTGGATCAAATCTGGAATGATCTGCATCTTAATTTCCCTGATTACCTGAAGGCATATAATTAAAAAAACTCACGTCACATTGATAACGATTAACACTGATATATACAGCTCAGTTATATATTTTAGTACTTAGTTGTCATAACAATTAGTTTTAAAAAAATATAAAAAACTAACAAAAATGGCTAAGTTTTGTATAAAGGGGAAAGAAACATCAGCTTTGAGCACACAATACTATAACATTAAAAAAATATCCAAAACTCATAATATATCATACTGTATCAATGGTAATTCAGATATTCTATGAGTTTGATACACCTGAATATCTAGAAGTGGAAATAGTAGTGCCAGAGAAACATCAATTGACACATTTACAATCACTGATTCTACAAAATAAGAGTTGTTATGACCTAGACTTTCAGCTCTTAACTCACCTGATATGGAAAAGCATAAAGCCATATACAGTGCAATTAAAAGGGCAATATTTTTTTCAATAAACCCACATTCATCCACTCTGATGATCACTGAAGAAAAAAAAATTATTGTAGAGCCATCACTAAAAGGGTACTTCACTCACTAACCACCTGTTAAAATGAAAGTCAAATAAAATCAAGTTTTAAAGCTGCGCTTGCATAGTATTAAAAAGGAATGCAATGAAACACATCAAAGCCACAACTTTCTCTAAAAAATTCATTATACCGGTAACCTCCATGATGCTTCCATAAACAATCATTTTTGTCATCTTTTGTTTACAAAAAAAGTTTGGCTGCCCTTTGTTTATAGCTCCAACAATTTATTCTAACGAAGAAGACTGACTTTAGAGAATGCAGCGAGTGGGGAAATCACTCACTTAATTCCATATTGAGATAATCCTATTTCCATTAAAAGAAAGGACAAAAAAGCAGTCATTCAAGACTCGGTTAGTCGGTTCATTGGCATTAAAGGTAGAATTCATTCAGGATGGAAGCAAGGCTACATCAAAAATACAGTCAAAGGCATATAAACAGTCAAATATGGGCCCTGTTTTATTAAACTTGCTATCAATAACAAGTTACAATTACTGTTATAAGCTACTGAAATCACGGCATTTGATTGGCTGAGAGCAAATTTGTCAGAAATTTAGCATTTGTTATTGATAATAAGTTTTATGAAACAGGGCCCTGCATCAGTAATCACCTGTATAGAAAGACCTGTCTATAAAGGCCATATTATTTGTTTCCCTCAAGACAGTATTTCTCATTAATACATGTGTTAATGAGAAGCTTGATACAAAGACCATCTTTCTAACCCATTGCATACAGGGATGAAATCCTGTAACAGTCAACGGGTTAAGACCATATTATATTCCCCTTGAGGAATGTTTATCTATCAAACATAAAAGTGTTTGGAGAACCTGCATATATAAAGGACATCTGTCTATAAAGACCACAATTTTTGTTTCTCCCCTGGATGGTCTTCCTACACAGGTTTGAGTGTGTAGAAGTTAATACAGTTCAAGATAAACTTCTTCAACATGAACAGAGTTCTCCTTCTTGACGCAGGAGTTCTAGCTGATCTGCAGCCTGTACATCAAAACCTACATGAGGCATTGAGGTTAAGACTGTATGACAAGCTGTTTACAAAGACAACCTGTCTACAAAGACCACATTTGAGTCTCCTTCAGATGGTCTTTCTACACAGGTTTGACTGTGTAGAAGTTAATACAGTTCAAGATGAACTTCTCCAACATGAACAGAGTTCTCCTTCTTGATACAGGAGTTCTAGCTGATCTGCAGCCTGTACATCAAAACCTACATGAGGCATTGAGGCTAAGACTGTATGACAAGCTGTTTACAAAGACAAGCTGTTTACAAAGACAACCTGTCTACAAAGACCACATTTGAGTCTCCTTCAGATGGTCTTTCTACACAGGTTTGACTGTATAGTAGATGATAATACAATTCAAGATGAAGAGACGTTCTCCTACAACATGACTATAACTTTTCCTACTTGTTGGTCCATTTCTAGCTGATCTGCGGCCAGTACGTGAAGCATATGTGAGGCATGATGAGGACCGTTAGAAGGCATGATAAGAGGTTGATCCCTTCGTTGTCAAAGAGGGCGACACCCGATATATGTTCGGTGGTAGGGGAGGCTTGGTGTACCACCTTGTGCTGTCTTGTACAGTATGCTGCAGAGAAGTGACAGAGAGGGAGAGGGAGAAGGAGATGAAAGGATGATCATGATTCATATTTTCATCAAATAGGCCATTTTCGTAATGTAATCAAATTGAAAGGACAAATATGTATTATGTGCCTCGTTACAAAATATTTCATCCACTTATTATTAAATAATTGTATTTCAGTAGTCAGAATATGATTTGCACACATTACTAGTTGTTAGGTAGGACAAGCCATACCTGCCAACCTGAGACAAGAGAAATTAGGAGTAAATTTTTCTGGATGGACTACGAGGTCGCGAACCACCGAAGGATTGGGGTAGTAGCCCGTAGATTGGGGGTACACAGGACTTTGTTTCCCGTATTCTTTCTTATATTTCTGATTATGAACAGCACGAGTCTTACCCATTTTGTCCTTCAAAAATGGAGAAATCAACGAAGAAGAAGAATATAGTAGTAGTAATCCAAAATAAATCCGAGGAAGTCCGGTAAATAACAAGCTTCCACGATCGCAGTCATCACACAAGCACTGAAGAAAACACGCCAATGTATACAGTGTTTATGCACGGTGTATCAACTGCACATGTAATATAAATACACGTGGGCTATACGCATGCAGTTACTATGCAACAACGCTGCATGTAGTGTATGTATTAGTACAACGTCCGCACACACTTTATCGATATAGCTTGCGACGTGCTTCCATGTACTAGTACATGCAGTACATGGATAATGACTGCAGTACATGGATAATGACTGCGGAACTAACGATCACGCTCGGGCTGCGCTGTGTATATCTTCTATGAGCGCGCGGATGTCGGCGTGATCTGGTTATCAGTGCTTTGTTATGCTTTAGTCTTATGCAACAGTCGTTTGTTTTAAAAATATTTTAAAATTTAAAAAAATCGGAGTTTTGAGGCATGCACTCGGAATTCGGAGTTGGTATGAAAAATGCGGAGGAACTCCGCCTAAATCGGGGTGGTTGGCAGGTATGACAAGCCATAATGTTTGTCCTACCTATCAGCAATTAATTTGATATAGGTTAAATTTTTATGGCTAGTTAGGAAGATATGATTGATAATGCGATTTTACAAAATGGCGCCTAGATGACGTCAAGGTTGAGTGATCACACCGAGAGGGAGAAGTTTTTCTATTCCTGACCAAGGGGAACTTGTGGTGAAAACTTGATGGAGATTGGATGGTGTTTTTTTAAATAGAATATCTGAATATTAAAAATGTGCAGAAAGAAAGATTAAATAAATAATTAAATAAATAAAGAATGATGATTCTGAAGAAATCAAGAGGTGATCTGCACATCTCCTGCAGATCACCTAAAAATATAAATTTACATGGATAACCTAAATAATGCCATAACGGGAGATGAATAAATCAAATACCTGAGTACTGGAACCACGCCCCGAGCAAGGAGTCGAAGAGTGAGCCTACCAGACCAGCCACGCCCCCAAAGAGGATGACAGGCCACTGGGGTGGGGAGTCATGAAGCATATCTTGGCTGAAGGTCATGAAGATTCCTACAAGGTATCCTAGGCCTACGACTAGTCCTCCAGCAAAGCTCATCAGGGTACCAACGACGGATATGCCCCCATTGGTTCCTGGGGGGGGGGGATTAAAGAGGGAGACATTAAAAAGAGACTTTGTTAAAAGTGAGTCTTAAAGAGAGAGATAAAGGGTAGTGCTCAAATAAGATAAATAGCAAAAAAGAGCTATTCAAAATGGCAAAGATTAAAATGAAGATAGAAAAAGTGATTAAAGTAGTGAAAGAAAAAGAAATGAAAATCAGATGCAAAAGAAATACATGAAAATGAGAAAGATTGTAAAATGGAGGGATTAAAAGAGAGAGGAATTAGAAAAGGAAGAGAATTGCAGGTTGAAAGGATGATGGCCATCCTCCTGCAATACTCATCAGTCTTCCAAAAGCAATATGCCTCTTTGAATTTGGCACAAACTTCATAGACAAGAAATTAACAATGCTCCCCCAACTCTATGAGAAGGGTTATGCCTTAGTCACACCATTGCATATTTGGCTTGCGTATTGCTGCGTTTCTATGGCAAGTCGTTTTTACATATATTCCTATTTCTTGATATCAAGAAATGATTTTCCGGTGAAAAGCAATGGTAATTCTTGATATCAAGATATAGGAATAAATGTTAAAACGGCGTGCCATAGAAACGCAGCAATATGCAAGCCAAATACCTAAAGGTGTGACTAAGCCAGGCATTAGGGAAAACAAATACCCAGTAACCAAACTATGTGTGTGAAAATTGTCTCTTTCTAAATTCCGTTTCACAAATTCTTTACGAGAGAATCATTCCTGTGAATGTAATTAATAAGAGCTACACAGGAAGGTAGGAAGGAGTGGCTTCCTGTTTGAGTCTTGAAGATTGAAATGGTGATTGAGGTTTGTTTGTAACACCATAATCAACCTAATAAAGAAACAAATGTGTGTAGCAATGATCAGTGCATGAAGCAATTTCAAAACCAAAAACTTTCACAAATTGTGCAGATTTGCAAACATTCATTCAAAGAAATCATGGAATCACAACACTAAATGATGAAGTTAGCCCTCATCACCAATATATATCTAAAAAGAGTTCAAAGAATCTCCCACTTACCTCTTGGCACCTTTTCCAATGTTGTAATCAGGCGAGGGCTCTCTGTCCCGACGACGCTTCCGACTTCCGAAGCCCACGTGTCTCCGCTACAGCAGGCTATCCCACTCATGACCCCGAGAGCGATATACGTGGTGTTGTAATAGTTGGAGAAGTCCAGGGGGTGGTCTTGGAAGCCTGTCTCCAGGATGAAGTGGGCTGCGTAGAGCGGGATTCCCCGTTGGTGAAGACTTGAACCCATGTTCTCTGTCCACCTGTAAGAGTAACAGTCATAGTAATCAGGGGTGGAGCAAGGATGTTGTAAAGGGGAGTAATTCTGAAAAATTACACAAGAGGGCAAATTTTTGTTTTGTGTACATTTGGTAACAATTGAATGTGCAAGAGAGAAGCCGACGGCCCGGAAGGGCTGCGGTACAACACAGGAGTAGTAGTACTTACGGTATGGCAATTGAGATTTTTTTAGGGATAGGGCATTAAAGCCAGCTGTACCCTCTACATAAATCCATCACTGTACCGTATTATGCATTACATCTTGCAAATCATAAGTAACTGATCAACAGGCTTTCCAGAGTATAATTACTCCAGTAATCAATTGATTCACTGGAAAAATTTGTTCTTTTCTATTAGAAAATTCTATATGACAAGTACATGTTCTCACAAATATTAATGAGGGCTTTTTCAGACTTTGCAAGAGCTATCTTTCTTTAGTTGACATAAATTACTTGAACCCTGTAAAATAAATAAAGCAAGGTCAGGACCCCCATTTTACAAAGAGTTGATATCAATTGTAACTTATTTGCAATTGATATCAATCGCAACTATGTACATGTACATAAGAGATAGGAGAATGCAAACTTGTGAATGATTAGAGGACTTGCGATTGATCCAAATCAATCGCAACTCTTTATAAGACATGGCCCAGGTCTTGATTTTTCCCAACATCTTAATTCACAAAAGAAACAGCAGAGCAACTATAGGGAAATATTTTGATCCACATACAAAATTCCAGATAATGTTCATATTACAGACAATGCACGTCTGGTGCGGAACTGCTGCTCAATGGAGACTTTCAATGCAATCCAAGTCAAAACGTCCAGACCAAGTATGAAGCAAAGAGGTACTGATGTTATTCATACTACCTTTTGGCTCTGGACTGAGTCCGGACTGAACCATCTTTTGCAGTGAATATGAAAGGGGTATTGGTCAGTCTTGGATCTAGACCAAGTATGAAGCAAAGTGGCACTGATGTTATTCATAATACATTTTGGCTCTGGACTGAGTCCGGACTGAACCCACTTTTGCAGTGAATATGAAAGGGGCATTAGTCAGCCAGGGCAGCATTTCACAAAACCGTCAAGTACAAGTTCACTGACATCCCACTGAAATGCATTTCAACGGGATGTCAGTGAACTTGTACTCATGACGGTTTCATGAAACGATGCTCTGGAATCCAGGCTTTAGAATCTCTCACCTTCTTTGTAATCCTCTTCCAGTTCTAACTTTCTGCTGGCTCGGAATCTTGTGAGCTTGGAGCCCGTGTAGAAGAAGGCAACAAGACACAAGAAGTGAGAGTAGCTACTCAGCGTCATTATAACACCCATTACAAATGCTGGGGAAGGGAAGAGAGGTGCATATAAAATAAAAGTTCAATGGATTATATTCAGGAGTTTAGAGGTAGCAAGTATGGTAATAGCAAAGAATCTTTAATTATAGGTAGTAGATGAAAGTTCTCATCAACAATGTCTCCAATGTCATTTGGCAAGACATTAATCCACTTTTGCCACTCTCCACCCAGGTGTAAATGGGTACCTGATATGCCAGAACGCTACATAATTGGCTGCCAGCTAAGACCAGAGTATTGATGTTGAAGCCCCAGGAGCGTCACGATGTGACGGACAAGTGCGCTATATAAGAAGCCACCATTATTATCATTATTAAAAATGGTGGATAGTGAAAGGAAATGGAATGGAATTTAGAGAAAAGACATAGAGAGAATGAGAGGGAGAGAGATTGGGGGAGGAGGGGGATGGAGAAGGCCAGAAAGACTACAAAGATGTGTTGTAAATGAATAGGAGAATTTGTGTTTGATCAATCATGAATTCAAAACTTCTGAACGTTCTTTCCTTCGTCAGATATCAGACTTTCATTACACTCTCAATGACCTATTTTTAAAACCACATTGATAGCAGATTTTATATCCTATTTAATAAATTAAAAACATATTACTCCTAATGATTCTGAAAGACACCTACCAAGAACGGCTCCTAATGGATCTAATTTCTTCTTGTGTATGGCATCAATCGACATGTAGAGAGGTATACACACAGCAATGAGCCATCTCAGAGGGCTGATGGGATAAAAAGGACCTGTAACACGTAGAAAGAAAAGATATTTATGATGGGGTGTCCAAAGTTTGCGCACAATAAAAAAAAAAAAAATTGAATGTCATATTCGATCCATGATTTCTCATATTATACACAAATTTATTTATATCAATTACTTTCAAATGGACAGCAACATTTTTAGACTACTATAGGTGCAACTAGAAATTTTTTCATCTAAAGAATTTTGGCGATATCACAATCTCAAAATTTAATGTCAGATTGAAAAGTCATAACAAAGAGTCCCTAACTCAGGCACAAGAGTTTAAAGCTGATTTATATATATGTAAAAATGTAATCCATTATCCATGAAAGGTAAGATAGAATTGCATAAATTGGGAGGCAAAATATCATGTGATCAAGTGGTATCAACTATTATTTTTTTACTCACAATTTTGATGACATCTTCTCTCAAAATGAATTTTCCGGATCCTTGTTGGTATATTTATTATATTTATTATATTTATGTAAATTTATTTCGACTTTTTATGACTAGCCCAGCCCACTCACACGCACGTAAATATTCCTCTTGGCGGAAATAGTCACAACTGAATGATACACCACGTTAAAACAACAAAAATAACAACACGCCCCTACTCCAGCAAAGCATAGAGAGTCATAGACAGAAATAACCGTCTGATATGGGTCATTCTTTAATAAAACTGACATTTGTTGACATTCCCCATACACAGACGGTAATTAGTACGCCTTGCACTATAAGGAGAGATAGAGCCAATTTCTACAGCACTTTGCTGCAGACAGTTTCTCCCCCAATTTTCTTTATTTAGATCTAATTTTCTGATTTATAAATCAGATAGAAATAATCTATGTATATTATACTCCTACACTGTATGTACAGTTAACAAATAATTATTACCTATTTCCAAATGCGAAATTTACGGACTTACGTATAATGAATTATCCAAATTTTTATCTCAGAACCACGAAACGGTACGTTCATGCATTCGAACTGGTAATCTATGACATGACCCGGCCGATATATTTCCGGTCAACCGACCAAAACAAGCCCAATGGCCAATCAGAGCACGTGTTTGATATTAGGCTTATGAATATTCAAACATCACCGGCTCACGCCGGGCTGACTCATACGTAGCTATTGGACGTTCGAAAAGAAAAAATGAATATTCATCAACTCAAACCAAGATGGCTGACAACAAATCATGTTGACTGTAAGACTTTCTCGGATTAATCATTAATTTAGGATCTAATTGAGCAAGCTATCGTAAGTCAAAGTGGATGTTTCTGTGTTATTTTTTATTCTTATTAAGATTCAGTGTAATATTGCAGCCAAAGTGGATATATGAAGACGTATAGAGTGAAAAAATTGTTGCATATCTCATTCATCGCGGTCCGGCTCAACCGAACCATTCGTTCCCCACACTACCACATAGCCGTACTTCAGTCTATGTATAGAGGCGGTCAGAGGAGCCAGATGCAATCTCAGCGGAACAACCGTCGATATCAGAGACTGAAACTTTCGGTGGCTTGTGAAGTTGTGAGGTTGTGAGGTTGTATCTTTCTGTGGCTGTGAAAAATCCACTTTTATCTCCATAAAAGACCATAATCCTACAGGAATTTGGCTTTTTGTAGATCTTATCTTGTTATTTACTCTTAATTAGACCTGACTGTTGACTTTGAAGGGATATTTTTCAGCTCCCAAATGGATATTTTGATGTGGATTTTCTGAATCACCCTGCATCTATATGCAATGTTTGCTCTGGTCCCACATACCAGATTCCTAGTTGGACATCACTCAGCTCTGGGACAGTTTTGTCTGGCAGCAGCCAAGTTGGTTGTGCAGTCATGCAAGTATATTTATCTTTTCATGAATGCTTTTACCATGAGTAACTTGCTTGATCTGTGATTCATTTTCATTTTCACTCTCATAACTTTGCTGGTGTTTTCGTGCCTTGAGAATTAAATTGTCATTCTGAATTCTGATGTGTCATAAGATCCCATGTACTGTCACTAGTACATTTACGCTGGATCTGAAACTGTCTGCTAAGCCTCTGCAGCCCTGCAAGTATTATTGGCCAAACAGTATACTCTTCCAGCAGCAAAATACATTTTAAATGGCTAGCAACGCAAGCCCCAGCCTTCTTCACAGAAAAATAAGCTCAGCAAAAATCAGTGAAGTCTGGCACCACCGGGGTAATTGGTGGAAAGGGCACAAGGTTACTCAGTCAAAACTCAAAGCAGCAAAGTAAGGGAAATCTGTCACTAGACACAAGTCTAAACAGTAGTCAATCCTCCAGTATTTGCTCCAGTCATCCTAGCATGGGCAGTCAAGGTCGACAGAGCTCTGCAGTAAAAAATATTAGCAGGGCCCACAACAGTAGACCCTCAGTGACGTTGAAGGGCAAAAGAGTAAAGAAAAAGGAGGAATCAGAGAATGTCAAACCAACCGAACACATATACCACAGTCTGACGGCAACGACCTGTGTTGCGATGGTTGTCACGACACTTGCACAAGTTCTTTAGTCCAGTGTGAATTATGTAATAAATGGCTATGTTCTGGCTGTGCGAATCTTGAAGCTAAAGTGATCAAGGACATAGGCAAATGGAGTACCATTCATTTCTTCTGCATGACATGTGATTTAGAAGCCAAACTGAAATTGCACACACCATATACTTCAAGGAAGTCTGATGAAATCACCGTACCTCCTCTCCGAACCAATCTAACCATGTCTTGGGCCTACAGACCGATCACTTCAAACCTGTCATGGACATGATGCAAAGGATTGAGACAAAAATAATGAAGCTGGAGAATGATAATGAGCAGCTGAAGGCAGATTTGCACCATCTTTCATACAGATCACCTCCCCGTTCCTGAGAATGCATGCCCTCGCACATGGGAACCAGTTGCTAACACCCCTGTTCTACAGAAAACAGAGAAATTACCACAAGATGCTATCCCAGATGCAATACCAATCCTAGAAGAGTACAGAGACCAAGACAGAAGGAAGAACAACATCATCATGCACAATGTAGAGGAAAGCAAATCAGAGACAAAAAATAAGCGACAAGAAGATGACCGACAATTTGTTCTGAAAATTTTCACCGTTCTTCAGGTCAAGAATATAAACATTGTGAAAACAACCAGACTTGGTTACAAGCAGCGAGACAATAGCATCCCTAGGATTCTCCTAGTTCAGCTGGCTGTCCCAAGAGATGAGATTCTCTTCAAAGCCAAGATGCTGAGACATCATGGGGTCTACAACAAGATATTTATTGACCCAGACCGGACACCTGATGAAAGAAAAACTCACAAACTGCTACGGGATGAGTTGAAAAGAGAAGGGCTGATGGCGAGAAATGCATAATCCGTGGTAGTAGAATTGTACATGTGAGAAACACCAACCGCTCTAGCTATTCATCACCTTACTCATCAGGCTCAGCTAGCTCTCAAGCAAAGCCACCTGCTGAAGTTGAAGTTGTAGACATCTCAAGTGATGAAGAGGTTCACTTGAAAACAACACCACCCGCCACAGTCAGAGAGAAAGAAAAGCATGTTAATTTCCCACTGTTACATGAAAACCAGCAGAATGGTGATAGCCGAAAATCAGGCATGCTCAGGATTTTGAAACGGAATGAAGGAAATAGCTTTGCAGTGCAGGCAGACGTGTCGAAGGTGGACCATGCTATGCCTGCAAATGTAATGGACCATGCACCATGGGTGCAGCACTCCTGGATAATGGACCACGTCCCTTAGCTGCAGCTACTAACTACGCCAGTATTCCTGTAACAGGGAAGCAGAAAGATCAGGCACCACTAAGCAGGCCGCATAGCCCCAACCCTGAAAGTAAAGCCCATCCTGATCAGCAGTCCACAGAGGAAAAAAGTCCGCAGGAACTGTGACTAAACCCTCAACAGTTTACAGCAGCAGTGAAGACTTTAGTAGTATTAATGAATCTGATACTAGTGATGATAAGAGTAGGTTTAATGAACGTAACAGAAGTGATGCAGAATTGTCATATCTGGAGAGAAGCGATGAACTCACTGCAGATGTGGATGAAAGTGGTACTTGTCATAAGAGTAGGTACGCATATGAATGCAGCAGAAGTGATGCCGATATAGCACTGATGTATCTGGAGAATGATGACGAACTCTCTGTAGACGAAATAGAGGGAAGCGAGGATGAAAGTACTACTACTACAAGTAGTAGTGACAGTGAATGCTCACCTTTATCTACAACTACAACTGTGGATGGAGGTTCATGGGATGTGAACAATGGTGACATATCCAGACTACAACAAACAAACTCACAATTCCAGAAGAGTGGCAAATTGAAGGTGTTTTACACAAATTGTGATTCCCTGCTGAATAAACGGAATGAACTGCTACTGATACTTGAAGTGCACAGAGTGGACTTGGTCTTCCTGACTGAGGTCTGCCCCAAAAATGTAAAGAACCCAGTACGTGAACAGGATTTTTTCCTGGATGGATATGACATTCACTCAAATGTTGCAGATGGAAGGAGGGATGTTGCAATCTATGTATCACATGAAATTTGCCATCTTGTACGTGACTGTGACATTCAAACAAATTTTGATGAGTCTGTGTGGATCACACTGCGACTTGCTGGTTCCAAGAAACTACTCGCTGGATGCATATACAGAAGTCCTTCTGTCAACAACCACCTTCAGCTACGCAATCTGATGCTTGAGGTTTCTAATATGAACTCAACCCATCTTCTGATTACCGGAGACTTCAATTATCCTCACATTGATTGGGAGCCCTATGCTGGAAGAAGTGAGGTAGATCAAGAGTTCATGGAAACTGTAGCCGACTGCTTCCTACACCAACACGTCAGTTTTCCCACAAGACAAAGGGAAGGACAGAGAGACAGCACCCTGGATTTGGTGTTTTCAGATAATGAGTTCTTGATTGATGAAATTGTTTTGTTGCCCCCACTGGGGCTGAGTGACCACCTTGGGCTTTGTTTCACTATCACCTTATCCGCTCCAGAAGCAGACAGACGACCTCCAAAGTTTCAATACAACATTGGACGATATGATGACATTTGTAAGGAGCTTGAGGAAGTCAAGTGGGAAGAGACTATGAAGGATATGGATACTGAACAGGCCTGGTCGTTCTTTCACACAACCTTGACAGAAAAGATGATGAAATGTATCCCACGTTCTGCCTCACGGCGACGAAAGAAAAAGCACTGTTGGATGAACAAACAAGCACTCAAACTGCAAGCACAGAAGCATCGTGCTTGGCGACAAGCCCTGACTACCAAGCACCCAGCAGACATATCAAGAGCTAGAAGACTAGCAAAGACACTCCAATGTTTCACAAAAGAGCTGCGCAGTAACTTTGAAAGGGATCTTGCAAAGAATGTGAAGACAAATCCAAAAGCATTCTGGAGATATGCTACAGACAGTCTGAAAACAAGAGGTGGGCTACCTGACCTCAGAAAGACAGATGGAACCTTCACTACATCAGATGAAGAGAAAGGGGATATCTTGAACGCTTTCTTTGAGACAACCTTCACTGACGAGGACACTTCTGCTATACCAGTTCTGGAATCTAGGCAACCTTCTGAATGCTTATCAGCACTTGACATTACTCCAGAAGAAGTACATCGCAAACTTAGTTTGCTTTCCAAGTTCAAAAGTGCTGGACCGGATGGTATCCATCCCTGTGTTTTACATGAGACTGCAGCATCAGTGTGTATTCCATTGGCCATCATCTTCACCAAGTCATTTCAAGAGGGCAAGCTTCCTCAGCATGGAAAATAAGTCATGTTGTTCCTGTGCACAAGAAGGGGAGCAAGTTGGATGCTAACAACTACCGCCCAATAAGCCTGACATCAGTTCCCAGTAAGATTATGGAATCTTTCATCAGAGATAAAGTGGTTGAACATCTGATGTCATATGATCTTATCAGTGATTCTCAGCATGGATTTGTCCTAGGTAGATCATGTGTTACACAACTGCTCCACACTCTTGAGAAATGGACTGCCTGGCTAGATCAAGGAGAAAAAGTTGATGTTGTCTACCTAGACTTTCAAAAGGCATTTGACAGCGTGCCCCACCAACGGCTGTTGTCAAAACTTGATGCTTACAAGATCCAAGGGAACTTCAAAACATGGATTGCGGATTTCCTTCATGACAGAACACAGAGGGTGGTGGTAAACAATGCCAGATCTCAGTGGTGCAAGGTGAAGAGCGGGGTGCCCCAGGGCAATGTACTCGGCCCGACACTGTTTGTTCTGTACATCAACGATCTCCCTGAGGTGTTGGACTCCACTGCAATTGCTGACCTGCGCTCATTGACAGACTGGTCCGCAAAGTGGCAACTCCAGTTTAATGCAAGAAAATGCTGTGTTTTACATCTGGGATCTGGAGTCTGTCAGGAGCGCTACACAATCGGCAGTACAGCCCTGAGTACAGCTGAAGAGGCAAAGGATCTAGGGGTACTTGTTGATGACAAACTGAAGTTCCATAGCCATGTGTCGTACGCCATCAACAAGGCCAACAGGGTCCTGATCAGCATCAGACGTGCCTTTCAGTGCTATGACATATCCACCATTCCAAAGCTGTTTAAGGGACTAGTCCGCCCCCTCCTTGAGTACGGAAATGTAATCTGGTCACCAAGGTACATTTCAGACGCAAAGGCTGTGGAGAGAGTGCAGAAAAGAGCAACAAAGATGATCTCCACAATGAAACATCTACCTTACAGAGAGAGACTTAAATGCCTGAACTTGCCATCCCTCGAGTACAGGAGAAGGAGAGGAGACATGATTCAGGTGTACAAGATCATTCATGAGCAGGACAGACTCAACCCTGACCACTTCTTCCAACTAGCAGACACAACAACTAGAGGGCATAGTCTCAAGCTTGCAAAGCCGAGGTGTAGGACAAATGTAAGGAAGGACACATTTAGTCACAGAGTGATTGATGACTGGAACTCTCTGCCTGAAGTAGTAGTTGTGGCTCCCACCATAGACGCCTTCAAAACCAGGCTTGATCGTTGCTGGAAGGAACAGTGTTATGTCTCTCCATACTGTATTGATCTCTTTGCTCCTGGGACATTGTACATTGTGCAGTCAAGATGCTACCTCTTGCCCCTCTGCCTCCCTGTCTTGTATATAATGAGAATGATTAAGAGATTGACTACATAGCTACAAGAAGATAGACCAAGAAGATAGACCTGGAAGCTCGACTGCTGTCTCAGCATTCTTCCAGTATCTGCGGTAAAGGTAAAGGTAAAGACTAAGAGAGTCAATGCTGATGGCATGCGTATTGCACCTCTAGGCTCTAGCGCTGTACCACATGCTAATAGGCAGCAATTACACATATGAATAGTCAATACACACATTACACACAAATGCACACAATGAATACGATATGGGTGATTGGCAAGTATGACAGTAGACTCACCATTTGAATTTTTAAATTATTCTATTTCTAACAAAGTAACAGTAAGTCAAAGTCATTAGCATGGACTCTCTATCTAGTAGTATGGCTGCATTGCTGGAGTGAGTCAAAGTGAGTAACATCGGTAAGTTGAAAAAATTGTATTTTACTGCCATATTTTAGTAATTCTATGGTATAATCTACTCAAATTTTGAAGTAGGCCTAGCCTAGGGTCTATATTGCATCTCTTATTCTCTGGAGTCTGGTACCATAGCACAGCTTGTAATACACAGCCAGGATAGTATGTGTGCACGCCCCACCCCTTTTTTGTTGTGGATACACCATAATACAGTAGGCCTAGATCTATACACAAAATAACACACATGGGACAACATTTAACATATTCTTACCATCAAAGCCGTAATACGTAAAAGATAGCAACGATATCAACCAAAGCGTCAATGCAAATGGTATGACGACGAGAGCGGAAGCCGCTACGATCACCATTTTTACAATAAAGGCCTTCTTTCTGTCAAAATCGCAGGAATTGTGCATGGATCACTTTCCTCCACTGAACTCAGTCACGATCACACTGCGGGTTATTCGTGAGGAATCGTGTGTGCATGGAGTTTGAGCTCATGCACGCATGCAGTGCATGTATGCATAGTAGCGAGCTTTCGATTTAGGCACCGGACGTCGGCTACTACGAGGTACTGGAGCGTGGAGACGTTGCGCAGCTCACGTCCGTTCCCTTCGGGGCAGTGCTTTCGATTTTTCACGACGGTGCTTTCGTCGGTCACGTGACCAATTTTTGAGATCAGGTGATTAAATCAGATACTAAATTCACAGTGCGCGAAAATCTGATATCCAGAATAACATTAGGATGACAGAAATAGAAAGTTAGAATGATAAAACAAAAATAACATAAGAAAAGGTGATAGAAGGAAGAAACAAAGAATAACATAAGGAAAGAAAGAAAAAGAAAGTGATAGAATGATAAAAAATGAAGAATAACATAAGAGAAGGTGATAGAAGGAAGAAACAAAGAATTTCATAAGGAAAGATAGAAAGAGGAATTGATAGAATGATAAAAACAAAGAACAACTAGAGGAGGTGATAGAAGGAAGAAACAAAGAATAACATAAGGAAAGACAGAAAGAGAAAGTGATAGAATGATAACAAATAAAGAATGACATAACAGAAGGCGATAGAAGGAAGAAACAAAGAATAACATAAGGAAAGATAGAAAGAGGAATTGATAGAATGATAAAAACAAAGAACATAAGATCGAAAGGTGATAGAAGGAAGAAACAAAGAAAAACAGGAAAGACAGAAAGAGAAAGTGAGGAATGATTAAAAAAAAACAAAGAATATAATCAAAAGGGGATGGAAGGAAGAAACAAGGAATAACATAAGGAAAGAAAGAAAGAGAAAGTGATAGAATGATAAAAAATAAAGAATGACATAAGAGAAGGTGATAGAAGGAAGAAACAAAGAATAACATAAGGACAGATAGAAAGAGGAATTGATAGAATGATAAAAACAAAGAACATAAGAAAAGGTGATAGAAGGAAGAAACAAAGAATAACATAAGGAAAGACAGAAAGAGAAAGTGAAGAATGATAAAAAACAAAAAATATAATATGAGAAGGTGATAGAAGGAAGAAACAAGGAATAAAATAAGGAAGAAACAAATAACATAAGGAAAGAAAGAAAGAGAAAGTGATAGAATGATTAAAAAAAAATCAAAAATGACATAAGAGAAGGTGATAGAAGGAAGAAACAAAGAATAACATAAGGAAAGATAGAAAGAGGAATTGATAGAATGATAAAAACAAAGAACATCATAAGAGAAGTTGATAGAAGGAAGAAACAAAGAATAACATAAGGAAAGACAGAAAGAGAAAGTGATAGAATGATAAAGGAATAACATAAGAGAAGGTGAGAGAAGGAAGAAACAAGGAATAACATAATGAAAGATAGGAAGATGAATTGATAGAATGATTGAAACAAAGAACGACATAAGAGAAGGTGATGGAAGGAAGAAACAAAGAATAACATAAGCAAAGACAGAAAGAGAAAGTGATAGAATGATAGAAAAAAGAATAACATAAGAAAGAGAAGGTGATAGAGGGAAGAAACAAAGAATAACATAAGGAAAGACAGAAAGAGAAAGTGATAGAATGATAAAACAAAGAATTACATAAGAAAAGGTGATAGAAAAAGAAACAAAGAATAACATAAGGAAAGGTGATAGAAAAAGAAACAAAGGATAGCAAGAGGAGATAATACAATGATATAAAGAACATAACTAGTTTAATTATACCGAGTCGTCTGGAAGTTTGATCAGGGATACCGATGAAACTGCACTCACGTTGACGTTTTCACGACGACGGGGATTCACAGAAATTACCCCCGACTCCCGTCGTGTGATTTGGAAGGGAACGTGGGCCCAGAAGCTCGCGCATGCGCAGGGGATAAATATGACGTCATGCGTCGTAGCCCACGTCGGGTGCCTAAATCGAAAGCTCGCTATTACATCAGGCGCGCGGGATCGAGGGATCGGGAATTAACGGTACGGTATACCTAGCTAGCTAGCTAGCTAGCTATATAGCGCCTGTGTACTATAGTACCTCGTAAATATTGACGGTATATACAGTTTGATTCTGATAGCTCCTCTCAAACAGGTTAGTATATTTACTTCTATTCGGTTGTTTTTTTAGAGTACGTGCAGTCGAATGAGAAATATTATGAGGTTTAATGTATTTTTATTATTGATTAAACATGCTGAAAATTTAGTGAAACAAGTCACGGAGGAAAGATCGAAGATCGGCCTAGGCCCTAACTCCAGGGAGCTCCGACGTCCACGCCGAAGCCTCCGCCGTCGGGGTCGGAGCTCCCTGGAGTTACTTACTACTTAGGTCCTAGACTGCCGCTCTTGGGCTGGCCCAGGAGGCGCGGGCCCCGTGCCAGCGCTGTTCTTCGCGCTTCAGCTGCTATTCGGATGCGAGTCTTTCTTCTCTAAGGTTTTCGATCGTGTTCCATACAAACAAATTACAAGTCAAGAGACTTCTCAACTGAAGCACCTTGGTATAATATACAAATATACAATACCTTTCGAGGGTCTAGCAAAAACTATGAGTTAATGAAGAGGCATAAATAGTAACTTTCCCGAGAGCAAATTTATATCAAATTTTCTATAGGCCTACCCGAGGCCGAGGCTTGCCGAGGGTATAGTAAATTTGATATAAATTTGCCTCGAGGGAAAGTTACTATTTATGCCTCTGAATTAACTCATAGTTTGCTAGAGCCAAGAAAGACATTGTATATCTGTTTTATATCCCTCATGAGACACGAGCATCTCACTATTACAAAGAAATATGAACTGTGAGTTTTCAGCGGCATAGGCCTAAATTAAATAAAAAGAAAATGTAAACGACTTACCAGATTAAAATTCCTTCTCCTTAATTAGTTTCCCGGGCCCCCTCCTAAAAATGACAAAATTCAGTCAGCGTACGGGATTTAAAATGCCTCATAGCGGGCAACTCCCGCGGTGCACTCACGGCTCTCAGGCCGTGCAATTTACGCAGTGCAGTAACTGCAATAGCACAACACTACTGCAGTAGGCCCTACCGTACAGCGCGGCACCAGCTAAACATTGCATCCGTCAATGTTTCATTTGCATGAGCCGTGCAATTTTCTTGTATTTCTTATTTGAATGTGATGTGAATGTGAGTAAGGTACATGTTATTACAGAAGTGTCCAAGGAATGATTGAGGTGAAAGGGATATAATAATAAAACAAATATTAGGGTGTCTGAACGATTTTTCAATTTTCCCTTTTGGATCGTTTTTCACCATTTTGGTTGGATAATTGAAAAAATTATTTACTCAGAATAATACATTTCAAATTTCAAGACTCACCGATGTTTCTATCAAAAGTTACAGCCCCTTCAATTCCCTACAATATTCATCCATTTTTTGTAAGAATCGACGAAAAGACGTACACGCAGAGTTATGTTGTTTTGCTAAATTTAGCACAACAGCTGAATTGCGCAATATGCAAGCGTACACATACGCGTGCAAGCGCACGCTGTTGCTTAACTGATGCGCGATCGGCAATCCATTGTCTTCAATGGGCACCCACTTCCGGGTTTGTAGACACGCGGCCCGATGCATATTCATGTGCAGATTTTACGCGCTATCACCATGGGTTCGCCGGGCGGAGCTCACGCCTCCCTACTTAGCTGATCCGAAAAATGTGGGGAAGGGTATTTTCAAACTGTAATTGTTTGTGATCCCTGGGGCTAGCGAAAAATAAGCGTAGGGATATTTTCCTTACGACTGGGACTACATATCGCCAGGGGCGTCATATCTCATAAGTGGCAAATTTCGAGTTAGCCAGGAAACAATGTTTAAATAGCTGTTTTGACCAAGATATTTTTAGAATTTCGAGATGACGCCCCTCTGGAAATATTGGAATTAATCTGCTCTTTCATATGACACCTCATTTATTGAGTATCACCTTCAGGATCACAAAGAATAAAGGTTTGAACTTCAAAAAAAAAAAACTTTGACCAATTTTGCATGATCGCGTAATGCACATAGACTGCATAGGGCTGCGTGCAATCTCTATGGGAAGGATTTTAGCACACAACATCGGGTGCGCGATCAGACACCCTACAAATATACAATGACTGATTCTCGAAACTATTAAATCGCACTCGTACTCAAGATCAAGAACATCAATTTCGATATCGATCGCAGAAATATCGGTGATCGGTGGAAAAAGTGGATTCCGGAATTTACCATACAACGCCAAATAGTAAATGTTCTCACTCTCTCAAATTTAATAGTAGAAATATCCCTATTTCGTGCTCTGTACAATCGCAATGCAAAAAACTATACATGAGGGATATAATATATTTTATATACCTCACTTTAGAAATCTAGCCATCTGATTGGTCGAAATTGGAGTCGTGATTTCAAGCCATGCCCCACTCACAGGGCATAGCAATAGCTCACAGGGCCTAGTTAAAAGTTTCTACCCTCTGCCTCATTATCCTGCGATTCCCATTGGTTTACTGCGATCCCCATTGATTTGCGTGTTAAAATTGTCTACGTGCGAGCGCGGCACGGACGCCATATACATTGCTCTTTGTCTGCGATTCCCAAATGATTGAAACTTTCACTCGAAGATTAAGCGAAGATTAACAGACAGTGTTTCAGATTTTCTGTGATGTTTTAACAAATTTTTACTCACTAAAAGGCTAAGGTAAGATTTCTTGGTAGATTTTTGTTTTAATTTGGCATATAAAAGTCATATCGACTGCTTTAATACTGAGGACTAGCTGTTTCTAAACTGGCTCGCGGGATAGTTGAATCCCTGCTATCACCCTCGCGCTCCGCCCACCCAGGCGCGCCTCGGGGTGATAGCAGGAGATTCAACTATCCCTTGAGCGTATAGAAACAGCTAGTCCTCTCGTAGCAGTCGATATAACTATAATATATACTAGATGTCTAGACCCTATCCTATGGCCTTATGGGCATGCATTGAGCTGGATTTAGAGTTTTCTTTCAGAATTGAGATAGGATTAGGCCTACTGTAATAATACACTCCGATACAAAGTCGAGTCGTAGTTAGCTTACTGCTTAGCCTTAAATTAACAGCTAAACAGTTAACTTAAGTCAATAGTAAGGTCTTGTACTCTGGCCCTGCGTGAAGAGTGATGTAAACAAAACATAAAATGCGTTTGTAATCACGCCTTCCCACACCCAACAAACCTTGCACACTGCTTTCAGAGTTCGCTAGTACAATGTACATGTACTAGTGCCTAGTGGGCTCTTCTTTCTTCTCATTCTCATGTCTTGAAATCAGACAAGAATTTAATAAAAAATTGGGAAATTTGATACCGTGATTCCAGTGTAGGGTTTAAAACTATACTTGGCCATGTGAATTTTCTCTTCTCTTTAGGTAGACCGAAAATTTCTGTCTCTTTTTGTTCGTTAGCCTCTGATTTGGGTAGGGTCGGCTGCTCTCTTTACTTTAGAGACAGAAGCCGACCATAGCCGCTCCTGTGCAAACTCGGTGGAACGGATCTGGCCACCAAACTAGCCACCAAACTTTGGACTAAAATGTCACTTTAGCGGATTCATATTCATTGCATTTTTTTTTGAAAATTAGGCCTCTAGGCTAATATAATTTGGTTCCACTTACCAGATTGACTGAATGATGCGTTTAAGGGTCTTTTTTCCCCCAATTTTCTTAGTCGATATTGAACTTGGCTCCGTGTTGAAATTTTTGCAGCGCATGTGCAGTAACAGTTTCAACACGGAGCTGAGTTCAATTTCGACGAAGGAAATCGGGGAAAAAAGACCCTTAAACGCATCATTTAGTCAATCTGGTAAGTGGAACCGAATTATATTAGCCTAGGCCTAATTTTCAAAAATAAATGCATCGAATATAAATCCGCTAAAGTGACATTTTAGTCCAAAGTTTGGTGGCCAGATCCGTTCCACCAAGTTTGGACAGGAGCGGATATGGTCGGCTTCTGTCTCTAAAGAGAGGAGCCGACCCTACCCAAATCAGAGGCTAAACGAACGAAAGAGACAGAAATTTTTGGTCTACTCTTTAGGTAGCTTGGCGAAACGTAGACTTCTAGTGCATGAAATGAAAATCATAATTTTATCACACAGGGAGATCCACATCATTAGGATATGGAGCTATAGTGGTAGTATGCCATTTCATTGAGTCTTAATGTTAGCAAACAGTTTAATTGGGATATGTCATGAACTTCTAATTAAAAGATATCAATAACTATTTTGCATAATTTGCGGTCAGAACGTGACTTTTCATGCTACCATGTTTTGCTAAGCTATAAGCTACCTTACTGTAAATCGTTGCCCTGTAATAAACCTTATTTCTGGTTGTGTAAAGATACTGGATGAAGATTATCATGGGGGATTACATCCACCAGAGACCCCACTCGACCCCTAAGGTTACCAGAGGTCAAAGTTCAGATGGCCATGGAGATCATGGCAGAGACGCTACCCCATCCCTGTCCTTAGACGAGACTGGTGAATCGACACGTTCCCTTCTCTCCATCCTATCCCATAGCAGCATCAAGGATTTGCCAGATAATGTGTTGGGAAACCAATCAGAAGATGATGACGGTGCGTCTGGTTCATCATCATCATCATCATCCAAATCGAGGTAGGCCTATTCTCAATTTTGAGTTTATACACCAGAGATATTTACTGAGTTATTTTTATTTCATACAAACTGCTTAGTAAGAGTTAAAGCAAATTTCTTGCATAATTATGAGAAGATGTAACCAAAGAATATAAAAATGAATACTTTGGAAATCTTATTTACATGTGTATATAATAATCTATGCCTGCACTTCATTTCAAGGCAATATTGTACTTTATTTGTGAGATTTTTGTGTAAATTATAAAAGAAAAATCATAAAATATGCATACTAAGCTCATTAATATGTGCAATATTTAACAAAATCATGCCTGAACCAGTAAATAAAATAAAATAAAATAAAGTCTACTCACAACTAACATTTTCCTTTTCTTTTGAAATCTTGGAATGTATTCCATGTACTGGTAGCTCACGGTCCTCAAATGTTAGGTCACAGACCTCAACTTCAAGGTCACGATCGAGGTCTTCATCGACCTCTCGCTCGAAGTCTCAGACAGAGAGTTGCAGCAAATCCTCCAGGTACTCCCTGCCAAAGACTAGTGACTCCCATTCAACATTGACCTCGCAAACGACATCGAGCAAAGCCCTACAGTTAACCCCCTGGGAGAAATGGCTGATCGAGAAGACCAAACAAGAGAGAAAGAGAGTGAAAGAAAAGGTAATACGTGACAACATACTATACATGATCCCCTAAGTTCTCACGGACAGAAGAGAGAGGGTGTGGGGTCCACAAGACTGCAAATGGTGGTTATGAGCTGGCATATCCTCCTAACTTTTGGGAACCCAAGAAGAAATAAATTTCATGAAACTTGCAGTTGGTCTAGATGGGGCTCTTTGCAGCCCCATTAAACCCCTCACCCTTAAGGTTCCCTGCATTTGTCACATATTGTTATGCTAACTTCATTTTGGTCGAAGTGTGGTATTTGATGTAAAATTTAATTTAAGTTGATGGTAGAATTTCCAATGATGACCCTTTATGACTATAAAATATGAGTATTGTCTTTACCTTATCTGTCAGTGAGTTGTCATGATCCTTACCATTTTACCTTATTCTAAATCTTCTCCCCCTCCCTCTTTCTCTCCCTCTCCTCCCTCTCTCTCTCTCACTCTCCCTCACTCTCCCTCCTCTCACTCTCACTCTCACTCACTCTCTTCTCTCCTTTTCTCTCTTTATTGAGTATAGGCCAAGCTAGAGAGGGAGAAACAGCTTAAGATTGCAGAAGAGAAGAAGATGAAGGTGGAGAAAGCCAAGGTCATTGAGGTTAAGGTCAACATGTGGATTGAGGAGAGAACGACTAAGGAGCAGGAATCCAGGAAAGCCAACTGGAGGCTAGAGAAGACAAAGAAACAGCTTGAAGCAGAAGAGAAGAGGAGAGTACAGGAGAAAGCAAAGGTGAGTGTTAAAGGGGAAGTCCACCCTGATATTATGTTGCTTTTAATAGAAGCAGGAAAATGAGAGAAACAGGCCAGTGAAAGTTTGAGCAAAAACCGATTAGAAATAAGAAAGTTATACATTTTTAAAGGTGCGATCAATCAAATACAAATTGGCAACTCTGTGACGATCTTACGAGCTGCCCTCCCATTTGCCCTATACTAAAAAACTTTAAAACTTTAAATCTTCCCTCAAAATCTGTTCAATCGTACATTCACCCTTAATATAATTTTTGCAAATAGGATTTTTTACCACCTCTGTATGAACAAAAAATATATTCAGTCATCAAGAACTACAAATATTAAAGTTTATGAAATTTGGAGATTAAAGAGGAGCTCACAAGATACGTCAAAGAGTTGCAAATTTGTGTTTGATTTATTGCACCTTCAAATAATATATTCATAACTTTCTTATCTTTAATTGGGTTTTTGCTACAACCTTCACTGGCCTGTACTTCTTATTTTTCTGCTTCTATTCATTTGCATGTGTTTGTAATTGGCATATTACAGACACGTGTCAATCATTTTTTTACATCTAGGACCAACCTTTGTCATCTCCAATTGAAAGGTGTTACTTGAAATGAACCCTGGTGATTCTATCATTCTTTATAGTCTTGAAAATAGTTTTGTTTAAATCTGTGAGATTCTATTTCCTGCCATTACCAGATTTAGAAATCACCTTTCATTTTCCATTTACTTTGAAGGAGAACTACGGAGAATGGAGGAGCCAGAAGAAAGCTGAAAAAGAGATGAAGGAGAAGAAGCAGAAGGAAGAACAAAGAGCCAAGGAAGAAGCAGAGAGGAGGAGGAAAGAAGAGGCGGAAGATGCGTACCTGAGGTGGAGAGAAGAGGCAAAGACGAGACCACTTCCCCTAGCTACTCAATTTGGCTATCCTCAGGGCTCTGTCAAAGGTAAACCAGTCAAAGCTACATCCTTATGCCCCTTTCGCTAAAAACCACACTTATAGGAGCATTATATGAGTTTATGAATGGGACCACATCAAAACAATACACATTACTTTTGTGCTGCTATAATACAAATAATTGCCACATCAACGTATCTCTGGTTACAGTGAACAGGATAGTATTGACCCCTCATTTTCTTACCCTGTTAGATTGATGGATCTAAGGCCAAAGGTCACTTAATTTCCTGTATGATGCAGGGTTGTCAACAGGTGCTCGTAAAAGTTATACACCTTGTAGAGGGTTGTGGTCTAGTGAATAAGTCTCCCAACTGTGATCCACAAGGTACAGGGTTCAAATCCCTGCCACAGTTCTAACATCCTTTGGCAAGACATTAATCTCGTTTTAGCACTCCACTGAGGTGTAGTAAGTGGGTACCTTGAATTCATTGAGCACTATGGTTGCTGGGTTGCTGAAGCTAAAGCAGGGGTAATGATATCCAAAGTCCTTTGAAAGTGGATAGAGACGTTATATGATAATGTGATATGCACTTTTTGCGCTTTACAAGAACAGTATATTACTATTATTATCGTGATTTTTTTGCAGAGTTTGCAAACCTGAATTTTAATACTCGTATGCATCATTTAAGTGGGAATAATAGGAGCATGGGGTTGTAAAGTAGGTATGAAATAGGACCACTTCCCCTAGGCCACTCCTTTGGCTATCAGTGCTCTCTTAAGAAGGCAAACATGTCCAAGGCCAAGACGTAGCTAAGATGAGATCACTACAACTAGCTAATCCTTTTGGATACCTTCAGAGCTCTCTCCAAGTCAAGTCTTGATTTAAAACGATTATTTTGTTTCATTTATTTTTGTGATAAGGGGTGATACTCCCTACTCCAAATTTCTTTTGGTAAATTTATATCTTTTAACCGTTGTCTGCCTATCAGAAAACATATGGGTACCTTTTTATGTTTTTTGCTTAAGAAATCACCATTATTTCCTGTTGGTACATGGGGATACCTGAAGAAACTTTTCAGTCATGTCAGCAAAATTCAAACTGTGAAGATTGTTTATCTGCTGTTGACTGCAAATGGCTTTTACATCATCAGAAGATCACTTTCAAAATGCTGTATTTTTTTTATCTCTTGTGATCACACGTAGGCTACCATGACAAGGCAAGCTATGCCATTCCCAGCTACTACAACCCAGTCCCATGGATGCCTATACACACCCCTCAAGAGCACACCAAGCCTGTTGCAAAGGGGAAGAAAGGGCAAGGCAAGAGGACCAAAGCTGCCACATCAGGAAGGCAGATACAACAAGCGTTGTCACCCCCTCTGCTCTTTAGAGATCGGTCATCACAAGATAAGCTTGGGAAACTGAGGTGACATTGGGAGTAAAAGACAGTGAAGAACTGTTCTTCTGTAAATCCTGTATTTGGAAATTCTTAAATCTGTTGCCAAAGGAGAGAAAGGGCAGGTCAAGAGGATAAAGGCCACATTGTCATCAGGAAGGCTGATATGTTAACCGTTGTCACCCCCTCTGCTCTTCAGAGATTGATCAGCACAAGAGAAGCTTGGGAAACTGAGGTGACATAAGGGTAAAAGACAGTGAAGAACAGTTCTTCTGTGAATCCCGTATTTGATAAAACTTCAATCTGTTGCTTAGGGGCAGAAAGGGCAGGGCAAGAGGACCAATGCTACCTCATCAGGAAGGCAGATCCATCAACCGTTGTCATCCCCTCTGCTCTTTAGCGATTGGTCAGCACAAGAGAAGCTCGGGAAACTGAGGTGACATACAGTGAGGTGTAAAAGACAATGAAGATCTGTTCTTCTGTAAATCCGGTATTTGAAAAATCTTAATGTGTCGTTTAAGGGAGAGAAAGGGGCGGGTCAAGAGGATGAAGGTCACCTTGTTATCAGGAAGAGGTTTGTGGTCTGGTGGATAAGTCGCCCAACTGTAGATCACAAGGTACAGGGTTCAAATCCCAGCCCAGCACTAACGTCCTTTGGCAAGATGTTAATTAAGTTTGCCACTCTCCACCCAGGTGTTAAATGGGTACTCGGTAGGATGCAAACGTTAATGTAGTTTGCTCAGCATTGTGTGCGTCTGTAAAATGGTGCCTGTCTGGAATGCTCCCCAGGGAGTGGAAAATGTGCATTTATTGTGTGCGGGCAAGCCTGAATCCTATGACCGGGGCAATAATATAAATGTAAACCGCCTATAGACATCGTCGATGTATTAAGCGCTACAGGGTATATAAACGCGGAATAATATTATCAGACGAATTGATTGCATTCCAAAAGCCAATGACTGATTGCCTGAAAAGTGTCTTATGAATGCTCCGAACCTGCCTAATTCATTTAATTTGCAATAAGAACATTTGATGTACATTTTCAATGTTATATAGATGATTTTCATTACATACATGTGGTCTAATGTTGAACCACAGTCACAAGATATATGATATTCTTATTATTTATTTTCTCTTTAAAGGGCAATCTAACTTTTAAAATAAGTTAATTTGAATAAAAGCAGAAAAATCCGCGAAACAGAATGGCAAATTTTTTAGATAAATCGGACCAATAATGATATTTATGAATGTTTGAAATATGAGATCACTATAGCTACAGTGTATGCGAATCTCAAATAGTCAATTTTTTCAGTCGATTGTGGCGTGGTATCGGATTGCTCTCCCGTTTGTTGTGTACAAAAATGTCACTAATTTCTGTTTTTCTCGTAAGTGCCTTCTCCCTTGAGGCACTACTAAAAATATATTATAGAGAGTATATTATTACAGGTCAATTCTGTGAGTCATACATGTTTGAAAAATTGAAATTTTATTCATTTTGTATGTTGAAACAAATGGGAAAGTTGTCTGCCCTATATCACAGAGACATTACAGATTCAGCTAATTTGAAGAGCCCATACCTATATAGTGATTGCAACTTTCGAAAATTCATTCTTTTCTTAATTTTTGTCCGATTTCATTCAAACTCCACCCGTGTACTTCTCTGATTTTTCTCTTCTTTCTTTTAGAGTAGTTTGCTATCAAGGTTGGATTTTCCTTGCACAAATTAAGCACTGAAGTTTGCTATTCTATATATATTCACGCATGTTTGCGTTTTTTTCTTATTTCGTACTTGTTGTACATGTCATATTTGAGTAATGTGGGAACGCTTAAGTTGTTTTTTTGATAGTTCATCCCCCCCACACACACCCACACATACACACACACATATATTTGGTTGATTTGGAAGTTTGTTGTTTAAATTTTTCAAATACGAATTCGAAAAGATTATATGCACATTTCTATTTATTTGTAAACATAACAAATTGAGTGTTTTGTAGCAAATTAAAAGAAAAAATCTTATTCCCATACTTTTAATACATTAAAATTGACAATTCTTTTGTTGTTCCAAGTTAAAATGTTTTATACTATCAAGAAGAGTTTGAAATAAAGAAGACAATGTGCCATTGTGCAAGGTAAGTTGGCCTAATCAGGTTTAGTTTGCTTTATGGACACATGTTTGGAGACTAAATTCATATATACTGTTGCAATAAATCATTTATAATGTGTATGCAATTTTCTTTTAAATGGTTCTTTCTCCTTTTATGCTTAGCATAGATTGTTGCTTCACCCCTCTCAATATTTTTGACTTGGAGTATGGACCTGTCAAGATTAGTTCTCTCAGTCAAAATTTTGTCTAGAGTTCCAGGCTTGTGTAAACACATTCAAGAGGGAAACTCATTTATTATAGAATCTGGGCTACCCTGTTTGATGGAATGGATATCATGTATTAATGATTTGTTGATTTGTGTTTATTTATTTGTTTATTTTGGGGCAGTGTTCCACCTATGCCTGGTCGTGATTTCTCTCTCTGTCTCCCCCTCCCTCCCCTCCCCCCTCTCTCTCCTTCTCTCTCTCTTTCTCTCTCAACATCTCTTGTCTCTCTCCCATCTCCTTCTTTTGCTATCCCTGATGATGATGGTTGTGCCGATGATGATGAGAACAAGGATATTGATGGTGGTAATGGTGGTGGGGGTGGTGATGGTGATAATGATGAGAAGGAGGGGGAAGATATTGATGATGATAATGATGATTGTTATGATGGTGGTGATGATGATTCTGATGGTAATAGTTGTGAAGATGATGAGAAGGAGGAGGATATTGATGATGATAATGTTGATGGTAATGGTGGTGGTGGTGGTGGTGGTGGTGGTGGTGGTGGTGGTGGTGAAGATGACGATGAGAAGGAGGAGGATATTGATAATTATTATGTTGATTTCCAGTGGACTAACGGCTAACAAATTCATTGGTATGTGCATTCATGTCCTCTTTCTCCCTTCTCTGTCTCCCCCTCCCTTCTTTACTCCTTCCCCCTCTCCCTGCTTCATTCCTTCCCTCCCTTCCCTCATAGATATTTCTTATTGTATAAAGACTACAGCACTGCAAAATGGATACTAGGGAAAAATGGAATAGAGCGAAAGTATGATTGTTTTGAAGCATAATATGCATTTTCTATTCTCTCTTAATTCTCTCTCTCAGACATACTAGTGCGGTATGGTATGTAATCCCGTAGGATTTGTTTGCCAAAATTGATTTTTCTGCTGTTTTGGCTTCAAAAGGGTCCCAATTTGCCAAAAATGATGGGGTTCGAATTTTCAGACCCCTCCTTCACTTCCTGGGGGGGGGGTCCATTTTGAGCGCCAAAATGGCTTATATAAAGCGCAATAGGGAGATTCGGTGTCTTCCACCCTAATTCATATATTTTTTCGCCAATTACACTGTGAAGTTGTTTGAGGTACCGTATATAAGGATTCATTTTTAATGATATTGCGTCATAAAACGTGAAAAACGGGAAAATATTACATTGTGCCCTTCTTCTTTCTTTTGGGCTAGAATTTTGAAATAATAAGTGGAAATGGCATCATTGTGTGCTATTATACAGTGGAATAATTGCGAAACATATCACATGTCATTAACACTGTTATTTTTAGGCTGTTAATATAAAAATCAACCCTATTTTAGTATTTTATCAAATGAATAACTTACTTAAACACCAGATGGTGCCAAACACCTTCAGATGATAATATAACAAAATTCTCAAATATCAACTTCTAGGCACTGTAATTGCATCAGTCAATCAGAAAGTTGACAAATTATATATGTAATATTTTTTCAAATGCAAAATAATACGAAAATGTGCATTTTGTTTTGTTGATATGGTCCCCTCCCTCCCCCGCCCCGAAAAAAAAGAAACAAGTTGAGCTATTTTGTTTCAAAATACTTGTACATAACACAATTTTTATCTAAATCAAAGAAATATTTGGAAAAAAATTCCAGTTATAAACAAAACATTAAACAAATCGGGAAAGGGGTAACCACCTACTTCGTGGCTACCATGACAACAGGAAAGGTTCATCAGACTTCCAGTAAAAGTCAATCGCTGTCACTATCTGGAGCATCCTCCCTTGTCCGGTTTTCACAGTCTCCACCATAGCATTTGCAGAGAGGAGTGCAGGGCAAATCGTTCTTGGAGCAGCTACATCGTCCCTTGCATCCTGCTTTGCAGCCACATTTGATGAGTTCAAGTACTGCCCGTGGTGCAGGCAGCTAGCGCAAGACACTTGACTGGAAGACATCCTCGATTCTCTGAATACCATCCATTCTCTTCGATAGGAGAAATCACTGGGTATGATTTATCTCTCATCGTGATGTAATTGGCACGGAGGATGTGAGGTAGTAATGCGGCACGAGTTGGAGGTAACATCTCACCTTCCAGGTTCTTTGATCGGAACAGTTCCCATCTGAGCGATGGTAGGGTTGTTGGACCTGATGAACAGTTAACACGACATATGAAATGCTCTAGTGCCTTCACCTGTGTTGGAAGCTCTCCATTGCTAAGCTCAGTTGGAATGGAACCCTCGCCCAGTTCTTTGAAGCAGATAATGGCAGGATCATCATCATCAAGCTTTAAGTAGGCATTGATCCATGTCTTCTTGGATATCCCAACAAACTTTCCTCCCCAGTCAGCACCAGAAAAATTATGAAGTCCAAGGAGGCCTTGACAGTTTTGATGTCCAATGACTTGAACCCGCTCCAGCACATCTATTTCTCGTTTCTTTGTACCCTTGCCTGTAGAAAATTGTAGAGAAGTGGGCACTGCATTGTTTCCACAAGATGCTAGATGAATTAAGAGAAGGAGGACATCAGTGTCAGGGGACCAGACAGTAATTTCTCGCAAGGCACCACTAGCAGTAGAGGCAAGGACTTGATTAGGAATCAGGGTATCAGCCTCTTCATGTGTGTGCGCCTCCTCAAAATCATGTCCCTTGATGAAGGTATCATACACAACCACTAGCTTGAAAGGGCTGTCCGTGTTCTGTGAAAAGTTATCAAGCAGCCCCTGACCTAACAGGCACGTCAGCTTTTTCTTTGTTGACGATGAAGATAGAAGCTCCTTGATGGACATTATGAGCTTCATTTCTGGGTGTATCTCGTATTCTACTGATGTAGTTGCCCTCTTTTGTCGAGTCTTGTTCTTCCATATATCGATCAAACACAACTCGACCTTCATCATAGCTAGCCATCATCCCTTCGATGCGCCTGTTGAATGCATTCTGCAGGTCTGACATCTTTTGCATGGCAGGTGTCTTTTTCATGCCTTGTAGTACACCCATGACGTCAATTATCAGCACCTTGACAGGAAGATCATGCAAGAGGTTAGGTTGTTGGGCTGTTCCAGAAGGAACCTGCGTTATCTCATGTTCTATGGTAACCGGAACCTGTTCCTGCATCATTTCAACCTGTGGGAAGTTAAATGATTATCCTCCACGACGTCAGGCTGTTTTACAGCATCGGTATGTTCTGCCTTTGCATCTTCAACTGCATGCATCAGACTTGCTTTGTCTGTTGGGATGTACAAAGAACCATCGACAGCACAGAGTGACAGAGTGAACGGGGAACCACTGACATTTCATATTCACCTATTGTTTCCGCAAGTTTAGGATCTAAGCTTGGGCGGCTGCCTTGAATGATAAGTAATCTTCCCAGCAATTCACGTTCCTCCCGCAACTTTATGACCTTGTCTCCAACACGCACTTTCCTTTTCTCAATCCAGTTCGAAAAGGATTTCAGCTTCAGTTTCTTCATTTTGTCCCACACCGAGAGGGTTGATGATGAAAGCGAACGATCAGATACAAACTCCTCAAAGCGCTTCTGGCCCTTTTCTGCAAAGTGGAGAATGTCACTTTTCGCCTCATTTGACACAAGTGCCGATGAAACCAGACTCTTCAATTGTGTCTTCTCCTTGAAAGGATTGTCTCCGCAGTGCAGCTCGATTAGGTGGCGTAGTTTCAGAGCATTCTTCTTTGACCTCACTGCAATGTCTCCTGAGAGCTGATGATGCTCCTTCCTCAATGAAGCTCCAGTAGCTTTGGGGAAGTCATTGAGGTAATGATTTACCAGAGCAGCAAGGTAAGGTGTGGTAGTGACTAGTCGGTCCAGAGCGGCTTCATTTCTTGTGAGTCCAACCATCCCACCATTCCCCTTTAGTTTCTTGATTTCTTGCTCTAGAGCCTGATCAGTGAAGAGAAGAGAAAAGGGTATCTCTGACTTTGCCACCACAAAGCCTCCAGACTTGAGGGCATTCCATGTTTCTGGATCATCCTATTCTAGGGCATTCATTTGAGCGAGATGGACTGGCATCAGGCGAGCATAGTTCAGGAGATCACGAGCAAAAAAGTACTTGGTGAGGTCTTCTAGTGATGACAAGTAGCCCTCCCAGTCCCCTGATCGACGAGTACCAGGATTGGATTTCTTCATAGATCTCCACCATCTCTGGGTCACGTCCATGAAGTTTTTCTTTGAGAGTATTGCACTGGATGCGAATTGGACCCTTGGAGAGATCCGATAGTATGGCATCAAAACGCAACATCATGATTGCAAGGCTTGCAGTAATGTGGAAATCAAGACCACGCTTATAAGCTTTACCGCCAAAGATCCTGCGAAGAGATGCTGAGGTGTACGCACCACATTCGATAGCACACGTGTCAAGACCGCTACCATCGATGGTTTTGCCAAGAGCATGTAAGGCAGCGAAAGCAATGTGGAGAGCTCCAGCTCTTAAGATCCAGTTGGTGTTTCCCACCGACTGCTGAATCTTCAACGCTCGGGAGTAAAGATCGGGATCTAGCGTCAATGTCTTTCTGTGAGGGCCAACAACAGTCGCAGATATTCCCTGGGATAATCGAAGAACAGTATAGAGGGTCCCATAATCACTTGGCGATGTCTTGAATAATGGGGCAATCCCCGCTGTGTTTGTAGGCGTGCTAGCGGAAGATGATTGAGACAACAATAAGGACCTAGTTGCAGGGAGTGGGGTAGGGGTGGGGATGGGTTGTTTGGAGGGTTTATCCAACTGAAAGTCTTCAAATTACCTTTCTCGCTGTTGAGGGATAATCACATTTTTAGAAAACAACTCAAGTTTTGTGAAACCAGTCAGATGAATGACACACCCAATTTTAGGGGGTCCCATGATAGGAAACTACCCCCAGAGAGGGGGTGAGGGTCGGGAAAATTTGAACCCCATCAATTTCTCATAGCTTGGACCCCAATGAATCCAAAAATGCCAAAAAATCAATTTTGGCACAAAAGTCCTACGGGAGCTGTTTCAGTGACATACCGTACCACACTATACAGATAAAACATGGAATGTTTACATTAACTAGGAAATTGTTTCACTCATTGTGTATGTACATGTACTTCATAATTCACCCATAGTTGAAAGCAGTGCCTTGTAGGTATCTTTACTCGAGATCCATACCTTTTCATGTTGGCTCATATAGTTACTAAGTTATTAACTGGTGTAAAACTAACTTTAAAAAAAAAACACCAACCCTCATGTAGACCAACCTTGGTGCCAAATACTATAAGTGAAATAGCGCCATCTCTTGGCGAGTTGATGACTAGCTGTGATTATAGAGACCACGTCACAATTAATCCACATAGGAAAAGTCCGGGAAGGCTACACAAGCTTTCGACCTCGTCGTCTTCGTTTGATTTGTATTATTTTAGACCATATGTGATATTTAGAGATCAAAGGACAATCGTGTAACAATATGAATTTTCAAGATTAAGATCAACAAGATTAAAGACACGCGAAAGGTACATTTTGGTTAAAAATCGTCATTTTAATATAGAACTAGATCTACTCAAAGTCTCAATCGTAAGCAATGGCGTGGAGTGAATCACTGCATGGCCTATGGTTGGATGTTGAGCGAGCGTCTGGAGCTGAAATGCCTACAGCTAGTCGGCGCTGGTCACGAATGGATATTAGATTGGGCGTGATTAGGGACGTGAATTAATGCTTTGGTCTGGTTTGCATTTACATATTAGTTGAACGCTTCTACTTCTAGCTAGATAAAAGTTATTGGCCGGATTAGTTTCAAGGCTCAAGTGGTCATTAGGCCTATTAATCAGAAAGGTGACTTTTGAATTAAAATCGAACTGGAACTAGACCTCTAGGTCCTAGATCTACTTCTAGAACATTGATCAAAAACGTTAACAACAAAAAGAATGGTCGACGACTTCATGACGTAGTCATCTTAAAGGACAGGTCCAGGTTAAACTCGCATCATTCATGCCTGGAACGTGTGAGGCCAGCTGGAAGGAGATGTCACAAGTTGAATGATAATCGTGAGTAGGCTAGAGTAGTACTAGAGACGAGTCTAGACTAGCAGGCGCGGATCCAGGGGCGACGGCTGCCCCCCGCAAAGAAAAAATGAAAAAATTAGTGCCTCCCCTGCTTATTCACCGGCTGGCTGAGTGGCCGCTAAATATTTTCTCACTAATTAGGCCTCCCTCCTGCCGCCGGCTGGATCCGCCCTTGTAGACTAGATGATTGATCCAATGGGCACAAATCAATATCAGTAATTCATAATTGGCAAAACTGAGACTGAGTGAGACCGAGAGCAGAAATGATGAGCCATTGCCCGGGGGTCTCAGTCAAATGTATATACTGTAAGCATGCGTGACCAAGAAAACGCGTATAAAGTGGTGTTTTTTATTTTAGATTGGACGCGGTCCGCGCGGTGCCGCAAATTAGGGGTTCAAAAACGTAATTTTGGGCCATTTTCAAGAAAAAGGGGTACTTTTTCAAAACGGTTTAAAATCTTGCTGGTAGACGTGTTAAGGGGTATTTTTCTAGCCCTCATGAAGGCCAGACCGCGGGAGAAGAAAAAAAGGGGTAATAATTGCCCATTGGTGAGACTACGGCCGGCCGACGCCTGCATGCGCCCGCCGCCTAGCTAGTTATAGCAGGGCGGGAGGTCTCACCTCCCTGGTTATAGCAAAGATGATAGACGTGCGCGGCGCTCTATATCATCTTTCAATTCGTTTTAGTGTGGACGATGGTTGCGAGAGGTAGCTTATCTAGCGCGAGTTCACAGAAAGTACTTATGATGACTGTGCATTTATAAACCCATTGGAAGTGTACAGGTTGATGTTATTGCTTCTCTATTGAAATAATTTTTTACATTGTGAATTTTACATCAAAAGCACAATTTGATTTATTTTACATGCCGTCAACAACTTAAATGGTAATCCCTATCGCATTCCAAAATGCTCAGGGGGTTACAATAATATATTACAATACTTGTGTAGGAGTACACTTTCTTGAAATACCCGTTTAGGGTGTGAATGCGAAAAAAAGGGGTGTCTGGAAAACCTGTGGTCACGCATGCTTACAGTATTTATACATGACTGAGACCCCCGGGAGCCATTGTCAGTTCATCTAAAGGCCCATGTATACCAGAGATCTGAAATAGAGATAGAGAGAGTGCCGCAGAAACTTAGTCTCAAGTCAAGATAGAGTTTAAGAATCAGGACCAAATCGAGGCCAATCATAGAGACAGAAGCCAAGTACTAACACTGAGACTAGGATCAGGGCCAAGTTTGGAATCAAGATTAAACCAAGGCTAAAATTTGGAGACAGGAATCAGGAACTTGGGCTGAGACAAGGACCAGGGCCAGGCTTGGAATAAGGACCATACTAGGACCAAGCTCGGATTGAAGACCACATTAGGACCAAGCTTGGAAGCATGACCAAGTCGAGGCCAAGTCTGGAATAAGGACAAAATCAAGCCCAATCTTGGATTCAGGACTAGATATGCAACAAGATTGCACATTTGAATATTGGAATTTGGCCAAACCTGCCAAACAAGAGTCAACTATAGAATACTGTCATCTATATTAAGCACGGGATCTGTTTAAAAATCAGAAGCCATATCATGACTTTGCAGGACCAAGGTCAATCTTTGAATTAGTACCAAATAAGGTTGTCTTGGAAAAGGGTTCCAGATGTGCCTATATGCTACTAAATCCAGACCAGGATTAGAGGCTTTTTGGATAAGAGAACGTCATAAACAAGGCTGTTTAACAGCAGGAGGTAAACTCAGTGGATGACAACAAGTCCTTGAGCTGGAACTGAAAGGCAGAAGAAAATGGAGGATCTAGAACAATCGGGCACTTTGCTACATATTGTACAGATCCGTGGATGGGACTCAAAGCCCAGTATGTGGACATGAGAGACGATCGACCAATCTTACCCACTTCACTTTCAGACCCAGCATGTGATCAAAACCCATGGAGGGGCCAAGGTCTATTGAGAAGAGAATCATTGACAGGAGCTAGTGCACAGGCAGAGGCAAGGCTACGTACTAATGACGGTTGGAAGTCACCCAGATGACAGTGCATCGCAAGTATCGAGGAGCTCTGTTAGCAGTGTGACCAGTTCTTTGAAACAGCAGCGAAAAAGGCTAAATTAAAGGCTGAACTAGAACGTTTGAAGGCAAAACAGGCCTTATAAATGGAGGAGCAAGAACTAGCAAGGAGAAAAGAAGAGTCTGAAGTAGAGACAGAACTAGCTGCAGCCACGGCGAGAGCAGCTGTACTTCAGAAGTATGAGGAGGCATCAGTGACTAGAACTCATTAAGCAGTACATATGTCAGAAGACAGCCAAAACGAGAAAGTGTCAACATCCAAAATACACATACAGGAGAGCAGGCCCGTAGCCAGGTGGGGGCACGGGGCACGTGCCCCAAAATGTCCAAGATCATACACCCCTCCTCATAGACCCCTCCCAAGGACGTCGATCAATTACATGTATGTGCCCCCCAAACATCAAACTCTTGCTACGGCCCTGCAGGAGAGGCAGAGTCGGTTGATTGGATGGACCGTCAAAGGCAACAAAATGCATTTACCACACTATTATTTGATTGCCACCTGAAATCAGCCTTGACACAGAGGAATATATATAGTGGCCTTTAGTGGGAACACATTGAACTTCCACGCCTTTGTCAGGTCTTTTGAGCATGTCATCGAGTCTAAAACCTCAGATGACATATAGACAGGCTATACTAGCTTCCTGGAGCAGTATACTAACGGTGAAGCAAATGACATTGTGAACAGTTGCATGTATGGTTGCAATGCACAGGCAGCCTTCAGAAAGGCAAAGCTTCTATTGGAGAAGAAGTTCGGCAACAGGCATCTTGTCTTGGACGCCATGATGAGCAGAGCAGCAGCATGACCAAATATCAAAGGTGAAGACACAGAAGGCTAATACACATTAGCTATTCACTGTTTGTCACAGAACTTAGCTATCTAGATAGCAGGGGATCTAAAACTAGAACAGGAGGTAAACCACTCACAAAGTATCAAGATGGTAATATCCAAGCTGTCTTTCAAGCTACGAGAAAAGTGGAGGCGTACAGTGTACAGCATACAGGAGGAACAAACAGGGGCGTCGCTATAGACCTTCCTTATCTCACACGTAAACTCAATAATTATCATGAATCAGAGCTTATAATAATCATCTATCAGTTTTTGTGATACTCTGACCTGTTTCAAATTTTTGTGGTGTTGCTATCAAGTCACTGCTTTTGGGGGGTCTATGTTTATACGTTTAATATACTGTGCTCTTTCTCCATCCCTATTGTATTTCTCCCTTTTCTCTCTCTCTGTCTCTAACTCTTTCTTCTTCTTTCTCCTTGACCTCTTACTTTATTATCGTGCAATATTTGTCATTGATAGCGGGAATGTTATATTTTTAACGAAATCTTTTAACGTGTTATCTGACATTCATTACCTAAAATGTTATCAATGTTAGGTATTTTATGTAATTTGGTATTTAATTCAATATGTTTTATTCACAATTGCAATTTGTATTTATAATGTATTTTAATCTTTGTAAAACATGTATAATTCAGTCTGTGTACTGCGAAACATGCTCGTATAAACCTTTATTGAATTGAATTGAAAATGAATTGAATTCATTAAAGTCACTTCCCACATTTCTTCTCCTGAATACCATGTAGTTCGTCTATTTTCTTCTTCTTATTAAGCATTTGCAAGCTTTACTTAGCTCTTGGTTTAGAACCTCATTTAAATATTGCACAGTTTTCCCTGATAATAATGTATTGGTGTCATCAGCAAATAAAACAAAATTCGGCTGGTCGGACAAAAAGTGTAGATCATTCATTAACAACAAAAACAACTAAAGGACCAGACACACTGCCTTGTGGTACTCTTGTTGAGAAAAATATGTGTTTGAGAACGAACACTATTAGATTTAACAAACTGTTTCCTATTTAAAAGGTAAATTTGGAACCATTTAAGGGGTACTCCCAATATGCCTTGCTTTTGTAACAGTATAGAATTGTTAATACGGTCAAACGCTTTAGATAAATTAAGGAATATACCAACGGGAATTAGCTTATTTTACAATGCCTAAGTTACAAGATTAAAAAAAGTCAATTAGCGCCCTGGATGTTAGTGTTTTTCAGGAAATCCAAATTCTTTAGTATATAAAATATCATTCTAATTCAAATAGTTAATGAGACGTTTGTAGACCAATTTTTCAATTAAAAAAAAAAGATTGGCAAGAAAGAAATAGGTCTATAATTTTCTATTTTTTCTTTACAAAAATTCTTATGAAGGGGGTATTACTTATGCTAACTTTAATTAATCTGGAAGTTTTCCTGAAATAAAAGACTCTATTAAAAATATGACAAAGGTGCTTGGCATAAACGTGTATTTTTTCTGCCCGTTAACCCTTTCAGGGAAGTTTATTTCACATATCTACAACGTTCACAATAACTTATATATACATATAAAATTAAAACATTATCTTAGCATTTAAATCAAATCTTTTACCTTTGCTTTTGTTTTAGAATTTAAATGTCACATCAATTCATACTTCGAATCAGTTAAAAGAGTTCTACCATTCATTTTGCTTTTTGTTTTCAAATGTTTAACGTAGTTCTTATAATAAATAACATATTCAGCGAAATTAATCAAAATATTTACCAAGTAATTAACCAACTTGCCTATATCATATCCAATTACTAAAATCCTCTTATTTATGTTAATATCTAATCGAAGAAAAAAATTAATCAAACCTGTTACAATTTTACAAAACAAAATTATCGTTTTACACTCTAGCATCATATGCCGTGATGTTTCAATGGTATTACAATCTTCACATACACCTGTTATGTTATTGTTATTATCGATATCACTTTTATTATCGATATGTTTATACGTACAATATGTAATCTATTGTGACGTCACATTTAGTTGACTTGCTGCTTATCCACAAGATGGACGCTACTGGGCGTACCGGAATAAATCATATCTGAATTGTTAAATATACCAGTGTGCATGGACTAAACATATTGAGTATGTGTTGGTGTGTACCAAAGCCGAGTAATTCATACAAGATATATAACATGGTGGCAGCCGGAAGAGCCGATTTATGAACATGTTTGTGTCGATGACGCCAGACGTTCTCCCTGGCAACCTCACTGTTTCGACTCGGAGGCTGGATCAGACGAATGTGATGCACGACACACGCCGAGAGTCCCTGAAGCGAGCAGCGCAGTCGGCCCAACACAAGTAACTGTGAGTGTGATGGCCTAACTTTTTAGCGGACGGGTCGATGGGAACCGACACTGGACCAGATGTGAGTCTAGTCTAACTGTCTAGACTAGTCTAGTCTAACTTCTGAGTTTGTAGCGAATGAATCTACTTCATAGTACTTGACTGAACTGTTTGTTGACTGTGATGAGCAAATATATCTTTGCTGCTTGATGAGCAGATGTGGAGCTGAGTTTTCTAGCCAACTAGCTTTAACGTTGCATGGAGTGGACTGAGTTATCCCGTCTTGATATTGACAAGACGGATAGACCAGGACAATGCAAACTAAGAACTAACTTGGGAGTCTAGATCTGACCAGAAGCAAGAAGAGTGTAGTCGACCCTTGATTACTCATACAGACTTTATCAAGAAATAATCTAGATCTACACTGTGTCTGTAGATTCTAGATACTTTATGTCCTAGACCTAGTCTATGAAGTATTATTATTACTCGATCTGTCTCTGATAATTAATGTTAATATTCATTGTGCATTTCAGTTCAATATAAATAAATTGATGTATCCATGTAGACTATGATTATGGCAGCTAGTAGACTATTAACAGTAATTGAGACTTGACTGGAGTTTGTTGAGTCAGTATTTAGGACCAACCTAAATTATTTTGAACATTGTTAGTCCAAGCTCATCAACACTTTAATTCATTAACATCTGTTGATGTGCATACACGTTAGCTGTTTGACAACGAATCAGTATGGCTAGGTATCCGGAAATGAGCTGGAAATGCCAAGATTTGGCAGAAGAGTGAAATTGTTTAAACAGAGAATGAAACTGTGTCTAGATGACAACGAAGTCAATGAACCTAAGAAAAGAGCCATCAAGATTAGGATAGCTATCGGTAACGAGGGTTTGCGAAGAATAAATTCTTCAGGAGTATCTGATAGTGATCAGGAGAAACCTGACAAGTTATGGAACATCATAGAGGCTCAACTTGAGGTGAAAGTTAACTTTCGTATACATCGGTTAGAATTCATGAGATACCGACAAAAGGCAGGTGAAAACATTGACGAATTTGTCAACCGCTGTCGCAATAAAGCTAAATTGTGTGACTTCGGGGATGCTGAGCTCACTGAGCGCATAACAGAACTTGTGGTTTCATCAACACCCATTGAAGCCTATCAAAAGCACCTACTAGACCAGGCACAGGGATACAGCCTGGAGAGTCCTCTCAATGAGGGAAGAAAGCACGAAGCAATAGTTGCAGGAAAGCAATGTTTGCAGACTCTGGAATTAAGTGGCACAGCTAGCATTGGCGCAATCTTCCATCCTGCAAAGAACATGAGATGTCGAAATTGTGGTTTGAACCACAAAGCCCGCAGTTGCCTTGCATATGGATCTAAATGTAATGGATGTGGAAAGAAGGGCCACTGGAAAAAGTGCTGTAGATTGAAGACCCCTAGTGCGGCAGGAAGCGACACGCAAGGCAAAGGTCGTGGACGCCCACAGTCCAGATCGTATGATGGACAGGCCAGACGGAGATCACACAGTAGGACTCCTAGAAACGGGCGAAGTTTCCATCCTCTGCAGTTCCAGGACCAGGAACCAGGTCAGGAGCAGGATGAAGCCACAGCACAGGAACAATTCGAGTCGCTATATTTGGAGACGATCAGTTTCAGTGAGGACATCCACATTGATAGCATTCCAGAGAGAGAGAGAGAAGCAAGATGAACTTTTGCAGATATATCCGTGTCCCTGAAGAAAAAAAACCAGGTGATCACACCCTCAATGTCAAGGTGGCCACAGGAGCACAGGGTAATGTACTTCCAACCAGAATTTTCAAGAAGACACACCCCGAGTTGATGGGCAAAGATGGTCATCATAATAGAGACAAGATCGTCCAGAGGCGGGTAAGATTACTGGCATATAATGGCTCCAGTATTCCCCACTACGGATGCATTACTTTTCCATGCAGACGTGATGATGGTCGCTGGATGGACACAATTTTCTACATAGTGGATACTAACAGTCCAGCAATTCTTGGTCTACCAAGTTCAACAGGCATGAAGCTAGTAATTCTGAACTGTGGTCTGAGGCATAGAGCACACCTCCCTATCCGTGACAAGAAAGACCTCCAGCAGAGGTTCCCTGACCGTTTCAAAGGCATTGGACGGTTTACAGGGGAGTTTCACGTAACTCTGAAAGATGACGCTCAACCTGTGGTGCATTCTCCCAGGAAACTACCGATCCACTTGAAGGATGAGCTCAAAAAGAGCTAGATAGGATGCAGGATTTAGGTGTCATCGAAAGAGTCACAGAGCCAACTGACTGGGTTTCGTCTCTAGCAGTCAGTAGGAAGTCAAATGGGAAGCTGAGAGTGTGCTTAGACCCCAAGGACTTGAACAGAGCGTGCAAGCGCACTCATCACAAGACCCCAACACTGGAAGAGATTACTCACAAGCTAAGCGGTGCCAAGGTTTTCTCCAAGATGGATGCCCGTCATGGGTACTGGAGTGTGGTTCTTGACAGAGAATCCAGTCTACTAACTACATTCAATTCTCCATATGGCCGTTTCAGGTACAGACGGTTACCTTTTGGACTTAATGTTTCTCAGGACATATTCCAAGAGAAGATGGACTACATCTTGGAACAGTGTGACAGTACCATCGGCATAGCAGATGACGTTGTCATGTTCAGGAAGAATGACGAGGAACACGATAGAAACATGGTGAAGCTGATGAACGTATCCAGAGAATATGGGCTAGTGTTCAACCTTGAGAAGTGTGATTGCAAGATTCCTTCAGTCAAGTTCTTTGGGTGCTACTATGATGCACAAGGCGTGCACCCTGACCCAGACAAGGTAGCCAGCATAAGGGCACTTCCTTCTCCGCAGAATGTGAAGGACCTTCAGAGATTCCTCGGGATGATACAGTACCTGTCCCCATTCATGCCAAGACTGGCTGAGCACACTGATGCTTTACGAAGCCTGAACCATACCGATAGTGAGTGGCAATGGAACGCCACACACCAAAAGGCTTTTGAGAATCTAAAAGACAGAATTACGGAGCACACCACCCTGACATATTACGACCCATCAAAACCAACAGTAGTACAGGTAGACGCCTCTCAGAGAGGACTTGGAGCAGCTCTCCTCCAGGACAACAAGCCTGTGGCCTTTGCAAGCAAGGCACTAACCCCAACTGAACAACGATATGCTAACATTGAGAGAGAGCTACTTGCAGTCGTTTTTGGATGCACACGTTTTCATACTTACGTGTATGGATCAAACTTTACCATAGAGTCGGACCACAAGCCTCTGGAGAACATACAACACAAGAATCTTGCTGACACTCCACCAAGGTTGCAGAGAATGATGCTGAGGATACAGCCCTATGACTTCAAGATTGTGTACCGACCAGGCAAGGAGATGCTACTTGCTGACGCACTCTCGCGTCTGAACCCTATGAAGGCATCTACAATGGACTTTGACATGACCATACACACCATCCACTATTCTAACTCCAAGTTGGAAGAGATCAGACTCAACACAAGCACAGACAGCACTCTAAAGAAGCTGCTAGACACGGTGATCGAAGGATGGCCACAGAGTCCAGGTGATCTTCCGAAAGAGATCAGACAGTTTTGGTCATGCCGTGACACACTTTCTGCGGAAAACGGTTCTTCTGAAAGGAGATCGTGTGATGATACCCCCTACCCTCAGGAAGGAGATACTTGAACAGATCCACACAGGACATCAAGGAATAGTGAAATCTCAACAAAGGGCCAGCTCTGCAGTGTATTGGCCTGGAATCAACAAGGATGTTGATGAGATGACTCGAGCTTGTACCACATGCCAAACCCATCAGAGAAAGCAGTCACCTGAACCACTTCTCAGTCACAAGGTTCCTGATAGACCATGGGAAGTAGTTGGGACAGACTTGTTCAGCTTCGAGGGCAGGGAATATCTGATTGTCTCAGATTATTTCTCAAAATGCCCATTCGTGAAACAGGTGACTGGGAGATGCACGAGTGATGCAGTCATTCAACTTACTAAAGCCATCTTTAGTGAACATGGTATTCCAGACAAGGTGATCAGTGACAATGGTCCCCAATTTGCTAGCCAGGAATACGAAGTCTTCAGTAAAACATGGGGATTTGAGCACACAACCTCCAGTCCACACTACCCAAGAAGCAATGGTTTTGTCGAGAGATCGATACAGTCAAGAACCTGATGCGCAAGTGTCTAGAGAACAAAGAAGACGTATACCTGGCAATGTTATGTCTTCGAACAACACCTCTAGACAGCAAGCTTCCATCTCCCACAGAGATACTCTATGGAAGAACGCTAAGGAGTAACCTTCCTACATCCAACAATCGTGAAATACAGAGTCCGGAAGACATCCGCCAACTGCTCGAGGAAAGGAGAAAGAAGCAGAAACAACATCACGACGAACACGGTGTCAGAGAGTTAAGAGACCTCCAGATAGGACAGAAGGCTACAGCCCTAAATCAGCGATCTGGACTTTGGAATCCAGTAACTGTGAAAGAAGTTTGCAAAGAACCAAGGTCCTACATGGTTCAAACTCCAAATGGTGGTCTCCTACGAAGAAACAGAAATCATCTGAGAGACTTGAACATGCCAACTAAGAAAGTTCACTTCCCAGATGAACCAGTGACTGACCACGCTGACCATGTACAGAACATGACAGACACTCATGACACAAACCAAAAAGACAAACCTGACATGACCACAAGTCAAACGAAAACTCACACAACTAGAAGTGGTCGTATTGTCAGACCACCAGGACGACTTGTTGAACAGTAACTTATTACTGAGTTAGTTATGTGTTACCAACGTCTTGATAATATGATTTCAAAACAAGTTATTTAAGTGTAGATCACTTCTGAATCAGTTATGTGTTACAATGTTTTGGTTAACTGATGTGTCAATTGCCAACAACTATAATCATTATATATGATAAATAATTATTTAAAAAAATAAAAAATATAAAGGGAGAAAAGAAAAATGTTATATCTCTTGCATGATAATGTAAATATTGGGATAAAAACGACACTATTTTGGATGTTAAGTTTCGGTGATCAACTGATCATGAACAATATTCACTCAAGGATGTTTCCATACATTATAAAATAACAAAGATCACAGTTGTGTTTAAATGCAAAATCATTTATTGAAAATGAAAAGTAACAGTCTATATAAATATACAAGAATATGTTTTGTATTTGACAATACAGTCAAACCTGCTTTAGTGACCACCTGTCTACAAAGACCACCTGTCTACAAGGACCACATTTTTTGTTTCCCTTAGAAATGGTTTCTCATTGAAACATGTACTAAAGGAACCTGTCTACAAAGACCACCTGTCTACAAAGACCACTTTTTGTGTTTCCCTTGGGCGGTCGCTATAGACAGGTTTGACTGTAGTTGTAACATGAACCTATATCCGTTCTCTTGCTGTAATTAAAAGAAGTACAAAATATTATTATTTTTGTCATTTGATTGCTGAAGAAGGATCATAAAAAGAACCGAGAAATTTTACATTTCTTTTTATAGAGAAAGGGGATGTTATGTTATTATTATCGATATCACTTTTATTATCGATATGTTTATACGTACAATATGTAATCTATTGTGACGTCACATTTAGTTGACTTGCTGATTATCCACAAGATGGACGCTACTGGGCGTACCGGAATAAATCATATCTGAATTGTTAAATATACCAGTGTGCATGGACTAAACATATTGAGTATGTGTTGGTGTGTACCAAAGACGAGTAATCCATACAAGATATATAACAACCTGTACATAATCATTTTTAATTTTCCATTTATATAGGGTATATTTTGACAGTAAAAATATGCAAAAATTTAAAGTTAAAATTTTGATTCTGTTATCTCGTATAGCATTGAACTTAAACATTAATAACGGATTCCAATTAAAATCGGAGGGCAGTGCTAATCATTTCTGTCAAACATTGTATACAAAAGATTAATTGTTTTTTCTGGACAAAGAATAAACACAAAAAATAAAAGGTATGGAAATGTATAGTTTTCTTTAAAATCTCTGGTTCAATATCACCATGTCCGGCACTTTTTTTTGCTTTAAAACTACGAACAATCTCGATAATTTCTCCTTCAGTAATAGGTTTCAAGAAAAATGATTTACAATAATTACCTTGTAAAAAGCAATTGAAGTAATTTACAGAAGAACATTGATTGCCTAGTGAGGCTCCAATAGAAACAAAGTAGTCATTAAACAACTCTGTAATTTTTATATTGTTATAAATTTCGTCGTCATTTAAAATGAATTCAGGATTGACACCCTGGGGTGTCCTAAATAACATAGTTCCAAGTCTTTTGCATATTGCCTCTCACGGACTGAAACTTATTTAAATATTTTTTTTCCTTCATGTATCATATCTTTATTCAGCTTATTCCGAAATGTTATTACGTTCTCTCAAGTGATGGTTTGAAAAGAAATTTCACATACAATCTATTCTTCTTTTTACACCGTTTTTTAAAGTTCATTAGTAATCCACGGTATAACACTTTCATTTCCTTAGTTATAATCTTTTTGACTGGAAAACAGGTATCATATATGTCTTTAAAAGCATTCATAAATAGATTATACTTCATATGAACATCAGATGTATTATACATATTTTGAAAATTCAAGGTACTGAACTTTCTATTAAATAATGGAAAACCAAAGTCGGTTATATTGCCTTGGTAAAATACTCTTTGGAATTCACTGGTTTATTCCAAGATAGAGTGGCAAATATAGGTGAATGGTTTGTTATATCAGTCACTAGTCAGTAGAATACCAATTCTTAAAACTTTATCTGCTGTATTTAGAAAAAAAAAGTTATCAATAAGAGTTGCACTGTCTTGAGTAATTCTGGTTGGATCATAAATAATTAGGAAAAAACAATGAGATGCCATTAGTTCGGCAAAGTCATTTACATAAAGGCACATATCCATTTTCATTAAATCAATATTATAATCGCCCATACTTTCTTTTTGGAGTTTGGATATCACTGTATGAATATCATTAATTAATATTTCAACCGGTTGATTAGGCGGTCTATACATAGCTCCGATTAGAAATTTTTTTGTCACTCTCAATTGGAATTGCAATATATTGTTCATTTACCCCTGTTAGATCAGAACGATGAAAATATTTCAAATTATTGTATATCAGAGTTCCAACACCTCCTCCATGACCTCCAACTCTTGGAGGAAAAAACAATGAACAATTCTTATCCTGATTTATCCAAGTTTCAGTTAAACCTATTACATCATAATGTGACTGACAGAGAAGCTATATAATCAAATATATTTTCATAATTCTTTCTTAGGCTACGACAATTAATATGTATATGTGATAATCAAGTCTTAGAGTCAACCTCATTCATAAACTCATTGAATTGATCTTCTAGAAGGTATAGTGTACTATGATTATTGCAGAAACCAGACAAAGGCGTTAGAAAAAGTACCACCTACATGCAAATTACTGTATATAGATAATGGATAAAAAGATGTACCAACCAAAAAGGGGTTATTGCACAACAAATTGATACATGTACCACCACAACAACAATACAAAAACACCCCACAGTATCCGAAGGTACAGGCAAAGTTAAGAATGAAAAACAAATTACTCACAACATAGGAATTTTAAAAGAGCTTTATCAAAATGACAATTTTTTTATACTTAAGTTAATACAAATTAAAGTCTCGTTGGCAATGAATAAAATACATTAGATTAATATTGCTATGTACACAATACAAATATAAATCAGTATGAAAAATACGGTAATTAAAATGTCACTGTCAGGAATCTTGGCACTATCATAATCGATGAAAAAGAAACATATTTCAGGCAAGTGAGGAAAGAGAACTACCACTGCTGTTCCTACATTTGTAAATAACTCGAGCAGGTTGATGATACTCATTCTTTGGAGAAGGGTTTGGGTAGTTTTGGGAGAGAGTTCAGAAATTCAATGTTCGGGATAAGTCGTCTTACAGACTCACCATGAGTCCAGCATGTGACTCTCGCTCTTCTGTGTATCAACTAGCACACACTGTGTCAGTAACGGGTGATGTCCTCATGAACTGAGATTTTTGATTTCTTAAGTTTCTTCTTCTCCTTCAAGATTTCTCTCTTTTTGTTTGAAGGAAGTAAACTTCACGATGATTGGACGTGCTTTCGGTCCACCTGGCTTTCGTATAACTTTTTTAAAGAAATCGACCGCAGTTTTTGAGATGAGTAGAAATACAAAATCCCTTTTTTTTCTTTTAAAGGCAGGATAATTTACCGACATCGCTACCTCTGCTGTAATGTATGTTCAATTTTCCTGTACCCAAGCATCATCATGCACGCGTCATGCATTGTTGATGCACTGTGGGACACGGCTGTCGACACGTCGGGACATTGTTGGCGGTAGATGGCAGAATACGTAAATCTAAAGTACTGTCAATAGAATACCCTGTCTTTAAAATGAAATGTATGCAACGTATGGGCGTACATTTTAACAAAAACATAGAAATAAAAAGCAATGAAAGATGATATAAAAGAAAGGAGCCAGCGCCATAGTAAAAATTTAGGTTACAACTTTTTATTACAATACTACACTAAATTCTTGATACCATGTTATAATAATTCGTTGTAAAATTATTCGCGAATCAGCTACATCCCGTGATGTAACAAATCGAAAGTCGTGCGTAACAGTGTCTACACACTATAGGCTCTGTACTTAAGAGACACAGCTACGTGTTGCCGTTCAAATTCTTGCTGCATTTTTTTTAGACACCCCGTATTAACAAAGACGACTTAAATGTAGTTCAACATACAAAGGTTAGCAAGGTCGATTATAAAGCTTATATTTATACCGCTAACAATAGTCGATAAAAGCAACCGTAGTAAATGTCACACGGAGCTAGGTGACAGCAAATGAATGGATAATCACAGTGGCGTATCCAGCAATGGTGTGGCCATCCCCACCAGAGGGAAAGGCAGAAGAAGTAATCATATGTGTGTCAAGGAAAATAAACAGCGGTGGGTGGGGGGGGGCTGTGCTAGCCCAATTCTACACTGAATAACCTACTGGATGCATATATAGGTCACCCCCCTCAACCCCTAATATAAAAAAAATCTCTCTGTCTTGTTTACGGAAACGTATATAAGTACGTGTCCAGAGATCCATGGTAGACTTTATACCGGTCATTCCTGTTTGGGGGCGCCATTTGAGTAGGACTCCTTTGCCCGGTAACCATGACTGGTTCGATGTCCATATGAAAACCCATTGTCGTCTACCGTCTGCTGATAGGACAGGCCCTTGGCTTCGGCATCATGACGATACGTCTAATCAGTCTTCAATCTACAGTCCATCTCTAGCTCATCATTGAACTTGGGGTGAACGGATGGAGGATTGATGTCTCCTGAAGACAGTTGGCCGTCACTTCTGCTCCGCTGTAGACTTGCTCCCGAAGTGCCTTCCTGATAAGTCAGATGAATACAGATTTTTGTTTTATATTTAAGGATAACATCAAGTGCATACGCTTCACATTCCTGTATTTAAAGACGGAGCTCAGTGAATACACGTAGGACCTTTGTTATGTGCAGTTGCCGTTCATTTACACTTTTGCAGGAAAAAACAATAACAAAAACAGGCATGTTTTTGGTGATTACACGTCATATCGGAACGAGCCTTTAGAAACGTATCAACTACTCACACTGTAAATGTCAAAGAACTCTATCGTCAATGCGTGGTATAAAAAACAAGGGCGTTGTGCCAAAAACACTATAGCAAATTTCGTCAAGAAATCAACTGAAAGGCAATTTCAATACCCTTTTGTATATTCCATGGAAACCCGTTCGGATTTCGTAATACATCATTGTAATGTTCGCGTACATTAGGTGATGCAGAAGGTTGTACAACATGCGCCCCTGCGAAAATATTCATCAGATTATTCTACTTTTAAAACAAACATTTAAACACAAATTATCGCGAGCTCTGAATAATTATGAACGAGTATGAAGTGTTTTTTTTCCTCTTAAAACAAAATATTAATCCCAAATTATGAAATGTATGTTCATATTATCTCTCCTTTTCACTTTTCTTCAATTGGGGCGCAGAGTTAAAGATACTATGTCCCTTTTGCAGCCAACATCAAATTCTGTAGAACTTTGCAGGAATTATGAATATGTCATGTATGTCCTATCTGTGAAATTTAAACGTTAGCAGTGTCCTAATATTCAAATTATGCAAGGAAACCCGTTTACTTGCTAGACTTCACTGTCAGACACTATTGAGTGACTGACTGGCTTTTTCATCTTTGGTAATAACATACATAAAATGAGCTGTAAAGGGTACATGAGCATTTGTCTACATCAATAACCCACTTCTTGTAATGGCCAAAATTAAACTGATTGAATCTTTGCGCAGCATAAAACGTACGACCATTCGGTACAATGATCTGAAAAATCAGACTATCACTTACTAGCTCCTAAGTCGATTCGACGACTGATAGTCGTTATTTTCCCACTTAAAGACATTTTGAAGTCCCTCTTTTTTTAGGAAAGTTCTAAATTAGTATTGTCTTTCAAATGCCGTTGGAATTTAACCTTTTCATTTTTTGGCCTGCAAATGGGACATAGTACCTTTAACTAACTCTCATAAGAAAAATAGTCAGGATAGTCGAGGAATTTAGCGAGTTAACCGAATTTTTAAAATTTCTTTTAAACTGTTGAACCTTTGGGAATACCATTTATACACTCCAGTTTATTGGGGGTGAAATATTCAACAAAAGATTGCTGAAACATATAATTGGGAGCAAAGTAATGACAAATTGTAAACCTAATCTATTAAATATATTTAATATTGGGGCGCAAAAATTACGAGATCCTTCTGCAACATATGCGAGGGAGCAAAGCGACCTAGATTTAGAACATTTTCGCGTTCGAAACCCAGAGTAGGCCTATTATGATCATTACGGATCCATTGTTTTTATTCTTTTCCTCCCCTTTCTCTTTTTAAAGTTTTTTTGCGCCCCCTTCAAGTGCCACCCACGTAACATGTCCCTTTAGAAACGGCACTGATTGTATTACGTAAAGACAATTGTCAATGAGGAAATTGAATAGGAAATCGTTGGTGCAGGTCACAATGACTTATGCTATTTAATGAGCCTCCCTCGATGATTGCATCGGCTCGGTTGGATTGTCTGCCGGCCATCGACTTGTTTTAGGGCAATCTTCAACGACCATATCTTTGAGCAAGCGATTGCACTCATGTGATGTGACTGACAACATCAAAGATTATATAACAATTTCTTTTCTTTTAGTTTGAGGTGGTTTATTTATTTATTTATTTTTGCTTGTTTGATTTTTAAAAAAGTAGATTGGCAAAGAAAGTTTCCGATGACCCTTATTTACCCCTGCTTGTCAGCAATTTGTTGGGAATATTGTGCAATGCCCTCCCCCTTTTTTTGTAGATCCCAAAAGTGCTCCTGAGGACTTACGTGTACCAAGTGTTCGGGCGTAATACGTCTATTCCGACTGCTGTTCTTCCTGGACCTACCCGGCATTCCATGGCGATAGTAGACGTATGCAAGGACACCCATGGCAACAAGAAGGAGAAAGGCAATGGGCAGGGCGATGGCAAGAGCTGTTGTTATGCCATCGTCATCGACACTCCGAGGACTAATTTTAAAGACAAAGTTGAGTAATGGTCTTGTGATTACAATGTTAATGAAACTGGAAGCAATAGAAAATTTTGATTATGTAGCACATAAGAAGTGGTGTATATTGTGAGGTTTTGGAATAATCTATGTTAAACAAAACATCGAGCCAGTCTTGTTTAGTCTTGTTAAGGGATCCGGGAAAAAACTATATGATCAAAGAATGTGAATCGTCTGTTAAAGATGCTTCCCCGTTGTAGTGGCCTAGCTACAGCGAGAAAGGAGGCACGTGGTGGGAGGAAGGGGGGGGGGGGGTTAACACATTAAAACGAAAGAAGAAACAAAAAGATACGATAAATGGAAAATGAAGAAGAGAAAAGGAATAGCAAAGAAGACGCCTGGACCATATCCTGCACCCCTCCCCCATCAAACTGCCTTGCAAATTCAAAATTAATTTCCTAAGTATGACCGTGTTCCCTTCCCCCCGTTCCAGGCACCATAAATGGTTAGACTCACGCAACGCCCCTGTCCCGTTGCGACGTACAGAAAATGTAGGCTTATCTGAAGAATATGAAAACCCCGGGTAAAAACATAAGAAACTCACGTGCAGGTGACATTCGCAGAGCCGGACTCGACCCTTACACATGTATCACCATTACCACAAGGATTGTCCAATGAACATGGATCAGTCAGCAGCCCAAAACCTGCGGATAAAAATGATTTGAAACGTTTGCCTTCATGAAATGTTAACAATGTATAATTATGCTATACTTGTTAGAACACTAGGAGGTACGATGGCTCAGTGGTAGAGCAGTGGTCTCGTAACTTGGAGGTCTCGGGTTCGAGACCAATTTGATGCGCTCGTCGATCCCCTGATTGCTTACTTGCAAGCATACACATGCTTTAATGTCTTAACAGTCAAGTAAAACAAACAAACCTGGGAATACGAATATAAAATGAAGCCTTTCTGTGAATCATTTTATCAATTAAAGTGCACCCAGTACCACAGAAATATGAACGATATATATATTTTTTGATTGATCTAACAGGGATAACTGCCGAAAAAAAATCATACTTATTACTTTTATCATGGCGATGGGTCTCTTAAATGACGCCGGGCTGGAATATTCGATAACCTATGTAATAATGTATGTGTGAAGTGCTTTATCTAGTATGATGATGATAATAATAATAGTACAATAATATTTATTTTAAAACTCACAATAATAACAAGAGGTATACGCTCACCTGAGCTGATGAAAGTAGGGGCCTCGCAATAAGGGACCTAGCTCACATCCTCTTTGCACAAGGAACATAGGATTCATTAGAACAGAAGGGCATTTTAGGGGAGTTGCTCCCAAGTTCCCTGCAGAGGCAGGTATCCCATTCAAACCAATTAAGGTCTTCTTCACATAAAAATGAATCTAAAATTGTATAGCCATAATCCATACTCAACGTTTTGGTATGAAATCATATCTACACTTCATGATCTATCAAAATATGAAATACAAAATGAGGGTAACACGGCATTTTGAAGAGATATCCTTGATTCAAATGGAACAATTTTTAATTCTGAAGTTGGCCGTGCTCGTGTTGCCAGTTGGATGGCAGATATTGGAGGCTGCCACCCAAGCCCCCTTGGGGAGCATATACCCCATTTGAACAACTTTAGATCTCCGTTTCCTGCAGGTGATTCCTACACTATTTGGTTAGAATCCAGCCATTGGTTTTCATGAAGAAGAAAATGTGCAATAACTGCCACTGATGAATTTTGGGGGCGCTTTCCCCAGGCCTCCCTTGGGGATACGTACCCCATTCGAACAACTGTAGATCTTCCTTGTCCAAGGATGATTCCTACCAAGTTTGGTTAAAACATAGGCATGAGATTTTGAGAAGGAGTTGAAAATGTGAAAAGTTTACGGACGACGAACGACGGACAAAAAGTGATCACAATAGCTCACTTGAGCCTTGGCAGGTGAGCTAATAATGAAGAAGAAAAAGAAGGACAAAGAAGAACAAGAGGTAGAAGAAGGAGGAGAAGAAAAAGAAGAAGCAAAATGGTTATTTGTTATAGCGCATTTATCCACCGCGCACGGGGTTCAAGGCGCTCCAATATTACCCCGGCTACCGATTCCGGTGCCAACAGAAGTCAATGAATTCCTTCCTACCGGTACCCATTTCACACCTGGGTGGAGAGTGGCGAATTTAGTATTGCCTGCATAACTTACCTTGAACGTTGACTCCAGCGATGTTGTTGATAGAGGCTATCACGCGTGATGTCAACTGTTGAATAGTGATGTCATTCCTAAAGGTCACGTCCAGTCTGACCCTTGCTGTGATGAGACCAATGACGTCATCATTCGCTGAAATGGTACTTCCATTAACACTAATTACTTCTGGAAGATTGTTGACAGTATTCACGATCTAAACAGATAAAGAAAATATGAATTTGATGATACAGTTATTCAATTTTACAAAGCAATACAAATATGACAAAACTTGAAATTAAAAAAACTAATAGTTTCAAAGCATTTTTGTGCGTACTTGCAACAAATAGCAAATTTAGGTATCATCGACAGATAATTGTTGACAGTTGGTCACACCAGCAGTGTCTTAATATGCAAATCAAATTAGTTCACTGCTGCTAAGATGGTGTTACGTTTCACTTATCTATTCATAAACAAACAAAAAACAATTTTCTACAATGTAGAAACTTGTCGAGCACACAATGTAAGAATATGGAAGAAAAGTTATCATTAAAAAAGAAAAAAAAATGGACTGGCATTCTTCCAATTATGTGGGATCAAATCCCCTGGCACTAGCGCAAGGAGAATCCTTCATATGAAAAAAATGGTACCAAGATTGACAAATTTGGTCGAGGAGATTTTGTTTCATGGAGCATTTTGTTACAACGACCCTACGGTTTAAACAATTCGTATAATTTCATGTCTGTGTTTAACAAGTCATTAAAAGCGCTTGAAAAAAAACAACAAGTGGGCGGAATGTTATGTTTTTGTTCAATCTAACGTGTATTATTTCCCAAACCTAGGTTATTTCATACAATGGTACGTTCAGAATAAGAAAAACAGTGAACTTTAAAGTGTACCAATCACCAAAACGTACTTTGTTCTGTATGTTAGGGGTTACATGTGGCTATACTATATTCAAAATATGAGCTTCAATATTACTTACGAGATATAAACGGATACTGCAAATTTGAATACACTCTCAATCAAAACAAAAAGCAATTTGTGAGTACACTACTCGACGTACCCGTTCGCACTCCCATGGAATAGAACCTTCACGAAACCTAAGTCCGACTTGGGCCCCTTGGGCTTGGTTAAATGCTATTCTGTAATTTCTTCTTGGTCCATAGAATGCCGGGTAAAGTTTTTAAGGTTGACTTTATACATTCTAGCTGTACACAACTTATTTTATTAGGTGATCGGTGCATAGAGAGTTTCCCAAATGACCAAATGACAATTTCAAGAAATGAACGAGGTTACACTTACTAAATCCAGCAGGTTCTGTACCACTGTTGACCCGATGGGAACAGCTGCACGTTTCCTTCGACCAGAAGTGGTTTCCAAATACGTACTATTGACATCGATTCTCGTCATCCTTGCTGGATTTTTTAAACAAAGAAACACAACAGGCCTCCGTAACACAAAGGTTTGAGGTCAATTACAAATTTGAAACAACGATTTTGATTGGTTAATGGTCAACCGTTTGAACAATATGTGCACGCAATCATAATTGTTTTCTGCAACGCAATGGCTTTGCAGAATTAGCCATATCTGGTCTTGATTAGCTCCAGCCTCCAGGATAACCTTTTAAACACCTATATGGACTGGAAACATCAAACAAAGGGCGGGAATGTCATTTTAGTAGCTAACTAGAACAGTTGAAGACAGCACATTATGGAGAACCTGTGTCTCAAGGTCCATTTCACATTATTTAATTGTCGCCCCAACGGCCTCCAAGCTATTGGACGTATAGACAGTCAGATAGATAGTGAGATAGATAGATAAAATAGTTTTACTATTCAACGGTTAACTAATATGGAAGCCTGTGGTATATGTGTCCCACGATAACAACTACTTGACACAGAGAGATTATTTCTGGGACATATTAAGACTTAAATCATGGGTAAATCGCGTATACCGTGTGAGTCCAAAAAAGTTTACACTCAGAAAATTTTCATTTAATTTAAAAGGCAGCTATGAACGAAAGGTTATCATACATTTTTTGAAAGAGTGTTATATCCCAAATCGTTTGGTATAATTTTTGTGTGGTTTGTGTTTACGCTTGGATGAACAGGAGGCATTGTTTGCGAGAGTGGAAAATCGACTTGCGCAAAATTATTAAAGTGAGAGAATGAATTGAATGTATCAAATGAGGTGATTGCATATGCTTTTTTCTAAAGCAAGGTCACACACACACATAAGGAACACACAAACACACACACGTAGCAATTTAGATGCAGACTGACCGAGTCATTTGGGGGAAACCATTCATTGTGATGTTAATGCACCAAACTTTCATTATGGCATTATGATTGAATTTAAATTCCATTTTGATATTAAATGGGAAATTTGCGATTTTACAGAAATGTTCATTACGTAATAATGACTTGGCTGCGTGTATTTTTCATTTATCTGAGTGTGCGAGTGCGCGGAAGTGTGTCTGTGTGCGTGCATGTGTGTGTGCGTGTGGGGGCTGACTGAGTGGGCAGGCAAATTGGCCTTACATTTACAAAAGTGGGAACAAGTGAAGTTTTCATGAACTTTTAGCACTGGGCTATTGTGGCTATTGTAGCCTCGTTTAAATGATTTTTTGTTGATTTTTTTTTGTTTTGTTTGTAAATGGATGTTTCTGTTTTTCTGTCGCTCCGTTTTTGGGGTACTCTGAGGGGGCTAGGAACAGTGTGCGTATATGGGTGGAAGTATGGTCGGATGGTGTGTGTGTCGCATGGTGGGGAGGGAGGGGGTTAGTAGTGTGTTTGGTTGGATGGGGTCATTTGTTTTATGTTACAATTGATTTCATTTTTGTTTTCATCAATCGTACAATCTATGTTATGAAAATGTTTTGAAATCATGTTAAGAAAAAACAATTGTATTTTATTTCTAAGAGTGATTTGTATCGTTTGGAATCAATAAAAAAAAACTATTGAAAAAAAAAGAAAAAAAAAAAGACTGTGTGTGTTTTGATATGTGTGGCATGATCAATTTTGTTAGGGATGTTATTTGGATCTGCAAAGACCGAATTAATACCCAAATCCCAATAGTTTTATTTAAAAATCACATAGGCATCACTTTGGCGCAAGTCGATTTTTGCACTCTCTTAAAGGGATAGTTGAGTTCTTGTTTCAGACCGCAAATGCCTTCAAAGTGCATGGTTATTGCTCTTATAATTATTTATGACATTTCTAGTGCTTTTTTAAGACCTAAAATTGCTATGAAGGTAATTTAAGACTCCAAAATGTGTGAAATTAGATTGAATACGATCATACTAATTCAGCTCCAGTTTCAAAAAAATACGGTGACCGTCAATGAATTAATTAATAATAACAATACACGGGCCGGCTGGTTGTGCGTATTATAACCAAGACGAAAAAGCCAACATCGGCATTGGCTGGAATAAAACGTATAAGGCGCTATCTCGTTTTTTAAACGGCTGGTTCAAATTATCGAATATTTGTGGGGCACCACAAATATTGGAAATCGTTATATTACTGGATTTTTCAGCCGTCTCTGAACCGATTTTGATCAAACAAAGATGATTATGTCATTTAAATTGTATGTTCTTTCAAATTTGACACTCAGTTTTTCATTATCTCACAACAAAATTATTTTGTGTAGCGCCCTCTGCAACAATACTCAACTATCCCTTTGTCTCCTGTTCATCCAAGCGTGACCACAAACCACACAGAAATTATACCAAATTATTTGGGATAAAACACTCTTTCATAAGATGTATAATAATTTACTGTTCATAAATGATTTTTAGAATAATCAGCAATTTTCTAGGTGTAAACTTTTTTTGGACTCACATTGTATAAATAGGTCGGACAATTGCTACCCGTGGTTAAGCTTGCGTTTGAGAGAAACATACCTGGTTTCGGATGACAAGGGGTGGCGTTTTCCCCACACTCTGCAAAAATAATGGATAAAATATTGTAATTGTACAATACGCTGGTCAGTATCTAGTGATACCACAGGTGATACGTACATACAGTACTAAACAGAAAACCGTGATAAGGGTTCTTAGATTTTTCGATCACCTTGTTTCATGAGCATCGTTAAGACCATGACCATTCCGCCTAGGACGTTCTTCACTGTGTAATTACCTGAACTTCTGTAATTCTCGTTTCTGTTACACCCTTCATTGTTATCTTCTTTACAATAAGATTGCCCCACCCCTATTTGCACAAACCTTTGTCATGTTTGTTGATCTTTTAATGAAATGTTCTCTTTTTAAATGTGGTTAATTCTACACTCCTATCACCATGATTACTCTTCGTTACTTTTCAATATTTTGGCAAATACTGTCAGTCACTCTGCTATGTGGTATGTATTAAACTTTTGTCAAACCTCCATATTATACGAAGGTAACACGTTTATTCATATATATAAGTTCCTGACGATGGTCATGAAATAAGGTGATCGAAAATTTGAGAACGCGCAAACATGACTCTTATTAAGATTTCTGTTTCGTACAGTAAATACACTGGTCAGTAACTATAACAAAAAGTTGAAATGAATCAAAATTGGTTTGTAGACAAGATATTGTGGTAACCAAGGTGATCTTACGGATGATTTCATGAACGTTGAAAAAAAAAGTGCACGTTACAACTATATGGAAAAGGAAACAGGAATAAAATATTCATCATGCTTGCAATAAAAAATAAAATGTATTGTGAGCTTTGATTTTCAAAATAAGTTTGAATGCAACCAAATTTAGAAACTGTCAAACCGCAAGAAAGCAAGTGGAAATTAGTAGTTATAAATGTTTACTAGATCAGTAAATATCTTTTTCGTGAATTGCCCCAAAAAAAAAAAAAAAAGAACTAAGAAGCTGAACTGAATAAAAGAACAAAAACATCACTTTATTTTACGAAAAGCTTTAAATAGTTGGATGTATTTTGCATTGCTTGATCGGACAAATTTTATCATCCTGACTGTTTTTCGACAATACTAAGGAAATAAATATGTAGTGTGTCTTATTTACCCAGGGTAGCCATGTTACTATAAATAGTACTCTTCCTGTGGGCCCTGCAACTTTGTATTACCCAGCAATGACAGGTACACATTTACATCTGAGCAGAGAGGACGACATGGAGGCAACACGGCTTGTCCAAGGATGTAACCACCGAGCAAGGATCGAACACAGAACCTCTCGTAGGAGAGTCAAGAACCTTCGCCAATATACCACAGTGCTCCCATATTACACTTACCTTCACAATGAATTAACATTTGCGAGAAACTTGCCGAGCTCGTGCAGGTAACAGTTGACAAACCAATTAGGTTATAATCAGTCGGACAAAAGAAGTAACATTGTTGATTGTAGCTCACCGAGTCACCGGGTGAACACGATGAAGATACTCTTCTTTCAAATGAAGGTACGGTGCACGTAATTACTGAGTTAATGAAAAGAATCAGACAAACCATGAGTGCCTTTAAAAACATTTAAACAGTCTTGCAATTAATATTCATAAACCCGACCTTAATTTCCGAAACTTCCTTAAAAGGCTAAACCCACATTCCTTGTTTTTAACCTCAATCGGAGAGCATGTAGTCATGCCCTGAGCTATGGATGTAGTAAATAACTAAAAAATGAATAAAAGTGGAGGATACGACCGTATACAACTTCATAAAGTTAACATATTTCTGGTGATGACCAGCGAAAGACGGCCACGACAGAAAAACAAATATATTAAAGTATACCGTAAAATATATAAAGCTAATAAACGAATTTAATCGAGACACGTTTACAAGATTAAAGCAAGATCCTCCAACTTATTATGTTAATTGTCGCAGGAGCAAGTGTCGTACAGCCACACAATGTTATATATTTAGGCCTACCGATAGATGTTGAAAGTGGATTTTGTTTAAAAGGAACATAGAGGGGAAAAAAAGAAACCCATGATAGGGTTCTCTCCTTCCCACCTGACCCCAAATCTGTAAAGAATTAATAATTATAAAATATACCCAAAGCCGTCCCTTAGCGTACAAGGCGGACCCACTCGAATCTTTCATTTGCCATCACCGCTTATTGGCACGATCGCTCGTTCGCCACAAGTGCATGTAGGTACAAATCTATATGCAACCAACTGACGGAAAGATTGCTTTCTGCAATACAAGGGCTTTGCAAGTTGTATATCATTATGCTTCGTTTACGAAATTGTCACACAGCCGACAGCCACAAATGACGCTTTTTTTTTAACCTTCTTTCACAAAATCCTATAACATGTATCCCTAGCTGGCACGCGACCCAATAATACTCGCGACAAAAGCATACCGTATATTTTTATGTAACAAGTCAAAGATGTATATATATATATATATAGCACACGTTAATCATTTTCTTTGATAATATGGAATAGGGGAAATTCGACAACATTAATAAAATAATAATCGGCTCCGATCATAGTCAGCATGCTGCATGCAAAGCAAAAAAGTCTTAAATTTGTTTCCAGGTTCACAGACGGCCCAGCTGCTTCATAAGCCAAACGGACATGACTTTTGTTAATTAGTAGAAGAAATGGTGAAGTATGTTATTACATAATATCGGGTGGCCCCAACAAAATCGGAATACATGTAGTTGACTTTTTAGGACTTTGCTCTGATCAACAGTTATCTCATTTCACCTTGCTGGATAGAACAACTTTTCAACACCTTTTCAACACCAAGATCATTACATTTGGTTGAAAACTTTTTATTTTACGAGTAATTTCTTATGGACTGTCACTTTCGAGATTTGCCATTGATTTGTCATCGTGCTTCAAAACTCTGGAAATCGGGCAAATTCCGAAAATGACAGTCCATTAGAAATTACCCATAAAATAAAAAGTTCTCAACTAAATTTGATGATCTTGATGTTATTATAATGGGGAAAAGGTGTTCTATCCAGCAAGGTGAATTGGTAAAAAAGATGATTAGAGCTAGTTCCTGAAAAATCGACTGTAACGAGTGTTCTTTTTGTTTTTGTTTTTGTTTTTTTTTGTGTGTGGGTCACCCGGTATAATGATGCATAATTTCTGGGTTATTCGTTACCGTACACTCTTTCGAAGAAAATTGTTTATTAACTTTTTGTATTCATCGTATAAATCTTCATGAAGGTTTCACACAATGAAACAGTATTGTTACCAAAAAAAGGGTTAATTGTGAGGAGTATAATGACATAATCGAAGCATGTTTTAGTATTTGTTTGTACATTTCAGGTGCTACTAAGTCATAAATATTATGTTAACTGATACTTCGCTTATCTATTTCATTATTTTTCCTCACAAATTACATGTATTAACTTTTCAGTACATAGTTTTCACTGTTGAAACCTTCAGGATGATTTCTTCGACGAATGCAAAGAGTGGCATAAACAGAATTTCGCCTCGTCACGCAAAACGAGACAGAACTCTTCATTTACAAAATCAAATTAATATGATTTAAATTAAAGGAGCAACATCAATAGTAATTATTCCAGTTTAACATGATGCCAGATACACATACTTGCTTTTTGAGCAAAGCCTTGTGAAAGTTCATATCATGTATATATATTTTTTCTGCTTGTACCATGTTTTAAATTAATAGACAGACTGTATTACGTCTTTGATTTTCTCTTGTAAGATCCAACTGAAGGGCATGAAGGAATATCCAGTGGAAAATTATTCCAAGCAGTGGGACCAAAAAGTTGATATTATGAACTTACATCTAGATGAACATTTCTTCTCCAGAACTAAACTACATTTCATATCATTGCTGGTCTGTAAATGAAGGCTCGAAGATGATTAAATGCCTACAAGAATACAAGATGTAATAAAAGGCCAATAAATCAACTCAGTAGTAAGATATGGGAGAGATGCATCCACTTTCTTACTCTCTCGCAAACTCTTAAATCTCTGAGATTCATGCCATGAGTAATTGAGTTTGAATAATCAAAATATTGTGCATCAATCTATGACGTAACATCTTGGAAAGATGAACACCTACACACTGAAACATCGCTGAAGTAAAATGTATCTTTCTGATCATTTGAGAATTGAGAACTTGATAAACTATATTGTTACAAACGTTGTTCAGGCTCAGCCTCATAATACCCTGCCGCGCAGACAGATGATTATTATTTAAAGGCGAAGACTGATTGCTGTAATAAAGATGAAGCTATGTTTAAGCTGGTACTATTTCATAAAGGTCAGATAAGTTTTATTCATTGGGTTCCTGTCTTTTAGTGATTGTGAAGTGGTGATCACATTAAGCTAATAGATGTATAAAACAAAAAAACAAAAAACAAAAAAAAATTCTTAAATTGTCAAGGAAACCTATTTAGGGGCAGATCTACGGGGGTTAGGGTTTAACCCCCCCTTGGGCTGCCAAAAAAAAAAAAAAAAAACGCACACTGGAGAGTAACCTTTCAAGTGCAAATATTGTGAGAAGATTTTTAACTCATCTGCTAACTTAACCAAACGCATGATAACTCTGGATATAACTGTGTATTAAACTGTTACTTGATTTAAAAAGACGTTATCATGCACTGCTTTGTATGGACGCCGTTGTGTTAGTAGATGCCAGGAAAACATCACTTACGGGCCGGGGGGTTCAAAATAGCCCCAAAAAAAAAAAAAAAACAAACAAACAAACAAACAAAACAAAAAACAAAAACAAAAACAAACAAACAAACAAACAAACAAACAAAACAAAAAAAACAAAAAAACAAAAACAACAAAAACAAAAAAAAAATCGCCTACGCGGCTCGTGGACGATGCTCTGCCTCGTCATTGGGTCGAACTGTTTAAACTGTTACTTGATTTAAATAGACGTTATCATGCACTGCTTTTTATGGTCTCCATTATGTTAGTAGATGCCAGGAAAACATCACTTACGGGGGTTCAAAATCGCGGCAACAAAAAAAAAGAGGTCTGCAGTGTAGTCAAGATTAAGGTCAAATGTCAATTAACGTGACCGTCTTCATTATTATTTATAAACTATTTATACCATAATTTTTCCAAATGACCACTTTGGACACTGACCACTGCTAGGGCCTACTGTTAGCAGAATGGTAATGCCTAATATAATTATAATGGTAATGGTGCTAGGATGGGTGAGGCTAGCCTATAAATAATTTCTCAAAATATAATTAACACATCAAAGTTCACTCTAGACTAGACTTTTAATTTGATTTATAAATTAGGATAATAAATTAATAGGAATTTACGTGTTTATACTATAAATAGTCTTACTCATAGTCATATGCTTGTACTGTCTCATGTCTGTAGTTTACTCGTGGCGTGCCCCTAGCCTAGATCTAGGCTAGATCGCCAAATCTAGCTCTTTCATGGCCTCTTTGACATTATTACAGACATATAGGGCCTAGGCCTAAAAGAGCTAGATTTGTCGATGTAGGCCTAGGCCCTCTGGCCTCTCCCCGTCCTGTTTCTGAGCTACCACTGTCACAATTCTATTGTAAATTTGACTATTGTACAATTATATTTAGTAGACTAAAGATGCAGAATGATAGCTTGAATCCCCCTCTGCAAATAATAAACAAATTGGACATGACTACAAAACAGAATTTATCTGGTGAATGCAAGAGGCCATACCGCTAGTAATGTATACTAATAGTATTGTCTGTAGGCCTACTGCTGTATGTCGTACTTTAATATACTGTGCGCGCGTACGTCGCTAGCTAGCGATCGGCAGCGCATAGTCTATGTCGATCTAGGCCTAGGCCCTCTCCCCGTCCGGTTCTGAGCTACCACTGCCATAATTCTATTGACAATTGTACAATTATATTTAGTAGACTAAGGATGCAGAAGGATAGCTTGAACCCCCCTCTGCAGAGAATCAACAAATTGGACATGACTTCCAAACAGAATTTATCTGGTGAATGCAAAAGGCCATACCGCTTGTAATGTTTACCTACTGTACTGCTGTACTGTACTCGTACTAATACTGTGCCATCCTCTTTCAGGAACTATTTTGAGTGTTTATATTTCATTTCGAGATTTCAAAGAACTTATTAAAAATAATTCCAAACTTTACAATGATCTGCAGTCAAAACGAATGACACGTGCAATTTTTTCAGCATTTTGAGTGTTTATTTCATTTCGAGATTTCAAACAACTTATTAAAAACATTCCAAACTTTACAATGATCTGCAGTCAAAACGAATGACACGTGCAATTTTTTCAGCCCGAGGCGTGCAAAACCCTAAAAGTTTTTAAATTTCAAAGGATTTCCTTACTCAAATTATGATATAAATACAAAAATACCTTACTCGGAGACACTGAAAAAGACACTGGATGAAAGCCACTTCGTACAATGATTTTTTGGTAAGGTGCAGACTACAGGCTGTACCCCTACATATCCCTACCAACAGCTCTTGTGTTTGTACGGATACTCATAAGGGCCAGTTTTTCTGAATATTTTTGTTTTAGTTTTTTTCAATATAAAATGACATGATATTTGTCTAGTGCATAATGAAAGAACATCATCTGCTAAGGTAATAAATTGAGAATAAATTACATGCTGGATTGTGTGGGTGTGGGTGTGCGGGAGATTTGTTTCAGGTGTGTGATGTTCCTGTAGTATATGGGTATTTTAGTTGATACAAAATGTACAGCAGATCACTTTTCCTACTCCTTTAGTGCCACAACAGCCTTATACAAGTTGAAAAATATGACAAAATCTATGTGAAAATCCTCGAAATAGCGGCCATATTGGATTTATGCAAATTAGGGACACTTCCACTGATTGGATTTTTTTGGACTTTTAGTATGTCATTTTGGGGACCTTACTAAAATGCATTGCAGTGAAAAATATTTTATTGCAATTTGTTTGACCTCAAAACACAATATTTCTAGCCTATCAGGATACCATTGATTATTGCCTTTTTGCAAACAAACCAGTTGTTATGATGTTCTTGGATTTCAAAAAAGCGTTCGATACTATTAGTCATAATTTTTTATTGTCCTTGTTGCGGGAACTTAAATTTAAAGATTCGTTTTTAAGATGGATTCAAACTTTATATAATGGTGCTCATGGTCGTGTTTTAAATTGTGGCTGGATATCCGAGAAATTTGCAATAGAAAGAGGCGTTTGGCAAGGTTGCCCACTTTCTCCCCTTTTATTTATAATCATTGCAGAGGTTTTAGCTATTAAAATTAAACAAAACGCCAAAATAGAGGGAATCCAAGTCCCATACTTCAACGAAGACAAATCTGGTTTTAAAGATATACGTATCGTTCAGTATGCAGACGATATACGACGATTATTACTAATTCTGTTCAATTTGTTAAAGAAATAATGAAAGAAGTAGAAATGTTTAGAGAACATGCGGGACCAAAAATTAACTGGACCAAATAAAATTTTATGAAACTTAATATAAATGACGATGAAATTGAAGATTTATATTTTACCGAAGACCCTATAAAATGTCTTGGTATATATCGGTAAACATCCTTTTGACGTTCAAAATTTAAACTGGGAAAGTAAAGTAGAGAAAATAAAGAATACCTTGGATTTATGGAAAATGAGAAAACTTACATTATACGGAAAAGTTGTTGTGATTAAACATTTAGTTATTTCTCAGATAGTACATACTGCCACGGCAGTTCCGATCCCTTCTAAAATAATTAAACGTATAAATAATCTGGCTTACACATTTTTATGGAATTCTAAAAAATAAAAGGTTAAACGAAACATCTGTCATAATACTAAAGTAGAAGGGGGTTGGGAATGATCGACTTAGAGTCGAAATGCCAGTCACTCCGTCTATCATGGATTTATAAATACTTAAGAGGTGAACAAAGTGCTCGGAAATTTTTGTTTGACATGTTCTGTTCCTGGGCTGAATTGAAATATATTGATATGTTTAAAGTAACAGATAGTGAAAATGAAATGATTTGGTATAATAGCAATATTAAAAATAGGAATGAGTTATTGTATTTTCCAAACTGGATAAGAAACAATATTCTTAAAGTTAAACAAGTCTTAGTAAACAGTATCTGGAAAGAAGTTGATTCCATTTGTATTAATTTTCAAGAAAATTAATTACTTTCCGCCTTCAAATTGGCAAAGTTAAAAAGTGCATTTCCGAATTTTTGGTTGCAGAAGTTACGTAATAGGATACAATATGTAAATAGTTCACCGTCTGCAGTGGAATCCAGTACAATAGAAATGGTAACAGGTGACTCCATTGATGCAGCGGGCATGAGAGCCACACACTATTATAATTTGATGTTAGAAAAAAATAAACAGGATCTGCCCTGCATTTATTTTTGGAACGCTTATTTTGATTTACCTAATGAGTTTAACTGGAAGACGGTACTTCATTATAAATTTTACTTCATAAATGACAACAGAATTAAGCAGTTTAATTTTAAATGTATTCATAGAATATTAGCCAGTAAAGACAATTTATGTAAATGGAGGATTAAAAATACTAATATATGTGATATCTGTGAGATTCCAGATACAACTAACCACCTTCTCCTGACTTGTAAGAAGGTTTCGCTTTTTTGGAAGTTTGTATCCAAATTAATTGATACTTAATTTTATAATTTTTTTGAACGAAAACATTCTTTTAATAGGTTATGATATAGAGAAAAGAGAAACGAATCTTGTCAATCTTATTTTAAACATTGCTCAGTTTATTATCTATAGAAACTATATTAGAGAATGTTTTGGAAGTGAAAGGCACAGGACACATGTTGTATATTTGATAAAAGAATTAAAGGTAGAAATTCGCACCTATCTCGATATGAAACGTAATCAAAATAAATTCGATACAAACGAAGTAAAACAAATATTTTCAATATTTTAGTTGGTGCTTATTTCACATTAGTTTCATGTTTTGTGCTATATATTATACATGTATGTTACAATTGCATGAATTCTGTATATAAACATTGTTGTAAATAACTTTTATCTTATGATATGAACAAATAAAGTCCCTCGAAAGAGGATAACTAGAAAAATATATATATATATAATAGTTTTAGTATTCAATGGTAAAATTATACTGAAGCATGTGGTATATGTATCCCATGATAAATACCGCGTGACACAGAGAGTTAATTTCTGGTCTATATTTAGAGTTAACTCATGGGTAAATGGCATATTTAAATGGGACGGATAATTGCTATTCCTTATTTAACTTGGGTTTGAGAAAAACATCCCTTCTTGACAACTGGTGGAGTCGTTTTCAGTACACTCTGCAAAAAAAAAAGATAAAATATTTTAATTGTACAATACACTGGTCATTATCCAGTATTTCGACAGGTGATGCGTACATACAGTACTAAACAGAAAACTCCGATAAGAGTCATGTTTGCGAGTTCTCAAATATTTTCATCACTTTGTTTCATGAGCATCGTTAGGACCATAACCATTCCGCCTAAGACGTTTTTCATTGTCTAGTTACCTGAATATCTGTAATCCCCGTTTCTGTTACACCTCGTTACAATCAGAATGCACCCACCCCTATTTGAACATACCTTTGTCATGTTTGTTGATCTTTTAATGTCGTTATGTAGTTTGAGTTCTTATGTCAAAACTCCTTATTTCACAAAGGGAGCACGTTCCTGACGATGGTCATGGAATTAGGTGATCGGAAATTTGAGAACTCGCAAACATGACTCCTGTTAAGATTTCAGTTTCATACAGTAAATACACTCAGTCTGGTTAGTAACTTTCAAGGTAACATGAATCGAAATTGGTTTGTAGACAAAATATATTGTGGTAACAAAGGTGATCCTACGGATGATTTCATGAACATTGAAAAAAAGCGACATTTTTTATCGTTAATAACTCGAACGTTAGAACTCGTAAAGGGCTTGTTCAGATAATGTTCAGATTACGGCGTGGCAAACCGCCGCAAAAGAGCCGCCGCGGTTTTTTGCGTGTAAATAAATGGCAACTGCGCGCAACAAAGGACTCGTGCGAACTCACTGAGCTCTGTGTGTAAATTTCAGAAATGTGATGCGTACCATCATCATAAAATAACCGCCGCGGCTTCGCCGCGATATATCTGAAGGAGCCTCAAGACCGTAGCTTGGAGTGTCCAATGTTAAAGGATGTTAAATTTATCGGAAGTTGCATGTATGGATATAATTCTTAAAACTTCATCCAAAACTTACCATTCACTTCATTCAAAATTAACCGAAGCATCCAGCGCTATCCATAATCTTGAGGCTTGTGTACAGGATGTTCATATTTCGTTAAACTCACAAGTCCTTGAAACTAAATTTTACAAAATTTGAATTGTTTTGTATGGTTCCATTTACTCAGTTAGGACTTCCAAGATTCATTCAATTAAGGTATCTATAACTTCCATTACCCTTGCTGTATCTTCATGTATGTCATAACCCCGGTGTGTATTTGTACACAAACAAGACACGTCTTCACAAATTCAATAAGCCTATAAATCAGTTCGGTATCAGTTGCGGAACTTAGGATTCATACAAAAATACCTAACCTAACGGAGAAGATAACCCATGCTTGGTTTCACCCCGTCTTGATTTTGGAAGTGCTTTTTTGTTTAACTTACCTCGAAAAATAGTTTGTATTGAAAAAGACACTTGATGTAAGCCACTTTGTACAATCATTTATTAAAAACAACTGAGAATGGGGATGATCTGCAAAGCATGAACAGCAATTCTCTCCATCGTCAATAACCCCCAAATGTCCGGATCTTACTTTCATGCCCCCATTTCAAATGCACCCTGGGATAGCTTGGTGACTTGGTCGCTTACGGTCTATTTTGTGCGGCTGTATACTGTGCTGTCCGGTCTAGGCAGGGGCGGCGCAGCAGCTGGTAGTCGACGAGCTAGCAATGCAATACAATAATTGGATGGTGGTACTTTTTACTTCGTCTTCGGCTTTTTTGATAGTATATCGTAAGCAATTTTCTATTTTTTACAAACTGAATTGTCAGTTGGAATATGGTTCGAGATATACTTAGAATCTACTGTGTGCTGGTCGCATGAAAATCAACGAAAAAGCCTTCGGAGATATCCCTGAATGAGAGATGTGACTTTAATACAAAATTCCCAAATGATCCTACACAGCGCGCGCCCCAGAAAAATTGCTCCGAGGGAAAAAAAGTTTGAGGCTCGCTAGTTATTGTCGGGAGCCCGCCCCGCTAGCTGCCGCTCAGTCCCGGCACATCATCATTTCGCTTTTCGATCTGGATTAGTAATACAATTACAGGTATAAGAGTTGACACCATCCGCAGTACATGTCTCACCATTCAAACAGGGATTAGAATCACAGTTGTCAATATCTGCAATAAAACATTTAAGTTTGTATTGAAAAAGACAGTGGATTAAAGCCACTTTGCAGTTTGCACATGGATTTAAATAAGACAAATGGGACTGCATCTCCTAAATTCAATTAAGGTCATGGTTGGATTTATTCTTGAAATATGATGAAAACATAAACCTTATAATAACGTGTCAACTAAATACTGACCTTTCACCTTTGATCTAATGATTAAAAAAAGATAACTGAATCATCATCCTATGGTAATGATATCACCATGTTTGAAGCTCACACCTCAAGAATTTTCTGACGTATTGTGATAACAAGGCTATCACCTCTCTTTTCAAAAATTGATCTCCATGACTTTTGGCATTTGACCTTACTTACCATTTAAATCTAATCAGGTCGTCTTTATATGGCGATACAAACTATAATCACGTTTAAAGCTTATACCTCTAGGATCAAGATAACGAAACTAATACCTGTAATTTTTGAAATTGACCTCTTTGACCTTTTACATTTGACCTATGTACTCAAAAACCTAATCAGAACGTCTTCCTATGGTAATACATATTGTCACCAAGTTTGGAGTTCATACCTCAAGTAGTTCTCGAGATATCGCGATAGCGAGAAAGTGGGACGGACTGACGGAAAACCCGAAAACATAATGCCTCCGGCACCACCTTCGGTAGGCAGGGGCATAATATATATATATATATATGTATATATATTCTTTTTTTAGGATGGTCGTCTTTATATGGCGATACAAACTATAATCACGTTTAAAGCTTATACCTCTAGGATCAAGATAACGAAACTAATACCTGTAATTTTTGAAATTGACCTCTTTGACCTTTTACATTTGACCTATGTACTCAAAAACCTAATCAGAACGTCTTCCTATGGTAATACATATTGTCACCAAGTTTGGAGTTCATACCTCAAGTAGTTCTCGAGATATCGCGATAGCGAGAAAGTGGGACGGACTGACGGAAAACCCGAAAACATAATGCCTCCGGCACCACCTTCGGTAGGCAGGGGCATAATATATATATATATATATATATATGTATATATATTCTTTTTTTAGGATGGTATGCTTTTGAGAACTTGTTTGGTCTGCAAACTTGGGAACCCTCTACATTTATATAATAAAGAGATAAGAGAAGATAAATTTACATGTTTCCATCTTAAGATTTCTGAATCATAATTTCTTTTTTTTTTAAATTCCTGGTGACAAACATAATAGATCTAGATAACGCAGAAATGGTCTCACTGAGTATGTGCTCCTCCTGTTCATGCAGTTCCTAATATTTTAGAGTTTAATGGAGCCAAGCCCCAAATCATAGGGTACTTCTCTGACTGGATTAATAGGGTTTGCTAATTAATGGGTACATGAACATTCTGTTGAATCTTTCGGCGTGTTACGTCAAGAGGAGAGACCGAATTCAAATTGTTTTGTCTACCCAGAGAAGTCCTAAATAATAAATAATCCCTATCAGAATGTAACTAGTCGGTATCTACATAGCAGCATTATAAACCGTCTATTCGCGCAACTACGCGCTGTAATGCATTGTGTGACCTAAAATACTAACTTTAGCGCTATGCTATCCGTGACTGTTGGAATCATAATCAGATTAAGGTTTGTTTCTAAGGAAGAGCGTACCTGGAAAAATACCATTAGACGCGAAAAGTAACAGAAAGTAACAGTATTTTGAAATCTTGTAGAAATGAGCCTATGTAAACTTACATGTAGTGATTGTGATGGTGTCTGTCTCACTGCGTTTATTACTGCTGACTGTAGTAACTGATATAGTATAATTTCCTCCAGGATTTAGATCAGTACAAGATGCTCTCAGGTCGTCTGAGGGGTTGACCTGGGCTGGTGAAGCAGTTCCATTGGAACAGGAGACTTCATAGTATTCCACTTTACCATTGGGCATGGTCCATGATGCAGTGATGGTGGTAGTATTCACCATGTCACTCTCTTCATTCAATGTGACTGCTTCAGGCACTGAAAGAAAGAAACGGGTAAAAAGTGTTTATGTGTGTGCGTGTAAAACATTTTTCACGTTTTTGACATTTAAGTCAATTTCGCTTGAAAATTTTCCTTGTTATAAATTATATCTCTTTTTATATCAAAAATACTCTTTTAAACACTTTTTAAACTTTGCACACATATATTACAAGTTCGATTTCGTGAGGCAAAGTTTAATCATGGTTTCTTATGAAAAGAAAAACATTGCGTAATAGTTTCATATCGCACAATTAACAATTCAATATTTAATGCACAACAGGGGAAAATGGCCTTTCTTACTAAAACAAAAAAACAAAAACAAAAATCAAGAAATAGATATTGTATTGGGATTTGGAAAATCTAGACTGCTTAGAGCACTAAAATACCACACATATACATGTTATAAACTAACTAAAATCGCAATCAAGACCAAAGCATTGATACGAACGTGCTATGAGTTTATTCGAAAATAAGTTATTTTTTTTATTATTTTAATTATTTTTATTATCATTGTCATTTTTATTATCATTGTTATTACTATCAATGTCATTACAATTAGTAGTAATAAAGTGGTAGTAGTAATGATAGTCTAATAGTAGTAAGTGTAGTAATAGCAGGAGTACAATTATTATTATTATTACTATTAAAAGTATTATCATTATCATAAGGGGCACTAACATGCAACCAGGACGATGGTAGATGAAGTATTAGTTGCGCCACTATCCACAATACTGTACACAGTCATATTGTATGTATCGCCTGGTACCGTCAGATTAACGCAAGAAGCCACAAAGGATGACTGGCTCGTGTATTCAATGGTCGCTGGAGATGCAACACCACTGCTACATGAGATGTTGTACATGAAACTCTCGACTGCGCACTTTGGTCTCGTCCAATTCGCGCTCACGGAAGTCGTGGATGCAGATCCTTCTGTGAGGTTGACAACTCCAGCAGGCACTACATGGATTAAAGAAATCATATTCAAGAATACTAATCAAAATCTCATGCAGAATTGAGAAACATTTGAGTTCTAGTAAAGATGACAAATACTTTTGAGTTATTTTCATATTTCATATGTCAGTTTGGAGATTATCATAGTAAAAATGTCTCCTAAAGAAGACTGCTCTTCCAATGTGGTCCAACTCAAAATATGACAGGGAATAGCTGAAAATCTGGAACCAACATTTGTGTGTAGCCCCATATACCTATTTCTATGTGTACTGCATGTCTTTTTTCAGTCATTCTTTTACTTTGGATTACAACCCTTCGTAGCACATATCAACATACTCCATAATCAACCTTTCCCAATTGCTTTCAGAAGTTTCCTTCACCATACAATGCCATGAGAGAATACAACTCTATAATTGAAATATTTGGAATGCGTACAGTCTAAGAGTTAAGACGTTTTGAAACAAAAATAAGGAACTGTACAGTAAAACTGTTACCGATTAGCATGTTAACGGACGAAATTCATTCCCCAGTTTTCTAGTGTATTTAGGAAATATACAAAATTATTACAATTTAGCTCTCTACATGCCACACAAATAATCTCCCTGTGCCACAATGGTTTTATCATGAGATAGATACATACAAAGACTCCAAGATTATATAAATGTTTCCAGTGCAAGATTGATATATACCGGTTTTAAAAGGATTGTTATTGAGCGAGTGAAGACCGAAAATGTACATTATGCCAAAGCCATTGTGTTGCACAAGGCAATCCTCCCGTCGGGTTGTACGTATTGTTCTGTGAGAAATTGCACGTGTGGCAAAGAAGCGCCTCTTCAGAGAGGTGAAGAAAGCAAACGAAGAGTTAATGGAAAAAACTTCTGACACACCCTTATGAAATATACAAAAAAACATGTGTAACAATACAGCTTTTTAATCAGGATTTGCTTCTTGTCAATCATAACATGTTTTTTATATAAACCCCTCAAAAAAAAGTTTGCAAGCTCAAGTTTGGTTGATTATATCTATGTTGCTATGGCACAATCATCAATAAGATTAAGTTTATTAGGAAGTATGTTTATTCCTCTTCAAAATGATGCCCCAATATAATTCATAGAATGTGCATCACCTCAAAATAAGGGGCAAGGTAAAAGTTAAAATTTGCAAAATGCACTACTGTTGTTGTTGTGCATTCTTCTTTCTTTGAAGAGTGTAGGGCTGCGATGTGATGCACTGCATTACAATAACAGTGCTTACGAGTGCATGTCGCAACTTTTCACTTTTGACCCTGCCCCTTATTCCGATGTACTGCTCATTCCATGGCTGCAAAATTAAACAATTATGGTATCATATTTAAGAGGAATGAACTTACTGCCTAATGATACTTTACAAAGCGATATTTATCCCATGACAATAGAGATGTAATCCACCAAGCTTGATTTTCCGAACAAATTTGTATGGGGCTTATATCAATCTAGCACAACAAAGGAGACATAGTTTTTCATCCACTACACCACAACACGTCTACAATCAAACGCTGACAACTCAAATCGATATCTGCGGAACTCACGTGCATGCACACCCACAGTGCGGACAGCACTCCTCTTGTTCAAGTTAAGATAAAAGCGACCACTGAGAGTTTGTATTCCAATCCAGGTGTTGGTAACCCAGTAAAGGAAGCTGTAAAGTTATCACTTGTTGGACTAGATTCCACGGGAATAGATGCCGGGGAGGCAGTACCAACGAAGCACGTGATACCGAAGGTATCCACCACACGATTAGGGATTGCCCAAGTAGCCGAGATGTCGGTATTATTTGAACATCCTTCCGATATATTCACAGCACTTGGTCGTCTCTATTCTTTCACTTTTTTGTCCTTCTTCCTTGTAAATCCTTTTCTCTTCCTAATCCCCTCTAGCTCGCTCTCTCTTTCTTTCTTTCTGTTCCCCCTCCTCCTTCCTGTTCTCTTTTAGCTTTTCTCCTTTTTATTCCCTTGTCTATCCTATTCTCTTCCCCTTTTCCTTCTCTGTCCTTGCACTAATCTCGTTATTTTTTCCCCTTTTTTATTTTTGAATATAAGTTTGATGTTTTCCTAAATGGGGACATATAGCCTTACAAATTCAGCTTCTTTTCTAGGTTACTCCACTTTTTTTTAAATTAAGATGTATTTAAGAATGATTATATTTTCTACAACTCTTTGATAATGATGAAATGTATATGTTCACTAGAAAAGTATGTACATCATTAAATAATTGCAACATTATTATTGAACCGATTTTTGTAATTTACTGCTTCGTTTTGTTTTATGTATTATTATATATATGTAATATGAATAAGTGGAAATTAATCTGAACCTTAAACCTTAAACCTACTGGTTTAAAATAGAAACATAAACTATTAAAGTTTATAAACATTATGCATAGGTTAAACCAACGTTTTTTACCCGGGGTGCCGCCCTGGGGTGCCGCTAAAGAAATTAAGTTACATCAAGAGATTATTTTGGAGTAACCTCGATTTGATGAAACACCAAATATTAGAAACCTCTAGAGTATTTAATTTCATGAGGAAATAACAATTTTTTTTTTTAAAGTGTATTTCTTCCTCACATTAGTTAGAAACAGGATGATTTTAGCTTCGAGGTGCCTCAAAACCTCCTTATTTTAGCAACAAGGTGCCCGAATATATTATATATATATTATATTTCAAAATTACATTTTTCATGCTCGATCGTTCGCTTCACTCGCTTGCAACATTTAGAAACGAGAAAATACGGGGCAACAAGAAGCCTGAATATCCTCTTATTCATCTACATTTAGGGGTGGGGTGCCAGCATACATTATTTCATATTTTCTCAAGTGTGTTGATTACCAAAAAAACATCTTAAAAATGCTCTTTTTTTTTGTCTCGCTCTCTTCGTTCGCAAGCAAAAGTTAGAAATAAATATACCTGTTAGCGTTTCCACGGCTCTCGACGAATTTCAAAGTGACGTACAAATAATTGGGCCTATTATGTGAGGAATTGGTGGTGGGGTAACGGAAAAACTGTTTATATCTGAAAATGGTGCCGTGACTGAAGAGAGGCTGAAAAACGCTGGGTTGTACGATACCAAACAAAATTATCCATAACTTCAACCATGGCCCAAACAGTAAACCTAACGCTAAACCCAAGACATGGAAAATGTATTGTACATGTATCATAATCAGGTACCCTCATCTAATATGAATGTTATATTGTGAAGAAAAAAACCCTGGGCAGGGCTCATTGTGACTGCGCACTGATTGGCCAGCTGTCAGCTAAGCTGACACTTAACACACATGTACTCCTTTTGACCGCTTAAAAACTAGCTTCTTCCTATGATACTTTTTCAGGTGTGTATTCCCTTTGCGCTATACACTTTTTCTTTAAACAAAATGACTGTTTAATTATAATACTTTTTGTATGTTTTTTGGTGTAAACATGATCTAAGAAATACTTACAAGCAGTGATTGTGATGGTCGACTGTGCACTTCGTTTACCATTGCTGACTGACGTCACAGAGATAGTATAGATATCTACAGGAGTTGATAGTCTAGTACAAGATGCCGTCAGGTTGTCTGAGGGGTTGACCTTGGACGGTGAAGCAGCTCCACTGGAACAGGAGACTTCATAATGTTCCACTATACCATCAGGCATGGTCCAATTTGCAGTGATGGCGGTAGTATTAACCATGTCACACTTTTCATTCAAGGTGACTGCTTCAGGCACTGCAAGAAAAAGATGCTATTCCAAGTAGTAGTAATTGTAGTAATAGCTAGTAGTAACATTATTATTATTATCACTATTAATAGCATTATCATTATCATAATAAAGTGACACTAACATGCATCCAGGACGATAATAGATGAAATATTAGTTGCACAACTACCCACAATACTGTGTTACTGTGCCCGCATACATTATTTTATATCTCTAGTGTGTTGAAAACAAAATTATTTTACCATATTAAAGATGCAATTTTGGTGTCTCACTTTCTCTTCGCTCGCAAGCAAAAATTAGCAAAAATATAGCCGTAGGTGTATTCGTGGTACTTGACGAATTCAGAGTAATGTGCACGTAATATTATGTGATGAATTTGGGATTGGAGTGACGCAAAACTTATTATTTCTGAAAATTTTGCCGTGACTGAAAAGAGGCTGAAAACCGCTGGGACGTACGGTAAAAAAAAATAAATTCACAACACCAACCTTGGCCCACACATTATACCTTACGCTAAACCCGAACCCAAGACATGGAAAATTCATTGTACATGTATAAGAATCAGGTACCCACATCTAATGTGAATGTTATATTGTGAAGAAAAAACCTTGAGTAGGGCTCATTGTGACTGCGTTCTTTTTGTGATTTTTTATCAGGTGCGTACATGTATTACCTTTTTGCTATACACTATTTCTTTAAACAAAATGATTGTTTGATTATTATACAACTTAAAACAAAAAAATAATTTGATGTAAACATGCTCTAAGAAATACTTACAAGCAGTGATTGTGATGGTCGATGCTGCACTGCGTTTACCATTGCTGACTGACGTCACAGAGATAGTATAATTATTTCCAGGCGTTGATATCCCCGTACAAGATGCTATTAGGGGGTCTGAGGAGTCGACTTTGGCTGGGGAAGCAGTTCCACTGGAACAGGAGACTTCATAGTATTCCACTATACCATTGGGCATGGTCCAATTAGCAGTGATGGTGGTAGTATTCACCAGGTCACAATTTTCATTCAAGGTGACTGCTTCTGGCACTGCAAGAAAAAGATGCAACATGAAGCCTCGTTGAATGAATGAAGACTACTTTCATTTGAAAATGAACTGTTACATTACATTAAATCACAGCTGAATAACATGTATTATCTAAATATTAAGCATTTACAGAACCATAACCTTTGCACACATATAATTATAACAACTACGAATAAAGAAATAGATATTGTATCGGGGTTTTGAGAATTTTAAACTACTTACAGCACTACAATACCATACATATACATGTTGTAAACGAACTAAAATCACAATCAAGTCCAAAGCAGTCAGGTCATTTAAGAATAACTGTTATCGTTATTATAACTAGAATTGTTAAATAAATAAGATTATTATCATGAACATAATCTTTATTATTACACTATCAATATCAAAATAAACAGTAGTAGTATTGTCGTAGTAGTAATAATCCTAGTAGTGGTAATTGAAGTTATAGGTAACACTATTGTTATTATTATTATTATGCCTATTAGTAGTATTATCATTATAAAGTGACACTAACATGCAACCAGGACGATGAAAGATGAAGTACTAGTTGCGCAACTATCCACAATACTGTACACAGTCATATTGTATGTATCGCCTGGTACCGTCAGATTAACGCAAGAAGCCATGTAAGATGTCTGGCTGTTGGCTTCAATGGTCGCTAGGGATGCATCACCACGGCTACATGAGATGCTATAACTATCTTCCGAATACTGTGGTCTCGGCCAATTTGCGCTCACGGAAGTCGTGGATGCAGACCCTTCTGTGAGGTTGACAACTTGAGCAGGCGCTGCATGGATTAAAGAAATCATATTCAAGAAAAATGCTTTTGCGTTATTTTCATTCTTCATATGTCAGTTTGGAGAATATCTTAGTTAAAAGCTCCCTTGAAGAGGACTGCTGTTCCAATATGGTCCAAATCAAAATAACACAAAATTTGGACCAAACATTCGTGTGTAGTCCCATATACCCATTTCTATGTGCACTGCATGTTTGTTTTTTTTTAGTCATTCTTTTACTTTTTATTACAACCCTTCATAGTATACATCAATATACTCCATAATCAACCTTTCCAAATTGCTTTCAGAAGTTTCTTTCACCATGCAATGTCAAGACAGTAACAGAACTTTATAATTGAAACAAGAGTTCAGACGCTTTGAAAAAAATAAGGAAGTGTACAGTATAACTAATGTTGATATGCATGTTAAAGAAACTATGTCCCTTTTGCAGCCAACATCAAATTCTGTAGAACTTTGCAGGAATTATGAATATGTCAAGTTTGTCCTATCTGTGAAATTTAAACGTTAGCAGTGTCCTAATATTCAAATTATGCAAGGAAACCCGTTTACTTGCTAGACTTCACTGTCAGACACTATTGAGTGACTGACTGGCCTTTTTCATCTTTGGTAATAACATACATAAAATGAGCTGTAAAGGGTACATGAGCATTTGTCTACATCAATAACCCACTTCTTGTAATGGCCAAAATTAAACTGATTGAATCTTTGCGCAGCATAAAACGTACGACCATTCGGTACAATGGTCTGAAAAATCAGACTATTACTTACTGGCTCTATAGCTCCTAAGTCGATTAGACAACTAATAGTCGTTATTTTCCCACTTAAAGAAATTTTCAAGCCCACTTTTTTTTTAGGGAAGTTCTAAATTAGTATTGTCTTTCAAATGCTGTTGGAATTTAACCTTTTCATTTTTTTTGGCCTGCAAATGGGACATAGTACCTTTAACGGAAACAATTTGTTCTCCAGTTTTCTGGTGTATTTAGGAAATGTACACAAATATTACAATTTAATTCTCTACATGCCACACAAATAATCTCCCTGTGTCATGGGATACATACATACGAAGACTCCAATCTTATTTGATTGTATCCAGCGCAAGATTAATGTATGCTGGTGTTAAAAGGATTGTCATGGATCTAGTGAAGACCGGAAATGTGCAATTTTCCAAAGCCATTGTGTTGCCTGAGCAATCATCCCGTTAGGCCGTACCTATTGTTTTGTGTGAAATTGCATGTGAGGAAAAGAAGCGCCTGTTCAGAGAGGTGAAGTAAGCAACCGAAGTGTTCATAGACAAAATGCTGACGTGCCATAATGAAATATATACAAAAATATGTGTAACAATCTATACGTTTAATCTGGATTTGGTTCTTGTCAATCATAAAATATATTTTCATATAAAACCCTCCCAAAAAAAAAATAACTCAAGTTTGATTGATTATATATCTCTTGCTTTGGTGAAATTATCACTATGTTTAGTTTTATTAGAAATTGTGTTTATTCTTCTTCAAAATGATAACCCATTTGTTATGATTTTTTATTCATGGAATGTGCATTACCTCAAAATAAGGGGCAAGGTCAAAGTTGAAAAATTGCAAAATGCACTGTTCTTGTTGTTGTGCATTTTGCGAGAGTGTAGGCTGCGGTCTTGTGCACTGCATAACAATACCAGTGCTTACCAGTGCATTTAGCAACTTTTCACTTTTTACCCTGCCCCTTATTCTGATGTAATGCTCATTCTATGGCAGAAAAATTAAAAAAAAATATGGTGTCATATTAAACAGGAATAAACATACTGCCTAATGATACTAAACAAAGCGAAAATTATCCCATCACAATAGAGATGTAATCCATCATACTTGATTTTCCAAACAAATCTTTTAGGGGGTTTATATCAAACTTGCACAACAAAGGAGACATAGTAGCCCAGGATAGTACTTATCCACTACACCACAACACGTCTACAATCAAACACTGACAACTCAAATCGTTGTCTGCGGAACTTACATGCATACACCCCCACAGTGCGGACAGCACTCCGCTTGTTTTTGCTAATAGCGACCACTGAGAGGTTGTATTCCCGTCCAGGTGTTGGTAACCCAGTACAGGAAGCTGTAAAGGTATCACTTGTTGGACTAGATTCCACGGGAATAGATGCAGGAGAGGCAGTACCAACAGAGCACGTGATATTGAAGGTATCCACCACACTGTTAGGGATTGGCCAAGTAGCTGAGATGACGGTATCATTTGAACACCCTTCCGATATATTTACAGCACTTGGTACTGGTTTGATATAGAACCAAAAATATTGAAGTTCATGAACATTATGCATAGGTTATACCAGCATTTTTCAGCTTGGGTGCCGCCCTGGGTAACATTATTTTGGAGTAACATCGATTTTGTGAAACACCAAATATTAGAAATCGCTAGAGTATATGATTTTAAGAGGAATAGCATTTTTAAAGAAAAAAAGTGTATTTCTCCCTCGCATTAGTTAGAAACAGCATGATTTTAGGCAGCGAAGTGCCTCAAAACCTCCTTATTCTGGCAACAAGGTGCCCGAATATATTATATATCTCTTTCATTTCAAAATTACATTTTTAATGCTCGATCGTTCGCTTCACTAGCTCGCTACATTTAGAAACGGGATAACACAGGGCAACGAGAAGCCTGGATATCCTCTTATTCGTCTACATTGTGGAGCGGGGTGCCCGCATATTATGTTTATCTTCACCAGTGTGTTAATAACAAAATAGCAGTAGTACAATTATTATTATTACTATCAATAGTATTATCATTATCATTATAAAATTACACTAACATGCAACCAGGACGATGGTAGATGAAGTATTAGTTGCGCAACTATCCACAATGCTGTACACAGTCATATTGTACGTATCGCCTGGTACCGTCAGATTAACGCAAGAAGCCACGAAAGATGTCTGGCTCGTGTCTTCAATGGTCGCTGGGGATGCATCACCACGGCTACATGAGATGCTGTATCTGTCCACCGCCCTCTCTGGTCTCATCCAATTCGCGCTCACGGAAGTGGTGGATGCAGATCCTTCTTTGAGGGTGACAAATCCTGGAGGCGCTGCATGGATTAAAGAAATCATATTAAAAAATACTATTTAAAGTCTCGTGCAGAATTCAGAAACACTTGATTTCTAGTAAAGATGAAAAATACTTTAATTTGTTCATTTAATGTTATTGTTATTATTTTTCTTATCATTGTAATTAATATGTTATCATTATCATTAATGGTAATACCATCATCAATCATCACCATAATTATCATTACTATTGTTAATATATTTTCAATGTCATTACCATTAGTAGAAGTGATAGTAATAATAGTCCTAGTAGTATTAATTTTAGTAATAGCAGTAGTACAATTGTTATTTTTATTACTATTAAATGTATTATTATAATTATAAAGTGACACTAAAATGCAACCAGGACGATGGAAGATGAAGTATTAGTTTCGCAACTATCCACAATACTGTCATAGTCACATTGTACGTATACCCAGGTAACGTCAGATTGATTTGATTTTGATTTTTTTTTTTCTTCTGCATTCATGTAAGTACACATTTTTTCGATAACAATAATAATATGAAGTACAATAAATATTTTTCTGACAATGAATCATAAATAAGCAAATATATGCATATAAAAAATTGTTATTTTCAAAAACGAAATGATAAACTGTCATAGATACTAAATTTCCTCAAACATTATAATATATTTAAAAAATATTTGCAGAAGAAGGGCTGTCTTGTAAGCAGTTTGCTTGATAATATGACAGCCCCAGAAGAAAACCTCATGAAATAGATTAACACATTTATTAAGCAGAACGGATAGGTAATTTAAAATACAAACTTTGATGAAGATGATGATGATGATGACGATGATGATAATGATGATGAAAGAAGAGATGACATTATGATGAAGACTGAAGAGTTGACACAGAAGTTTTATCTTGAATATTTTGATAACAACGGGTGGTATTCTCGAAAGCCGCCTAACTTTAGTCCATGGATTAAACCTGGTTTAAACCATGGACTATCTTTTTTGCTATTCTCGAAGGTGGACTAAAGATAAGCCAGGTTTAAATACGTCATAGTTCGGCCTAACTTTAGTCCGCTCAGAGGGGTGGTTTAAATACGTCATAGTTCGGACTAACTTCGCGTGACGTCACCTTTAGTTAAATCGACTGTCTGCGGAGAGTGAACGGTAAGTTTTGCATTTGAATTTCTATATTTGATAACAATTTACACTCTTTTGTATGGATAAGCGCTCATGAAAGTTACACCAGCTAATAAAGTATTTTTGTTACTTTCATGTTGCTGTACTGGTGATAATCTAAAATGCTTTTAACTGAATAAATTTGGGGGAAACTTGGTAAAATTTCATGGTGTTCGCAGACCAGTCCCATATACGTGCAAATAATTGTCGGTTAACATTTTCGTTTCCTGAGGTTGAGCAATTTCTTACCGGGTAAATTTTTTCTTGGCACTATTGTACTTTCGTACGCATATACCACCTTAAAACCACCTTAAAACTATCATTGCTAGACGTAGAAACTACTTTTATAGTGGATTTTCGAGACGCTGTTGCCTAAAGTAAAAGTGGACTAGATCTAGACCTAGCTTAAGTAATAATCACCTTTTTATTTATTTTTAGGCCTAGATGATGTAGATCTAGGCCTAGATCTAGACCGAAATTTCTGTCTCTTCGTTCGTTAGCCTCTGATTTGGGTAACCAAATCAGAGGCTGACGAACGAAAGAGACATAAATTTTGGTCTAGTATCACCTCTGCCTGAGAGCTGCTAGCTGCGGCTGTTGGGGCGATAGTTTTCTACAGGATGATGATGATGATTTTCATGACCACCCATCCCCCCCCCCAGAAAAAAATTGAAAGGAAATGGACAGAAGCTTCCTTTCTCGTTGACATACATTTGCTGATAATGTTAAAGTAATAGTTCAGTCCAATAATAGTTAGTAAACTAGACTAGTACAGAGAAAGAAAAATTGTAATTATCATTTTTATCAACATATTTTTCATCTTGATTTTCTGCTATTTCAGGTTCTTTTTAATTGATGCATGGGGATGAAGAAAGAAGGCCTCTCCCAAGCTACAGTGTCCCGCCTTGTGAAGTCCATCTCAATAGCCATCGCCATGAGATGGGAGCAATACATCTAATTTCCTTCAACAAGAGAGGCAGTCCTGCAGACTGTGCAGAGTGCAGACCCAACATGAATTTTATAATTACTGGCGTTATGGTTAGTGCTATTGATTGCACCCACATAGGCATCCCCAAGCCAGTTGGCCCAACACCGGTTATTTCCTGAACAGGAAAAAAAGATAATCCATTTTTCTTGGAAAGTCTGCTGGTGAGTAAAGCTGTAATTACGCTAGACAGAAATAACCGTCTGGTATGGGTCATTCTTTAATAAAACTGACATTTGTTGACATTCCCCATACACAGACGGTACCCCGTACGCCTCGCACCACGGGGAGAGATTGAGCCAATGGTGCAGCACTTTGCACCTTTGCACCAAGTTTCTCCCCCGATTTTTTTTTATTTAGATCTAATTTTCTGATTTATAAATAAGACACAAAAATACTATGTCTATTTTTCTCCTATGTACAGTTATCAATTTTTTAATGACTTATTTCTAAATGCAAAATTTACGGACTTAGGTATATGAATTATCCAATTTTTATCTCAGAACCAAGGAAACGGTACGTTCATGCATTCGAACTGGTAATCTATGACATGACCCGCCCGATATATTTCCGGGTCAACCGACCAAAAGAAGCCCAATGGCCAATCAGAGCACGTGTTTGATATTGAGCTTATGAATATTCAAACATCACCGGCTCAAGCCGGGCTGACTCATACGTAGCTATTGGACGTTCGAAAAGAAAAAATGAATATTCATCAACTTAAACCAAGATGGCTGACAACAAATCTTGTTGACTACAAGACTTTCTCGGATTAATCATTAATATAGGATCTAAATGAGCAAGCTATCGTAAGTCAAAGTAGATATTTCTGTGTTACTTTTCATCTTAAATAATATTCAGTGTAATATTGCAGCCAAATTGGATATATGAAGACGTAAAGAGTGAAAAATCTCGATGCATATCTCATTCATCGCGGTCCGGCCGAACCGAACCATTCCTCCCGTACAGTCCCCATAGGACGTTCTTCAGTCTATGTATAGAGGCGGTCAGAGGAGCCAGATGCAATCTCAGCGGAACAACCGTCGATATCAGAGACTGAAGCTTTCGGTCTATAATTACGCCTAAATTTTGTAAACTAGATCATGTTTATAACATTTTTATTAAAGATCTGCTGATTTTATAAACCTTCAGATGTGTCTACAGATACATTATGAAGTGATTTAAAATTGTTTTGTCTGATGAATGTAGGTGCAATCACCACTCTAACTTTTATTCATTTTACATCGGCGGGAGCTAATATTTTCAGCTCGATTGCCATGGCTACCAGTCACTCCTGACAATGACAGCTTGGCCTAGACTTTTGGGCGGAACTATCTCTGAAAATAAGACACAAATAATCAACAGTTGATTAACTACTTTCAAATTTGGGTCAAAGAAAATTCAAACCTACCACTAACAATTCTGGACCATATAAGACTTAGAGACCTACAGACTGTAGTACAGTACAGTGCAGTAAATTTTCATTTCACTTTTTCCCCTTCATGAAGCTCATTTAGGGAGATAACATAAAAAGACAATATTTGGTCTAATGTTTGATTGAACTTGTCTAGTAAGATGAAAAGTTAGGCTCTAACGATTAGGGCCTTGTAAAATCTACATTCCAGGCTGCGTTTACACATAGGTTAGGCCAACTGTCAGCTAGTTATCTAAGTAAGATGTAGACCTCTAGACTTGATTTTAGGAAGGGGACTAACTTGGCTATAAACTTTAACTACTTATGGGCTTTCTTAGGCCATGACATGGCAAGTTCAACTTGGTGCAAGCACATTTATGAGATAGTACTGCAAGAATGTGTATGTTTGTTCTTGACTTTAAAAGAGATACTGGTAGTCATTCTGTAAATCAATGATTACTAGTTATATTAGAGTGGGGAGGGGGTGCCTACATGAAAGGAGCCTCAGGTTGTTGTTTTTTTAAGTTAGAATATGATTGACAGTATAACTAAGACCAATTATCAATGGAGTAGATCTTTAATTTTTTAATGAGGTCTAAACCTTTTTATTTTTGTTTCAGGATGATGTTCTTCTTCAGTAAAATAAATGAAGGCAAATTCCCTGAGAATTGAGACAAATTCAGAGAGGAAAGAGAACTACTGAGCTGCTGAATTTCTGACAGGTAGGCTGTACAAATAAGTTATTGTTTGTATGCCCATACAGCTAAGGTACTTCGAGGATGGCATTTGTTCATTCACATTTTTCCATCAATACTTTCATGTAATGATTATGCACTCCACCATCACAATGTGCATGCAAGTCCACTTTAATCACAATGTACATGCAAGACCTTTTTAATGTTACAACAGAAATAGGTTTCAATGTGCTTACTTTCATTCTTTTCTCTTTTGATTCAACAGACATACATGCAAGGACTATGAAGTTCTACTTGGCCTCTTCAATGAACCAGACCCCATCTGCTGTAGCTGTGACTGGGATCAAAACCTTTGTATTAATCCTCATAACATGAAGCTATGGTAACAGACAAGCAACCGTTAATAAAAATCCCGATATGTCCTTGGTGTGTGTGTGTGTGTGTGTGTGTGTGAACCACAAAGCAACCGTCACTCATAAGTATGTTTGTACATCAGATGTTCATTGTTTCACTGGAAAAAATGTGATTTTGAGTCATTTAAGAATTCATGTTTTATAATGTGTTTTATAATATGGTGCAAGTCATGATATAACAGATTCCCTGCAAAAGAAATAGGGCTCAAAAGTAGCCTATGCTTTGTTTTAAAAAAATGGGAAAAGTAATGTAACAAATACATAACATTGAATTCTAATAATTTCAAGTAGCAGATTATGAGGCTATTGGAGCTTAATATTTGACCTTCAATTTTATAATACGTATTCATCGTGAATTACATTTTTTTTCTGTTTTAAGAAAAATAAAGAAATTGAACATAATTTTTGATATCTTATATAAAATATTCCTTTCATATCTTTTGATTTTAAGTGTGTATACGGTTGGATTCATTGAATCATACATGGAAAAAATCTGGAAATAGAACAGTGAGAGAACAGAGAGAGTAAAAGAGAAAGGGAAAAAATGAGAAAGAACAATTTAATGGTGAGAGATATCATGAAAATGAGAAATAAACAATGATGCGAGATAGTGTGTGAGAGAGAGAGATGGAGATAGGGAGAAAGAGTCAGGGGGTACAGTGCCCCCACTTATTCTAAGTTCCCCAAAATACCCCTTTTTACATTGGAAAGTGCCCTTTTAACTTTGTAAGTAGTGCCCCTTTTTTCATAGGAAAAGTGCCCCTTCCCCTTTTCACCTCTGATAAGTACCCCTTTAATTTTGACATGCGCCCTTTTCCTTTGACAAGTTTCCATTTTCCTTTGCAATAAGTGCAATTTTTCATTTTTATAAGTGCCCTTTAAATCTCTAATAAGTGCCCCTTTTCAGGTACGAGAAGTGCCCCTTTTCACTTTTGATAAGTGCCCCTTCACCTCTGATAATTGCCCTATTCAAATCTGAGAGGTGCCCCTAGTAACAAAATCATCGGTGCCCCTTTTCTTTAAACAAATGCACATTTTCCTTTATTATAAGTGCCTTTTTTTTCATTCTCATAAGTGCCCCTTTTAAAATATGTTCAATGCCCCTTTTTCAGGTGCGATAAGTGACCCTTTTCACCTCTGATAATTTCCTTTTAACAATGATGCAATTCCAGCAAGTGCCCTTTTGTTGCTGCCCCCCACTTTGGAAGTCGGTCCGCCGCCCATGTACGTCATACTGCTCAAGTTGTCAAGGTGCTGCATCCTTTCCACACTGCGCGCATCCATTGTCTTAGCCCATTGTATTAGCGCATTGTGACGTCACAGCTTCGGTATACTGTATACTGAGCATGTGCAGAAACTGTAACCATGGTAATTGATCCATGGACTAAAGTTAGTCCATGGATCAGTTAGGCCACCTTTCGAGAATTGAAATTGACTTAGTCCATGGACTAAAGTTAAGCCTGGCCTAACTAATCCACGGACTAAGTTAGGCCAGGTTTAACTTAGGCGGCGTTCGAAAATACCACCCAGTATCTTTTTAACATTGGCTTTAAATGAAAAGAAGGAGCAACATGAATAGATTCTGGGAGAGAGTTCCACAGGTCAGGACCATGGTGTCTTATGGATCTATGGGCAATAAGTAATTTCGGGTTTACTAGATGAAAATTTGAGGAACTAAGGGTAGGGTAAGAGTGAATGGTTTTATTCATAGTGTAAAAGTTGTGAAATGAAAGAGGCAGCATATTATTTAAATACTTGATCAGTAAACTTTGTAGCGAATTTATGTCGAATACTGTTAGGGTTTTCAGTTTGTAAAATATTGGACCTGTTTGAGATAAATATGGTAAACCAGTACATATCCGAAATGCTTTATTTTGCAACAAATAAATAATGTTGATTTTGGTTTTGGCGCTGGTGGCCCATACTAAGTTGCAATATGTTATATACGGTAATATCAATGAATTATACAGCATAACAAGCGGATAACTTGGGATTAATTTCTTCATTTTATATAATAAACCAACATTCCTAGAAATAGAAGTCGTGATATGACGTATATGTTCATTCCAATTCAGATTTTCGTCGATAATGACACCCAAATATTTTGTTGTTCTCTTTCTTTCGAGAGGGATATTATCGATCAATGACATGAGAATTTGCGTGGTTGAAATACATGAATTTTTTAAAAATCGATATTAAAGATACTATGTCCCTTTTGCAGCCAACATCAAATTATGTAGAACTTTGCATGAATTATGAATATGTCATGTATGTCCTATCTGTGAAATTTAAACGTTAGCAGTGTCCTAATATTCAAATTATGCAAGGAAACCCGTTAACTTGCTAGACTTCACTGTCAGACACTATTGAGTGACTGACAGGCTTTTTCATCTTTGGTAATAACATACATAAAATGAGCTGTAAAGGGTACATGAGCATTTGTCTACATCAATAACCCACTTCTTGTAATGGCCAAAATTAAACTGATTGAATCTTTGCGCAGCATAAAACGTACGACCATTCGGTACAATGGTCTGAAAAATCAGACTATTACTTACTGGCTCTATAGCTCCGAAGTCGATTCGACAACTAATAGTCGTTATTTTCCCACTTAAAGACATTTTCAAGCCCCCCTTTTGTTAGGGAAGTTCTAAATTAGTATTGTCTTTCAAATGCCGTTGGAATTTAACCTTTTCATTTTTTTCGCCTGCAAATGGGACATAGTATCTTTAAGGGATAACTTATTGCATTGAAACCATAGCGATAATTTTGGTAACTCATTATTAAGTGTATTTACTAAGGTGTTTAAATTATAGTAAATTATAGTAAAGTATAGCGTTGAATACTGGAAAATTTGGTATGATTATTTGAAGTGTCTGCTTGTGACATTTGATTTTTGTTTTATTAATTGAAATCACTCAGATACTTAGATGATTGAGAGGCACGTTATTTTCATGAGGACGTAGAGGATGTGCGCATGTAAACATTGTATTTATTGAGATGGCGGCGCCCATGCCCATTTCATGGTAGAAAATGTTTTTGGTATTTATCTGCATAACAGGTGACAAGTATTCACAATGGATAATATGTTTTGAGGTTGGAGGCAGAGGTGTTGTAACAAAGGAAGAAAAAAAGCACATCCACAAAATATTCCGTTAATACCCGAGTGTGTAAGAATATTATATACACGATCAGTGAATTAGCTGTTGTACGGTCTTATGTCATACAATGCTAGAGCAGAACTGCGGTGGGCCGATATGACACTCATGGATTAATGACTTGTGTATAAAGGCTATTCTCCTCCGTCATTTTCTCCCAAAAAGACTTTTTTCTCTTCGTCTTCATCTTCTTTACTTTAATTCACTCCTTCCCTTTTCTTTCTCCACTCTCTTCTCCTCATCTCCATACATTATTGGGCCTTATTCTTCTCCCCTTTAAGCTTCTGTATTTTTAGAATCATGCTCTATGGATATATTTTCTCAGTAACTTTTTTTAAATGATGATGTAATAATTTCATGATTTTTGAAAAACATTTGTAAGTATTGTAAAAAGTTATTCGACTAAACTATATTCATACCATGTATACATGTTTCATTGTAATGAATCGAGGCTCAGGAAGACTTATTATCATCTACTTTCTTATTTTGTTTAACTTAGATACTTTAAGATTTCCCATTGTAATTTTCAATCTCAAAAAATAAAATTCAGTTGTTTAAAACTATCTTTATTAAATTGAGATCATAACAAACAAAATATCACTAAACCTCAATATGTAACAAAAAATGTATATTATATATGTGTTATTGCAATGTGTTTCGTATAATGTTTGTCTTGTTTCATTTCATATAGCCCTATACATTGGTTCTAAAATAGTAACCTGGACTTACTTTGTATTTGTCTTTGTGTTTCCATGAATAAATGTGAAAATTTGAGAAATAGCATCCCCCTCACACATATATATTGTATATAACGATAATATATAGAATTATACCCAAATATAAACATTAATATTGTTATTTCACTTTTTAAGAAAGGAAACAGACGGGGTATCGGTAATCATCGCTCATCTCGTAAAATAATTGACAAGTAAAACTATTCTCGTACAGTGTAGTGTCAGACTCATTTAACAAGATTCTATCGGAAACTCAATTTGAGAAACAAAGAAAAACTCTACAACAATTGCTTTAATCATGTTCGTAGACAAAGTAGCCCATGCCATTCGTAATATTAACCATGATACTTTTCAACATAAATTATGGATTCATGGAAAGGCCTAGGCTTGGAGTGGTTCATAAATTACCTTACAGACGGAAAAGAATATGCCGTCAATATCTAAATATTGTCAACGGCCAAGGTTCTTATCAAAGATCAATATCATGCGGTGTCCATCAATGATCACTTCTTGGTCCTTTGTTATTCATTTTTTTAAATTACTTCCAGTGTTCTTCTAAGAGCAAGCTAGTTATTTCTTTTGTTGACGATTCTGATTTTATTCTATTCATATGGCAACCAAAAACTGTTCGTCACATGATAATGATCTTAAAATTATACAAACTTGGATGAATGCCAACAAATTATGTTTTAATAACTCACTACATGCTGTTCAGCAATTCTCTAAAATCTCAACCAGTAAAATATAAAAACGTAATCAGATCGGATGCAAAATACTTTTGCCATCCACAATGACTTTTCATAGAAGCTACACATAAATCACTTTATATGCAAACTATCGTCTATGAAGAAAGAAACATTGCTATTATGTTTAAAATGATGTTAAAATCTATCAATTATGAGAATTAGCTTTGTTTTTTCTTGAATTTTATTTACAGATGTGCGCCTACAGTTATACCACATTTCTCACAACTGTGCCAAGAGCGTAAAGGTTTGACAGACAGTCATGTCGTATTACAAATGTTCACTATTATTACTATTATTGAGAAAGAACGAATGAAAGTTGCCCACTTGCTTAGTCATTGGCAGTTAAGGAGAAAAATCTGGTGAACTTCAGGTGCCATTTTTGCGAAGTTCAAATGAATGCTGGGTGAAATGTTATTATAACGTTAGATTACAATGTCTTCCTTTACCAACATGTAATTGCATTAGGATCCATATAAGCCCATGTTCTAGTTTGTGGGTAACATTTAATGTTATGGAAAATATTGAATAGGTAGGTGCAATTGTTTCCAGAAGAAAGGAAATAACATAAATAAGAGGATAAAGATATGGCAAAACTGTTGGTTTGAATATGTAGTCGCCAAAACCGCTAGCCTGTTATCAAGGCCTAGTAAGGCACTAGCGTTCTGAACCAGGGCCCGTGTTCGATTCCCGGGGAGACATCATTTTTCATCTTTGCAAAAATCTCCGTCTATTGTAGAATATACTTACCACAGCCACAGAACATAGGTCTTTCTGGTAATTTCACGGGAGGAGATGTGCAGCTACAAGTATTTGTTTGTTTGTTGCTGAAACAAACGTCTGAGGCAGTCACTAAAATGGAATTGATAAAATAAAAAAGAAGCTTAAAGATAATGTTATACACAAAATAAATGCTGAATCACCCAACAATCAATCATGTAAATAAACAAAACTCAGACGAAGAAACAGCTAAAGAGAACACAAAATGAATTAAATGGAGAACCTAGGAATATATGTAGCTGAAAAGAAGTACTCAAAATAAATGATCTAGACAAGAAAAAGTCCAGGATTGCTTTGATTTAAAGGCACTATGTCCCATTTGCAGGCTTAAAAAATGAAAAGGTTAAATTCCAACGGCATTTGAAAGATAATACTAATTTAGAACTTCCCTTAAAAAAGGGGGCTTGAAAATGTCTTTAAGTGGGAAAATAACAACTATTAGTTGTCGAATCGACTTAAGTGCTATAAGTCAGTAAGTAATAGTCTGATTTCAGACCATTGTACCGAATGGTCGTACGTTTTGTGCTGCGCAAAGATTCAATCAGTTTAATTTTGGCCATTACAAGAAGTGGGTTATTGATGTAGACAAATGCTCATGTACCCTTTACAGCTCATTTTATGTATGTTATTACCAAAGAAGGAAAAGGGCAGTCAGTCACTCAATAGTGTCTGACAGTGAAGTCTAGCAAGTAAACGGGTTTCCTTGCATAATTTGAATATTAGGACACTGCTAACGTTTAAAATTCACCGATAGGACATACATGACATATTCATAATTCCTGCAAAGTTCTACAGAATTTGATGTTGGCTGCAAAAGGGACATAGTATCTTTAATTGCCTGCACAGCAGACCACACTTTCGTGATTTTACAAAATATATTCAAAAATGTATTCAAAATTAATGATGAATAGAGATAACCAAGAGAGAGACTAAGAATGGAAGCACCCAGAAAATAGAAGAACCAAGGTTGAAAGGTGGACCAATGAGTATGAAATGGGATGAAGATGAGTGAGGGGTAGTCTCCTCAATAATAATGAAACATCGACGAAATAGACATAAACTTGGTGAAGGTGATGAAAAGAAAATGGAAATGAGGTAAAGACCATAAACAGCCAGATGAGAGGATAAACAATTTCAAGAACAAAGAATAACAAATTATGTGAAAGAAACTGTCTAGAATCAATTAGGTAATGTAGATAATGTAGCTCATACGCATCGGTGTACACTGTGAGGTTTTGAAATTATAACAAATATAAGAAATTTACCCAGTTTCGTTGAATGTTACATGCACTGCACAGAGAAATGTGTATATGGGACTGCACACAAATATGGCATGATGACGAACATGATGCTCTGCCACAATTACATAAAAAGAATAAGAAAGTTCACATAATTCTCTTACAAGAGCTAGTTCATCCAAAATAGTTTCTTGTAACTTGTCTGCTTTACAGTGAGCTCCGTATTTACCTTCAGTCATGTCAACTTTTTTTAAATTGATAGAAAAATTCATTCTTCTTGCCTTGATAAATTCCAAATATATTTCGACCTACCTCTAAAGCCTAACTGGAGGGAGCAGTGTCATTGATGAGGAGGGTTTGGCAAACACGGTTTGAGTTTGGCACAATATGGGGAATACTGCTTTGTAGGGCAAGTACATAACAAGAGAATATACGCCATAAATGTTGTGACCAACTTAAAGGCATCGTTTAACAATGTTAAATCTGAGATGCATGGCCCTACGTGTTATCAGTGTCTGTGATATTGTGTAATATTGAAGCCCTAAACAAATTGCGCTTCAAAATGATCATGAAGTGCCTCAAAAAAGTAAAAATCTTGGAGTGACCGGTTTTACCATACTCATTTTCCCCAATAGACTGTAGCGTTATCAAAACCGCTAGGAAAAAGAATTTTTAAATTCGATTTCCAATCATAAATATCTTGATAATCAGACAGGCGATCGGCTTGTAAAAGCCATGGGGTTCCTGACTAACCTAAAGGTTTATAATTATCATTGCAGCATGAGCTAAATCCAGGATTTTGTTTCAGAATCTGAGACAAAGTTACCCAATCCCTTTAAACCAAGATGGCCAAAATGGATCGAACATTACATACCTAAATATTATTTAGATGTCCGCGAACTTTGGACGCCCCATCATACATACCCCAAACCCGTTCATAGATTAAATTCATGGAGCAATGAAATAGTTTCCTTCCATAAAGCTGGTACACAACTGTATGTGGGAGGGAACTATTTGGAGCTCCATGTATTGACCTTTGGTGAAAGAGATAGTTGTGACATGCGAATAACCAGGCCACAATAGGTTAACTCATGGAGCGCCAAATAGTTCTCTCCCACACAGGGCCGTAGCCAGAGTTTGATGTTTGGGGGCACATACATGTAATTGATCGACGTCCTGGGGAGGGGTCTATGAGGAGGGGTGTCTGATCTTGGAAATTTTTGGGTGCCCCCCCTCTGGCTACGGGCCTGCCCCCACATACAATCTCTCATGGAAGGGAAGAGTTTGGAGCTCCATGAAGTGCCTGGCAAATCAGAAGCAACTTTCATTTGGTAACTCTGTCTCTCAACTAGCTATGGTCACAACTATCATGATCACATATATATATATATATATTTCAAGTTATGCCTCATCCTCTTCTCCTTTAGAATGAAATGAACTAGTGAAAAGTGATTACTTACGCCTGTGAAAAGTCAAGACAATGAGAAACACGACATAGATCCATAGATGCTTCATCTTCAGCTGTGAAGAAATAGTAGAATAAATAGAGAAAAGAAATCCTTGATAAATAATTGATAATTGATAATTGATAAATGCAATCTTATTTAAACAATCACCCCTATGTCCAATCGGGAGGCAAGCGTCACCGCCCATGCCACTGCGCATAACCAAGAAAACACACACACAAACACCCACACACACACGCGTCTACACACACACGCACACAAACGCAACCACACACACCTTCACTCGTACACATACAAGCTCCTATGCGCACAAAGCACCCACATTAACACATTGAATTATACTCATAAATGGCTATACGCAGTCACTGTGCCACTGATAACTAACACCTTTCCCCTCTACTGTCTATACGAAAGCAAATTTAAATCTAAAATATATTTACAAAACAGAGACCATAAAAAGCAGCGCTCCCTAACAATTATACATGTGTCTTTCAGTCGCTGTCTCACTAACAGTATTCCATATCTGCCAATCTAATGCAGGCAAAGATAAGTAATATAATCATTACATTCTAGAGAACTTAGGAATGAATATTCACTGTTATCCCTTATACAGATCAATTTTCTTTTTTGCTCCACTAATCCTTATGATATCATCCATTTCACCACATAATGCATTCTATCTTGCTTTTAGGTTTAAATACTCTAAAGAAAATCTACTATCCAGATATCTCAGATTACCTCCTAATATAGAATACATGTGTATGCTCCAAATCTACTCATTCCTGTTATATATGATACTGTATGATTATTTGAGTTTAAAGATTTAATTATGAAATTCAGACATCTTTTATGAAACCATAATTCAGGATTCTTCAATTTAGACCAAACGGAAAAATATGCATTATGTGTTTGCCACGGAACTTTCCAGACCATACGAATGACTATTCTCCAATGTCTAAATATTGCCTCTAATGATAAATCAAATAATGGACATAGCTGAGTACCATATAATTTACAACAAAACTTTGGAGAGAACATTACGAACATCACATTCAGCATATTTAAAATTACTCAGCAGAATATTACATTGACGATTCAAATCGCCAATCATTTTGGAAAGATTCATAATATCTTTGGAAATAACGTGTCCAAGATAAACATTTTGTCTACTACGTTGACAGGTTCCCCATTAATCTTTTTCATTGGATCCACCACTTCTTTTCCATCACATTTGATTGTGATAAGTTGACTTTTGTCGCTGTTAAATGTTGAATCAAATTTAAGAGCATAATCCTGACAAATAACAACCATTTCCCAAAGGCTGATACATTCTTACACCATCTTTCTGTACCCTTTTCAGGGTTTTGCGATATTTGATTTCTTTCTAATCTCTAACAGCTGACCATCGCAAGAACGATTATTCTCCACCCAAATTTTATGCCAAAAGAGTGCTTTTTTAAAACTCGAATCTACGTATTCATTCCAGCCAGGTATCACTTTACATTTAGCTCCTGAGCATCCTTATCAAACACTTCACTGGCAGCATTTAAACATGCATTTATAATATTATCATGAAACAGTTCCGTGTAGACATAAAGGAACAAAATATGTTGCAATTAAGTGCAAGAAGCGGAGGAACGAAAGAAGAAGCAAGAAAATTTGGCTTTGACTTTATGGTGTATGGTATTAATTCTGGGGGTGATATAGATCAGTTCTGGTAATGCCGATTACATTGTGAAAGAAAATTCGTGGAGGCTATTTGGGAAAGCCTGAGTGTCGTGGTCGTGGTCGAGTGGTTTAAGGCGCTTGACTGGAGAGGCGAAGGTCGAGGGTTCGAATCCCGACACGGCACTAATATTCTCTGGCAACATATTTACCTGCACTTGCTACTCTCCACCCAGGTGTTAAATGGGTACCCGGTAGGATGCGAAAGTTCATGCGGTTGGATAAGCAAGTGTGCGCTTGAAAAATGGCGACTGGCTAGAATGCTCCCATGGAGTGGAAAATGTGCATACATTTTGTGCGGGTAAGCCTGAATCCGATGACCGGGGTTAATAATATATCTGTAAAGCGCTTAGGCACATCGTTGGATCGATGTATTGGGCGCTATATAAAAAGCGGAATATTATATTACTTATATTAGTAGATACCCTGTGCTTTCGGAATTATCACAATGATAGGAATTTCACTCATTCCCAATCGCTTTGAAAAGTATTATTCTTCTTATATAAAGAGACCGGTTCCAAAAGGTACTAAATCCATTTTTAATCAAAACTGATTGAATTTTTTTTGGGGGCATTTATGTACACATTTCCAGGAGCCTCATACACTGACACTTCCAAAAAGCTGAATTTCCCTAAAAAGTTAAAAATGGCATTTAAAAATCCAATTTCGGTTCCAAAAGGTACCACATCCACACACAAAAAAAACATACATTCATGAAAATTATTTGTGCAGACTTTGATTGTTTTAAAGAGTGGCAATAGTATAATCAGCCAAAGTATCATTCCAAACTGACAATGCTAACTATGAGAATTTTTTTTTAATCGTGTTTTTCTCAGAACTTGGATTTACGGATGTAGTACCTTTGGAACCGAGTTCTTCCTCATATACCTATCATACATTATCCGCAGTTTCGTTTGGAGTATTCGGGAATGAGGAAGGGCATCACTCTATCCTCCTCCCCCTCCTCTAAATTATCATTTTTCGCTCAACCCAATAATGATGAAACAACATTAAATAACATTGATTTTAGCGGCTGCAAATGTGTTGATTTCCAAACGGGCGTTTACCTAACGCCCATTTGACACTCAACAGTGACTATACTTCTTACTTTTTTATTTAATATATGTACTCACCTCTGTACTATTTCATGTACCTCAAGGTGTTGGTGCCACATTCAGTAAATATATCCCAATATTCAATTTCGCCTATCAAAAGTAATATCCGATATCCCAGAGTGTCTATTACAAATCCAATTCACAAGCAACAGTAATAAATTGCAATAGCCACATTCTACATGCCTGTCTCATTATTAAAATGTACATGCTGTACCCCGTTCTGTTTATCACTTGGGGGTTAGCTATGCATCAACGCAAAACTTTGCTTGGCAACGGAACACAGCATTATACTCATAGGGTGTTCATTCATACTGAGTCTAATAGTCCATGGGATGATAACTGAAATTCTTACTTTTCGTGGTCCGCGATTTCGCCCCATACAATAACAGCTTGTAAATGTTACTTTTAAAAAAGAACCCACTAATAACCGATAATGCAATTTGAAAAAGGCGCACACTACGTCTAAAATGACTATTTGTAGCTGAAATCTGACCTTCCAAAAAGGTATAAAGTCAGCACAGCACGCTCAACATGTGCTTTATTCATGTGCTGTGTGTGTGTGTGTGTGCGTGTGCGTGCATGTGTGTCTTTGATATGTGGGGTGTGTGTTCTGTGTGTGACGTACATGGTCTATGGTGCTCCACCAGCCTTGTTCACGGTAAATATTTGCACAGCATAGGTGGCATGATAAAAAATATGATTATTTCATAATTTGATTATTATGGAGTCTGCGTAGCGTAGCGGAGCACCCATTGATTTCGTTAGCAACAACGCTTCAGTCGTTACCAAGGCGACCACCGTACCCGACACGCGTCCATTGTACCTACACGTGATTGAAGTGAGAAAGAACCCCCAGCGATCACTCCTGCGCGAGATGAAGATGATCGTCAGGAGGATGACCATCAGTCCGTTCAACCACTAGATGATACTGTAATCGAACAGGAAACCGATACTAAATTTCAAGGAGTTTATATTAACGAACTTTTAAATTGGACTGACAATGTCAAATATATATCTAAAAACATTTCACGCAATGTTGGTGTTCTGTCTCAATTGAAATATTACCTACCATTAAACGTGTCATTCATACTGTATGATAATTTGTTACTACTGTATATAACATATTTTAATTTAATATGGGCAATTTCCAAGTGTCTGAAGACTCAATTTTAAGATATAAAAAGAAAGAGATACGTGTTTGTACTGGTTGTCGTTACAGAGATCACAGCGCCCCTTGTTTTTATAAATTGAAAACCCTAAATTGTTGGATCAAATGAATATTCACTCAGAGTTTGCATTCAATGCGGCAGCGAAAAGAATGCTGCTCTTCCTATATACTGTTTATTCATGATTATTTATAACTGCTTTATTAGCACATTATGTGCAATTATCTGTAACTCCTTCTCACTCCCCCATCTCTCTCTCTCTCTCTCTCTATGTCTCCTCTCTCTCTCTCTCTCTCTCCAAATCACTCATCAGTCTCTACCTACCATTCTTTTCTTCTCTTTAATTTTCCATCACCAGGAACCCCTAATTTATGTTTTTTGGCTTGTACTTGTTTTTGATTGCCAGGGTTCACAAGGCATCACCCTTGCAACAACAAAATCATGTTACTACCATGGTACTACCGTGATACAGACAATACAACAATGGCTCTATATATGTATTGTACCGTAATAATTGTAATGGTGCTACCATGGTATATAAACCGTGGCCAAAATACTATACGCTTATCTTAAAGCCCCAGTGGGGCGGTATTCTGAAACATATATTGTTGTATCTTTGCTGTTAAGATAAATTTGGTATTCTGAAAATTGTTGTAACATTTGTCTGAACTTTTATTGTATCTTTTTGTGGTCTCTTTGCCTGCGCTCAAAGTTTTGTGCGCATGTGCGTATTATCGATAACATGGCACTTAATCCTCATTTGCATATGCGCATGGAAGATAAGTATGACAAGATAATTCGTATTCTGAAAATTGTTGTATCTTTTATTTGATCTTATCTTGCATGGTATTTACAACAATATTTACAATAGGTAGGGGGTTGTTGTATCTTTCGTCTTGATATAATGGCGACAATCTTCCTTGCCCAGAACCAACTTCGTGCCAATCCACGTGTTTGAAGAACATTATGTGTCACCGAATACATCACTATAGTATAGGGAATATTGGGATAGTGCGACAGTATAATTTCTTTTGAAACATATGCATTTTTTTGTTCATCATCATCATCATCATACTCTCATCGCCACCGCCACCATCGTTATGATCATCATATTCGCCATCATCATCATAATCATCATCACACCACCACCACTGCACCATCATCATCAAAATGATCGCCCTCCCATCACATTAATACTACCAATTGTAGCGTTTCAATTTTCATTAAAAACCAAAGAATAATGAGAAAGAGGTTGAAAAAACGACATTAAAAGCATTACTACAACGAACGGAGAATTTCATCTTTGCCAGTTGTCCAATATAAAATAGCAGCCTCCATCATGTTATATATCTTCATCGTGTGAGTTGATTCATGCGGCCAAAATGGCAACGGCATTCAATTTTTTCCATTTTCTTTTTCATTCAGGCATCTCAATACGGCGGGGCGGTTGAGGGGCGCAACAAAAGCATTTACCGATGAGTCACAATAATATTGCCACGATTGATGGAATCTTTTGTTATGTTGATTTCTGTTCAAAATTATTCAAAATCGGTAAGCGGTGAATGAACAAATCTCTCTCTCTCTCTCCTATTCTCTCTCAACCCCTGTCTGTCATTATTTCTATTGTCCTCTTTCTCTTTCTCTCTACCACCCGCGTAGCTAGGATTTTACTTAAGGGGGCGGTAGTGAGCACGCGAAGCGCGCTCCCTAGGGGGATTCATTAAAGTATTACAGAAAGAAGACGATTCGTTGTACCATGGACCTAGTAGGTCCATGGTTGTACCGTTCTCGACTCTTAATACTTGTCTGAATTTTCAAAAATGTTTCTTTGTCTGCTCCTTTTTCTTCCTACGTCCTCTTACTTTTTTCTCTTCTCTCTCTCTCTTTTGGCCGGCGTTTTTGTGGGGGCGACCCTCTCTGGCTACGCGCCTGCTCGCTACCCCTCTCTTTATGAAATGAAACCTTACCCCAAAGAATAAGTGTAGGTATTCTGAAAAATTAGATGTATTCCTGCCCTTTGATGTACATTATTCCTTATCAAAATGTACAAGAGATATATATATGAAGATATTATTGGCATTTTGTGATGCATTTTAGCATGACATGGGCACAGCAGTTTTCTGGAAAATGTGACGTACTAGCTGAAGTTTTGCATGTATCATGAACCAAGCTTTAGTTGGAAAGATTTTTTTTTAATCCATAACAAAACCTTTACTTTTCAAAGAGGAAAAATCATAGCTGAGAAAATAGAAATTATATTTGGTGAAAAATATATAACGGGGGAACAACTGCAAGTAATTCATTTAAAAATACTAAAAAATAGCAATTGCAAATCTTTTTCATTAACGAGAAACCTTCATCCCAGAAGAGCACTAACTTACTTATGAAATTTTTGTTCTGGCAATTGAATTACAAAAGATAATAGCAAGTGAATGAAATACTTCATCACTACTCAAACCTGGGAAGAAAGCATCCATAAATTTGAATACATTTACATGAGAAACGATTTCACATAGTACGCCACGCTATCAAGAAAATGGCGATTCCCATGTCGTGCTGAGAAACTGTACATCATTTTTGCTTTATGCCTCTCTCATACACTTTGGTGGGGTATCTTGTAGATTAATTGGCAAGAATACAATAAATCTTCCAGAATTAGTAAAGTTATTTCGTGGGGTGAGGTTTCCTTTAAGCTGTGCCTATAGAATACAGAATTTCATCTGTCAACTAGCCGACTCTCTCGCAAGCTCTCTCACCGTACATACCGTATGGACAGCAAAATCTCAATTTGATAAAAGTGGTGGTGTGATGGTGGTGGTGGTTGTCGTCGTAGTTGAGGATGTAGTGGTGGTGGTTGTTTCATGGTGGTGTCGGATGTGGTGATGGTGGTAGAGATGGTGGTAGAGGTAGTTGTGTGATGTTGGCGGTGATGGTGGTGGAAGAGGTGGTGGTGGTGGTTGTGCTTGGGGATGGAAAGCACCTTGCAATTAATGATTTCTTGTCGATAGATGTGCCTTCTCTTTTTTCAATAAGTCTTGTATTGTAAATATTACACATTACATCTCTTTTCTTCTGCTTGAATATCCGACATCGGTTACTTTTGCCTAAGTTCGTGAGTTGTTTTACAATATGGAAGCTACGTGTATAATTGTATTTTGTAAAACACTGTTGCAGTTCGCTGTCATTGGGGACTAATATAAAAAAGAAAACAGCCAGAAATTTTGACGTGTTTGTACTTTTCAATACCGGTCGAGAGGTGGCGTGCGTCGCCTAATACCTATGGGCCTTATGAATTTTGGGGCTCCTCGGTGGATGTCATACCTTTATTTTCGGAGGTAAAATTTCGCGTAATGCTTAAAGTGAAGGTTGAGTTCTGGGGAGAGGTGAAAAATAATTTGTAAGCGTTATCATTGTTATTATGCAAGTGTTGAAGAACATCAGAGTAAAAAAGTTCCTGAAAAGCATGGCTCTTCAAATGCCTTCATATTCTAAATATGACAAGTAACAGCTTAAAAATGAGGCCCGATTTTGTATGCCACATGTCTGTGCAGACCCATATACATATTTCTGTGTACAGTGCGTGTTACTTTACCAAAACTGGGCCAAATTTCTTATCATTTTGACGACTGCAGAACCTTGCAGTACTCACCAATACTTATATGTTACATGATCAACCTTTTCTGATCCATTCCACACTGTTTCTTTCACAGTGCAATCGCATGACCAGAACTCAAATTTATCGTTTTTTTTAAATATCATTCATTATAGAGGCCTAATAGTTCTTTCCACGGCAGGATTATCCTTGTCTCGCTGTATATTTCGTATAACTTTTCAAGAAATCGACCGCGGTTTTAAGCACATTGTTATGAGTGTGTCGAAATCATTGCATTATCAGCGATCAAATGATAATATTGACGACAATTATGATTATGAATCGTCATCATTACCCGATCACAAGATGATCATGTCTACAAGATCACGTAATTCGCGGTTCGAATCCCGCCGCGGTACTAATGTACTTTGGCGAGACATTTAGCTACATTTGCCACTCTCCACCCAGGTGAAGTTAATGGGTACCTGCAGGTAAGAATAAATTCATAAACGGTTTTACCGCCTTATTATAGCGACTATATTACAGCCGGTAGTAGTAGTATGGTACTCTGTATTAAGCGCAGTAAAGTATATTTGTGTCGCAGCCTCGCTATATAAATGGACATAATATGATCACATGATGATTATGATTACACGAGCACATGTAATCATGATTACACAATTACAAGATTATCATGATTTCAAGATCACATGATCATCATAATTACATGATAATCATTACCACTTGATGAACTTGATTATACGATTACACGTTAATTATGACCACATTAATTACATTCTTACTGTAATTATCATTTATACATGTATTAGACTAAAATCACAATGCATTGAAAAGTAGTGTTTTAATCTTTCTGACACGATGGCTACATTTTTTTTTGGTTTGATTTTATTTACTAACAACAATTCAGCAATACATGTTATGCAATGATATTTACATATACACGAAAATAAAATATTGCTTGGTACAAGGGACCAGATAATAGCACATGTGCTAGTCGTAACCCCTTACAGCTATTACACAAAGTATTTTGGTACAAGTGACTTTCAGAAAACAAAACAAAACGAAAATAATGAAATTACTGTTGTGTTGGGATCGGGTTTAATTATCAGGAGTTTATAAATGAGGCAACTGAATACAAGTTCTTTATACATGTATTCATTATATGAGTTGAAAGACAGACGAAAGGTGAAGGGTAGAAGGAATGCAGGATTCCAGATGAATAAGATAAGGCACATTTAATTACAGGTACAACAAAATACATTGGCTGGAATGGCAAAGTACTGGACGTTTAGCTGCTAACTAGTTTGAGTTTATGGCAATGATTAAAGAAGTTGGGCCTTGGTGGATTCCTAGTTCTCGCGAGATTTCTCCTAGAGGCTGGGACAGGAACCTTTCGTGGTGCAGGTACAAGGGGCTCAACAGGTTTTGAATCTTCCCTATCAACAGGGTCAACCTCCTCTTCCTCTCCTGAAGCTGCACATGTGCAAGTTGGCTAGGAGCGTCCTGCTCAAAATTCATGCTGACTTACACCCGCTTCTAACTAGGAGTCCTGGGACTGAAGAGGTGCCTCTTCGTAGGGTTTCAACCTGTTCACCTGAACTACCTTCTACTGCCGTACACTCGAGCGGATGTCAGCATCCGTTCCTACCCAATAGAACCTCATGCGAACTATATCTCTGGTCTTGTTCATGCCAAGGCATCCACTAGACTTGCCACCATGCAATTCCTTCACAACGATCTATCGAAGCTTAGACAACATTCAGTTACCCTATGGCCATGGTCACATTCTCATTTCCTGTAGAGAACGCCTTGCTTCATTTCCAGTTGGGCTCACTTCCTCCGAAGGGCTTCTCCACACTGGACTTTGAAGCCATTCCTGACCAATCAAGCCGGTCCGCTGAACGCTGCTTTGCTTCCAGGATCCACTTGACTGAAGGATCTTGCGCCTGGTCTTGGCTCATCTGCTCATTACTGATGCTGGGTTCTATCGTAACTGCCCTTGCCTCCGCATAGCTATCTCGGGGTACCTCCACTTTCAGTGCTAATTATTCATCAGCGATTGCTGACTCCTCGAAATTCCTGGCGCTATACCTTCCACGTATAGGCGCAACCTCTGCCTTCGCCTGCACACCGGCGAAACTCAAGGCGCTATACCTCCATCGTATAGGCGCTATCTCTGCCTTCTCGAAACTCCAGGCGCTATACCTTCCACGTATAGGCGCAACCTCTGCCTTCGCCTGCACACCGGCCAAACTCCAGGCGCTATACCTTCCACGTATAGGCGCCATCCCAGGTGCCATCTCTGCCGTGGCATTCACACAGGCGAAACTCAAGGCGCTATACCTCCATCGTATGTTGAAGTTATATCGTCGTCATATTGTTCTTGTTGTCGTACTTGTAGTAATTACTTTCCTATGTCGTTATCGTTGGTTGAGTTTTTCTTTTTCTTTTTTCACCATGTTGTGTTCGATGTCGTTTTCAGTTTCAGCCGACAAGAGATATGTAATTGTTCACTAAAAAGTTGCTGGTCCTCCTCACAATAAGTTCAGTAGTAGGAATAAATCCTGCAAAACTGGGTTCTCCACCATGTTGTGTTGGGATCGGGTTTAATTATCAGGAGTTTATAAATGAGGCAACTGAATACAAGTTCTTTATACAGTTCAAATAAGATGCATTTATTCAGCAGAGTCCAGCAATTCTCAATACTATTACATTGTATATAATTGAGATTACACAAAGTCTATGTTCAGCAGTTGATGGTTGAAATCCAAGTTCCCTAGGTTGGAAAACTTTACAATCAGGAAAGTTGGGGGAGAGAAACAATGTTGGGATGGGTGACTTACAGATGCTTATGATTGGTCAATGGTCAGGGTTGCTATGGTATTAAGGGGAGTGGAAATGGAGAGGTGCAAGTGACTGGGGTTTGGGCCTATGAGTCATATTTCTAGGAATGTTGTTCGATCCTTGAAGTTAACTCTGGGGTGGTCACTAATGGTCAATTGTTTATAATAAAAAGTAATGGGGTCTTTGTCTAGGAATAATGGGGTTCTGTTTTAGTTCATAGAAGGGTGAGGGGTGAATGACTGGGAGGGAGATAGGAGTGGTACATGTATTACATAACATTACTAAATCAATCGATACGTAATAAAAAAGAATACTTAACAATATCTGACAATATACAATGTGATGAATATGAAATATATTTTTTGTACATATAGTCATATACATACTATTTTCATTGAGTTTTCATTCATGACTTGTTCAACAAATGTCCTGTAAATGAATTCCGTAACCTACTTCTAGACCTTGATAATCTAACATTAATAGGTAATCTACTCCAAAATTCACTGCCCACAAAAGACAATGAAAATTTATGTCGCTATTAATTTTGAAAGACCTAATTGTCCACATTTTAACTTAATTTAGACTACAGTATGACTAGACAAAGTTATCTTTATTTCAGCTCTGTGTAAATATAAAAAGACACAAATATAAGGCAGAACATATCATTGTAATGTTCGCACATTTTGAAAAGTAAGGCACAGGGATATTGACATTTTCTTAGGTTGATTTTATTGAAGTCTTTGCCAGCGGTATCGCAGGATACGAATTTTCATCATAAATGTATATTACTTCTTAATAATCTATTAGGTAAGTTCATGACTGAGTCAAGTTATGTAAACAAAATATCATTAGAATCTTAGTTATTTCAATATCTTCAAATATAGAAACAAAGCCCCATTTATACCAATCACCACCTAATATGCACAGAATATTAATGTAGCACTGAATAAACAATATACGGTGAAAACAATAATTTTGATAATGAAAATATATATGTGAATTGATAATACTAATAATTATATTAATAACTAGACATTGAATTCGTCACGGAGACGAATAAGGTGTTCTGCCGATTTGATCGAGACATAACACATGTATAAACTCAATTGGAAGTTGAATTTCCTTTTTTTAGTCCCTAAAACCCACAATAAACATTTAGATACATGAAATGATTGTTTGAATAATCCGGAATTAGATGTTAGTTTTACTTTTATAACACCGAATATATTGATCGCTAATACTGTCAAGAAATCAATTTAAGAGCAATTTTCAATACACCATGTTAGTATTGCCTATATACATGTGAATTTTTTTCGGATAACGCACTACGTCATTGTAATGTTCGCACACTTCCAGAAGTGATGCTCAAATGGTTGATTTTTATATAACAATCTTTTCGAGCGGGTTATATGCAACACATTACATTTCAGGGTAGCGGTCCTAAAGTAAAGCAAAATTTGGCTAAGATATGCCTCCATTAAATTTGAGACAAGTAGAAATACAAAATCCCTTTTTAAAGGCAAGATAATTTACCGACATCGCTACCACTGCTGTAATGTATTTTCAATTGCGTACATAGAGCGATGTTTGGTTTTTGTACCCAAGCATCATCATGCACGCGTCATACAGTTGATGATGCATTGTGGGACACAGATGTCGATACGTCGGACATTGTGAGCAGTTAATAGCAGTACACGTAAATCTAAAGTAGGCCTACTGTCAATAGAATACCCTGCCTTTAAAATAAAATGTATGCATCGTATGGACGTGCATTTTAACAAAAACATAAAGGAATAAAAGCTATGAAAGATGATAGAAAAGAAAGAAGGAGCCGGCGCCATCGTAAAATTTAGGTTACAACTTTTTCTTACAATACTATACACACAATTCTTGATAGCATGTTATCGTATAGATATATCGACTGCTATGAGAGGCCTAGCTGTTTTTGTAGGCTCAAGGGGACGTTGCATCCTGTCATGACCCCGATGCGTTCGTCGGTGGGCGGTCCGCCGATGGGTCATGGCAGTCGATATATCTTTTATATACTGAATTTACAAACAAATCTACCAAGAATTCTTACCTTATCCTTTTCTTGAGTAGAGATTGGTTAAAACATCACAGAAAATCTGAGACACTGTCTGTTAATTTTCGCTGGAAAGTTAAATGAATTTTACGATCATTTGGGAATTTGGGAAAGTAATTTTGACTGCACTGTATGGTATCCGCGCTCGCACAAAGAAACCTTTTACACGTAAACCAATGGGGATCGCAGCAAAATTTAATTATTCCGCCTGTTGGGCATCTTTCTCATGAACTAGTGACCGTTAAAGGGGCATGGCTTAAATCAAGACTCTAATTTCGACCAATCAGATGACTAGATTACTAAAAAGAGGTACTTAATAAATGATAATTCATTCAATAATAATCTCGAATCAGCTTGCATCCCGTGATGTAACAAATCGAACCACGTGCGTTTATCCCGGTTGTCATCTAGTTTGATGGGAACCCTTCTCAGTCGTGCGTAACAGTGTCTACACACTATATTCTGTACTTAAGAGACACAGCCAAATGTTGCCAAGCAAAGCCTCTGTAGCTCCATTTGCTTTTTAGACACCGCGTATTAACAAAGACAACTTAAAGGTAGTTCAACATACAAAGGGTAGCAAGGTTGATTATAACGCTCATATTTATACCGTTAACAATAATCGATGAAAGACATAAACGCAACCATAGTATATGTCACACAGAACTAGGTTTCAGCAAAGAATACATAAGCACATTGGCCACCAGACGGAAAGGCGGAATGCAATGGAAACCCAGCATGAGGAAGACATATGCCCGACGGCAAGAAGAAGTATTCCTTAGTGTGTCAAGGAATATAAACAGGTGGGGGAGGGGGACTGTGCCGTGCCCAATTCTACACTGAATAAGCTACTGGATGCATGTAAAGGTCACTTCCCTCTCAATCCAAACTATTAAACAATTGCAAAATTTCTATGTCTGGTTTACAGAATCGTTTAGAAGTAGGTGGCAAGAGATCCATGGTAGACTTTATACTCGCAATTCCTTTTGGAGTGCGCCATTTAAGTAGGACTCATTTGCCCGGTTACCAGTGGGTGTTGGATGTCCATATGAAAACCCATTGTCGTCTACCGTCTGCCGATAGGACAGGCCCTGGACTTCGGCATCATGAAGAAATATCTCATCAGTATTCAATCTACCGCCCATCTCTAGCTCATCGCTGAAGTTGTGCACGAATCGAGGGTTGATGTTTCCTGAAGGCCGGTGGCCAACACTACTGCTCCGCTGTCGTCTTACTCCCGAAGTGCCTTCCTGATAAGTCAGATGGATAAAGAATGGTGTTTTTTATGATGACATAAAGTACATACGCTTCACATTCCTGTATCTTATGAGACGGAGCTCGTGAATACACGTAGGACCTTCGTTGTGTGCAGTTGCCATTCATTTACACGTATGAAGAAAGAAGAAGAAAAAAAACGGGCGTTTTTTTTTTTAAGTTTTTTTTTTATACGTCAAATCAGAACGAGCCTTAGAAACGTATCAACCAGGGGCGGCGATCCCGGGGAGTAGGGGGGACACGTCCCCCTCAATTCTTTTAGGGGGGATCGTCCCCCCCCCCCTCAAAATTTGAAAAAGTGCAAAGAAAAAATGTATAGCAAATACTGACTAAGGACTGCAACAAACGTTTAGGCTCTGGAGGGCCCAAGAGTGCAGCGTTTAGACAAATAAAAATGCAAAAATCTTCTCATTCGGTAGCAACGCTACCTCGCATAATATCCTTCAAAATGTACAAGTAAATTAAAAAAAAGTGAAGTGTTAAAATAGTATATTGCTTGTTTTAATACTGTAGTTTTGCTAAGGAATGTAATTTTTTAATACAACAAAACCTCAAAAACCTGTGAAGGGGTAGTCACTTCCGTCACCTTCACCCCTCTCATTCACTATGCTCCTCGCAATTGCGCACTGATGGGGGGGGGCTTGGGGCAGTTCCCCCTCCCAAATAAAATTCAAATGTGGTTTATTTCTAATTCGATACCAGTGATTTACAAATGTTGCTGAAATGGCATGATTTTTCCCTTAATGAAGTCCCTAAAACGCCTGAGCTTCCGGGGGCTCTGCCCCCTGGACCCTACCAAGGGCCCTAAGGTGGCCCCTGGATGCTCATCTGATCGTAATTTAATTCCTTAAACCCCTGCGCTTCTGGAGGCTCCGCCCCTGGACCCCACTCCAATTAGTGTCCTGCATGCCAGTGTCACAAATAAGGTATCAAAATATGCTCATCTGACCGTAATTAAATGCCTAAAACCCCTAAGCTTCCGGGGGCTCTGCCTCCTGGATGCTCATTTGACCTTAATTAAATGCCTAAAACCCTGAGTTTCATGGGGCTCCGCCCCTTGACCCCGCCGGGCTTTGCCCCTGGACCCCACGGCAATTTACGCTCCACTTGCCTCGCTCGCTTTGCTCTATCTGATGGTAAATACTTTAGCCCCCCACTTTGAAAAACGTTCCCAGGGCCAGCGTAAGAGTGGTGGTGATGCAGATTTTGTTCTGCCCCTCCCAACGTTTTTGCTCATTACGCCACAGCTCCCTCTTCCTCGCATTTCGCCCCCCGGTCATTAAAAGAAATTGCCGCCCCTGGTATCAACTACTCACACTGTGAGTGTCGAATGCGTGGTATAAAACAAGGGTGTTGTGCCAAAAAAAACTATAGAAAATGTCGTCAAGGAATCAACTTAAAGGTAATGTCAATACCCTTTGTATATCTCATAGAAACCACGTTCGGATCTTGTAATACATCATTGTCATGTTGGCGTACATTAGGTGATGCAGTTGGTTGTACAACATGCGCCCCTGCGAAAATATTCATCAGGTTCTTCTACTTTCAAAACAAAATATCACCAGCTCTGAATACTTGTGAACGAATTGGGTTTTGTTTTACCTTAAACAAAATATTAATCCCAAATTATGAAATGCATGTTGTTCTTATAGCAGTAATTTTAGGAAGGTAGCGTGCCCAGAAACTAGAACAGACATTAATTTGATTAAGCAATTTCACTTCCAAGATCTGGTCAGGTTTCATCCATAACATAAACGATCACTATAACGAGAAATCGTTCCCCAGACGCTCCCGTATTGTGATCCTTATTTCCCCCTGCTTGTGTAAATCCTGAAAGCACTCCTGCGGACTTACGTGTACGGAGGCTTCGGTCTGTCGATATTGCGACGGCCTAGTACGTCCATTCCGACTGCGGACCTTCCTGGAGCTATCCGACATTCCATTGCGATGGTTGATGAATGCAAGGATACCCATGGCAATAAGAAGGAGAAAGGCAATGGGCAGGGCGATGGCAAGAGTTGATGTTATGTCATCGTCATCGACATTTCGAGGACTAATTTTTAAGACAAAGTTGAGTAATGGTCATGTAAATGTAAATGAAACTGTCTTGAAGCATTTGGAAAGTTTGATTATGTAGCACATAAGAAGTGATGTATATTGTGAGGTTTTGGAATAATCAATGTTAAAAAACACATAAAGTCAGTCTTGTTCAGGAAATCTGTTCAGGAACATAGTTTCCAGCTATTCAAACGTTAGATACATCAAATGAAAAACACGTTGTTTAATTGCTTAGACTCCATCGAGAAAGAACTACAATTTTTTTTCGAAACCATTGAAACGTGAAATGTATACAACATATACAGAAAACTAGAGAGTGATACATACATGAACTAAGGGATCAGGGACAAAACTATATGATCAAAGAATGTGAATCGTCTGTTAGATATGCTTGCCTGTTGTAATGGCCTACCTACATTGGGTAAGGGAGCACATGATGGGAGGAGGGGGTCAAAACATTAAAGCGAAAGAAACAAAACAAAGAATAGAGAAAGGAAAAGGAAAAAGAGAAAAGGACAATGAAAGAAGAGGACTGGAGATATCCTGCACCCTTCTCCCATCAAATAGCCTTTTTAATTAACATCTTATTTACCAAGTATGACCTTGTCTCCACACCACCTCCCCAATTCCAGGCACCATAAATGGATAGACTCGCGCAACGCCTCTGTCCCGTTGCGATGTACAGAAAATGTAGGCTTATTTAAAGAATATAAAAACAGAAGAAACTCACGTGCAGGTGACATTCGCAGAACCGGGCTCGACCCTTACACATGTATCACCATTACCACAAGGATTGTCCAATGAACATGGATCAGTCAGCAGCTCAAAACCTGCAGATAAAAATGTTTCGAAACGTGTGCCTTGCTTCATGAAATGTTACCAATTTATATGCTACAGAGCAATAGAAGGCGCGATGGCTCATTGGTAGAGCAGTGGCCTCGTAACCGGGAGGTCCCGGGTTCGAAACCAAGTCGACACACTCGTCCGTCCCCTGGTTGCCTACTTACAAGCATATACATGATTTCTTAGCAGTCAGGTAAACAAAAACAAAAACCCTCAAATATATCAGAACAATAACAGCTATGTGGGAATACCAACATAAAATGAAGCATTTCTGTGAATTTTTTTAAATCATTTTTAAGCGCACCCAGTACCACAGAAAAATGAACAATATCTATACTTTTTTAATTGATCTAAAAGGGATAACTGCAGAAAAAATGGAAGATTATTACTTATATCATGGCGATGTGTCTGTTAAATGGCGCCGGGCTGAAATACCCCTGCCCCATCGCCCCCCCCCCCCGCCTGATAGTGGAGAATATGCGGACATTGTGGGCAGGTAAGCCTGGATCTGATAACTGATGTAATAATGTATGTGTGAAGTGCTGTATAATGATGATGATGATAACAATAATAATACAATAATAATTATTATAAAACAATAATAACAAGAGGTCAGCGAACCATACGCTCACCTGAGCCGATGAAAGTAGGGGCCTCGCAAAATTGGACCTAGCTCCCATCTCCTTTGCACAAGGAATATACAATTTATTGGAGCAGTAGGGCATTTTAGGGGAGCTGCTCCTAATTCCCCTGCAGAGGCAGGTATCCCATTCAAATAAATTTAGGTCTTTTTCACATAAAAATGAATCTTAAAATGTATAGCCACAATCCATACCAACACGTTGGTATGAAATCATATTCACACTTCATGATCTATCTGAATTAAATGACAAATGAGGGTCACGTGGCATTTTGAAGAGATATCCTTGAATAAAATGAATTTTTAGTTGAATTCTTAAGTCTGCCGTGCTCTTGTTGCTGTTTGACATATATTAATGGCTGCGACCCAATCCCTCTTGGGAAGCATACAACCCAATCATACAACATTAGATCTCCCTTTCCTGCAGGTGAATCCTACAAAAATTGGTTAGAATCCAGTCATGTGTTTTCAAGAAAAAGAAAATGTGCGATTACTGCCACTGATGAACTTGAAGGGTGCTGCCCCAGGCCTCCCTTGGGGATACGTACGCCATTTGAAGTACTGTAGATCCCCATTGTCTAAGGACGATTCCTATCAGGTTTGGTTAAAATTCGGCCATGAGTTTTTTGAGAAGTTGAAAATGTGAAAAGTTTACGGACGACGGACGACGGACAAAAAGCGATTGCAATAGCTCACTTGAGCCTTGGCAGCTGAGCCAAAAATGAAGAAAAAAGAGAAGAAGAGGGAGAAGAAGAAGGAGGAGGAGAAGAAAAGGAAGAAGTAGAAGAAGAAAATAGGTATTTGTTATATAGCGCATATATATCCACCGCGTGAGGGGTTCAATATTACCCCGGCTACCGATTCCGGTGCCAACAGGCAACAGCAGTCGATGAATTCCTTCCTACCGGTACCCATTTAACACCTGGGTGGAGAGTGGCGAATGTAGTATTGCTGCATGACTCACTCTGAACGTCGACTCCAGGGATGTTGTTGATAGAGGCTATAACAAGTGTTGTCAACTGTTGAATAGTGATGTCATTCCTAAAGGTCACATCCAGTCTGACCCTTGCTGCGATGAGACCAATGACGTCATCATTCGCTGAAATGGGACTTCCATTTACACTAATTACTTCTGGAAGTCTGTTGACAGCATTTACGATCTAAAGAAATAAAGAAAATATGAATGTTATGATGCAGTTATTCAAATTTACAAAGCAATACAAACATGACAAAACTTGAAATTTTAAAATTTTGTGCACTTGCGAAGAATAACAAATTCAGGTATGATCAACAGATTTCTGTTGACAACTGGTCACAACAGCAGTGCCCCAAAGATACTATGTCCCTTTTGCAGCCAACATCAAATTCTGTAGAACTTTGCAGGAATTATGAATATGTCATGTATGTCCTATCTGTGAAATTTAAACGTTAGCAGTGTCATAATATTCAAATTATGCAAGAAAATCCATTTACTTTCTAAACTTCACTGTCAGACACTATTGAGTGACTGACTGGCTTTTTTTCATCTTTGGTAATAACATACATAAAATGAGCTGTAAAGGGTACATGAGCATTTGTCTACATCAATAACCCACTTCTTGTAATGGCTAAAATTAAACTGATTGAATCTTTGCGCACCATAAAACGTACGACAATTCGGTACAATGGTCTGAAAAATCAGACTATTAATTACTGGCTCTATAGCTCCTAAGTCAATTCGACAACTAATAGTCGTTATTTTCCCAGTTTAAAGCCCCCTTTTTTTAGGGAAGTTCTAAATTAGTATTGTCTTTCAAATGCCGTTGGAATTTAACCTTTTCATTTTTTTTTGGCCTGCAAATGGGACATAGTACCTTTAATATGCAAATCAAATTGGTTCACTGCTGGTAAGATGGTGTTCCTTTTTTATTAATATATTCATAAACAACAACAACAACACTCTTACAATGGAACATAAGAAATTTGTGGAGCACACAATGAAAGAATATGGAAGAAAAGTTATCATTCAAAAAAAAAAAAAAATGGACTGGCATATTTCCAATAATGTGGTATCAAGTCCACTGGTACTAGCGCAAGGAGAATCCTTTCACATCATCAAATGGTACTAAGATTGACAAATTTGGTTAAGGGGACTTTGTTTCATGGAGCATTTTGTAACACTGAATATACGGTTTAAACAATTCGTATTATTTCAGGTCTGTGTTTAACAAGTCATTAAAAGCGCTTGAAAAAAAGAAAGAAATGGGTGGAATGTTATGTTTGTGTTCAATCCAACGTGTATTATTTCCCAAACCTAAGGCATAATACAATTTCTGAAACTACACAATGTTTTCATTAAAATGTGTCTGGGATTTATTTCAAAAAATGCTCTACCAATTTTGTGAAATTTTGTATAACTTTTCTTTCTAAACAGATTCCCCATCTACTGCGATTGCTGCATTTTGCCCCACATTATTGAAAGTATGCTAGTCTGTTTTGAGTTGGGCTCATAGCGTATTGAGAGAGAGAGAGATGACACGCGCACGCGAGCACGGTCATAGGTTAATAAATAAATAAAAAAATAAATAAATAAATAATACTTGAATAAATAAATGAATAAATAAATAAGTATATACAAACAATTGATGAATAAATAGATAAACAAGTAAATAAAGCCTGTTTCATAAAATTGGTCCTAACGCACTGGTAGGGTTAGGGTCAAGTTTATAGTTGGATTTAGGGTTAGGTTTGAGGTCTCATTTTTAAGTTTGCCTACTGCTAACGTATCATGACTGATTCTGTTTTACTTAAGGAGTGCAAACCACCCTTTTAGAATAATAAAAACAGTAAACTGTAAAGTGTACCATTTAACAAAACGTACTTTGTTCTTTGTGGCTATATTACATTCAAAATATGAGCCTCAATATTACCTACGAGATATAAACATATACTGCAAATATGAATACACTCTAAATTAAAATAAAAGCAACTGTGGGCTTGGTTTGATGCTATTTTGTAATTTCTTCTTGGTTTATAGAATGCCAAGTAAGTACTTAAGGTTGACTTTATACATTCTAGCTGTACACAACTTATTTTATTAGGTGATCGGTACACTTACATAGAGAGTTTCACAAATGGCCAAATGACAATTTCAAGAAATGACCAAGGTTACACTTACTAAATCCAGCAAGATCTGTACCTCTGGTGACCCGATGGGAACAGCTGCACGTTTCCTCCGACCACTAGTGGCATTCCCAGTGGCACTGACCATCATCAATACTATATTATTTAAAACAAAGAAACATAACAGGCCCACGTAACAACGGTTTGAGGTCAATTACGGATTTGAAACAACGATTTTGATTGGTTAATGGTCAACCTTTTGAACACAATGTGCATGCAATAACGACAATAATTGGCCATTACCATTTTGCAATTGATTGCCAACCTTTGTTTTGAACAGTATACACGGTTCTGGGGGTGGGGCTAGGGGGCTCAACCCCCTAAAAAAGGTTGATTATGAATTAATTTAATCGAGACTCGTTTACAAAATTAAAGCAAGAACCTCCCAATTAATACATTGTATGTTAACTGTCGCAGGGGTAAGTGTCGTATAACTACACAATGTTATATTTTGGCCTATCGATAGCCGGTGAAAGTGGATTTCGTTAAGTAAAAAAAAAAAGGAAGAAAAATAGTGATAGGGGTTCTATCCTTCCTACCTGACTCCAAAATATGTACAGAAAAAATAATGATAAAATATACCCAAAACCGTCCCTTTGCGTACAAGGCGTACACCTCTCGAATACTTCATTTGCCATCAGCGCTTATTGGCACGATCGCTCGTTCACCACACATGCATATAGGCACAAATCTATGTGCACCAACTGACGAAAGGATTGCCTTCTGCAAAACAATGGCTTTGCAGGGATAGCCATTTCTGGTCTTGATTTAATAGCTCCATGATAACCTTTTAAACACCTATATGGACTGATAAGATCAAGCAAAGCTAACTAGAACAGCTGAAGACAGAAAATTATGGAGAACCTGTGTCTTAAAGGGCAATCCAACCCTTCTAATAAGTTCATTTAATGAAAGCATAAAAATGAGAGAAACAGAATGGCGAAAGTTTGAAATAAATCGGACCAATATTAAGAAAGTTACGAGTATTTGAAATATGATATCACCACAGCTGTGCGAATCCCAAATCGGCAATTGTGTCAGTGGATTGTGATGTAGTGACGGATTACTCTCCCGTTTGTCGCGTACAAAAATATCACTTATTTCTGTTTTTCTTCAAAGTGCCTTCACCCTCGGGGCACTACTCAAAATATATCATGGAGAGTACATTATTACAGGTCCTCTCAAAAGAACAGAACATCCCGAGTCATACATTTATGAAAAGTTGAAATTTTAGTCCTTTTGTGTATTGGAACAAATGGGAAAGTTGTACGCCACTACTTCACATAGACATTATCAATTCAGCCAATTTGAAGAGCCCATACCTATAGTAATTGCAACTTTCAAACATTCGTAACTTTCTAATGTTGTGTCCGATTTCATTCAAACTTTCATCAGTATGCTTCTCTGATTTTTCTGCTTTATTCTAGACAAGTTTGCTATCAAGGTAGGATTTCCCTTTAAGGTCCATTTTACTTTATGTAATTAAGAAATAAAGACTTTCAGAAAGATAGTGGGATAGATAGATAGAATAGTTTTACTATTCAACGGTTAACTAATATGGAAGCCTATGGTATATGTATCCCATGATAAATACTACGCGACACAGAAAGATTATTTCTGGGCCATATTAAGTCTTAAATCACGGGTAAATCGTGTAATATGGATATGTCGGACATTGGCTATTCGTGGTTGAAACTGTGTTTGAGAAAAACATACCTGTTATTGGACACTTGCTGTCGTTGATATCACACTCTGCAAAATAATAGATAAAATATGTTATATACTGGTCAGTATCGAGTATTGCGACAAGTAATGCGTAAATACAGTACCGAACAGAAAACTCCGATAAGAGTCATGTTTGCGAGTTCTCAGATTTTTCGATACACTTTTTTTCATGAGCATCGTTAGGACCATGACGATTCTTCTTAAGACGTTCTTCACTGTCAAATTACCTGAACTTCTGTAACCCCTTTTCTATTACACCCTTCATTGTTATCTTTTAATTAAATGTTCTCCGTTTACATGTGGTTCATTCTACACTCCTATCACCATGATAACTCTTCTTTACTTTTCAATATTTTGGCAAATACTTTCAGTCACTCTCTTCTGTAGTATGCATTAATGTTGTCATGTGTTTATTCAGGTCTTTTGTCAAACCTCCATATTATACAAAGCTAACACGTTTATTCATATATTTAAGTATCTGAACATGGTCATGAAATAAGGTGTTCGAAATTTTCAAGTTAAAATGAATCAAAATTGGTTTGACAAATAATAATTACGAAAATGATGAGCATGCAATGAGATTCCCTAAATATTTCTTCTCGAACAATCATTTACTTTAAAAAATGCAAGGAAGTCAGTAGCAGCCGCCCGCCCCCCACTCAGTGTTATTTAGGGTACGCGTATGCTTGTTCCTCTTTTTAAAGCATCCCTATCTGAGGACTGCCAACATTTCCGAACCCCCCTTTCGCGGGCTTTTCGCGGGCTTTTCTTGCCTTGGAGACCCCCTAAATCTGGAACACGGCTCAATGTACCCCCCTATCTATGATATTCAAGATATGTTATGACCCCCTTTTTGAATTTCTCAGGAGTCCAAAGAGAGAGAAAGAAAAAACACCTTTTAAAGAAATCTCCAGGTGAAAATTCAAATACACCCCTTTTTTACAATTCTCGGGCCGGACTTTGTCGCACGAAAAGTACCCCTTTACCGGACATTTTGGTAACACGCATGGTATCCTTCCGTTCTCGGAGTGAGGGGCCGGGAGCAGCCGACAAGAGTGGAATCTAGATATAGCTTTTGGATATGTTTACGTATACCGCGCGCACGCCGCGTGCATGCACCGTACATCGGAAGTATGTAAGTCCTGGAAGTGGCTCGAAATTACATCCCAGAGTGGCACATCTTGGCATTTTGGGGGCATTGGCGATAACGAGAATTGATACGCTCTTTCATCAGGTGAAATTTTTTCTTCTTCACAGGATAAGATATTAATATCAAAATGAAACTAAAGGAAACTAACTGAAGTAAATTAACAAAAACTCTTCCTAACAAATTTACGAAATGGCGCCGAAATAATGTCACAATGCAGTTATGTGATCCAAATGTCATTTTCAGCAGATGTAATATAGAACACTTATGCAGAAACAAGTTACTTTTGAGACAAAGTTGTACACGAAAAAGGGACAAACTTTTTTCAAAAGAAGAATTTCTGACAAATCTTATTTGGTAGTCCGCAGAGAATTAAGACACAATTTAGTTACCGCAGCTTGTTCCAGTATAACGACTAGCACATGTACAATCATAAGGGTTGACACCATCTGTAGTACATGTCCCTTCATTCAAACAGGGATTAGGATCACAGTTGTCAATAGCTGCAATGAAACATTTAAGTTTGTATTGAAAAGGACACTGGATGAAAGCCACTTTGTACAATGATTTTAAGAAATTAGAATGGGGATGATCCGCAAAGCATAAAAATCAATTGATATGCTCTTTCACTATGTGACATAGTTTATAAAAAGTCACATGATAACATGTTAAGATCTTAATCAAACTAATGGTAATTAAGAGACATATGTTAAAGAAACTCTTATCAAATATATACAAGAAGTCGCCGAAATAACGTCACTTTGCAGTTATGTCATCAAAATGTAATTTTCAGCGGATGTTTTTATAGAAAACGTATGCACAAACAAATGTGTAGCTTTTTATACCACGTTATAGACGAAAAAGAGACAAAGAAAAATTTCAAATGAGGAATTTCTGACGAATCGTATTGGCTAGTCTTCAGAGAGTTAAGACACAATTTAGTTACCTGTTAAGCAGTTCGTTCCAGTATAACGACTAGCACATGTACAACCATACGAGTTGACACCTTCTGCACATGTCCCACCATTCAAACAGGGATTAGGATCACAGCGACCACCAATATCAATAGCTGCAATGAAACATTTAGGTTTGTATTGAAAAAGACACTGGTTGAAAGGCACTTCGTACATGAATTCGGTTAAAGAGAAAGACCAGTTCTGGTCATGCGATTGCATTGTGAAAGAAACGTCGTGGAATCGATCAGAAAAGGTTGATCATCTAGCATATAAGTATTGGTCTGTACTGCAAGGTTCTGGAATCATCAAAATGATAAGAAATTTGGCCCAGTCTTGGTAAAGTTACAAGCACTGTACACAAAAAGATGTATATGGGACTACGCGACCACGTGCGCGATATCTATTTGGTCCCAATAGATATAATAATTTACCAAATATATCAATTCGTAGGCGGTTTCCCGACTTTCCCGGCAAAATTTGTATCATCACGTATTAGTCAAAACATATTCTTTCACATGATTGGTAATGAGAGCTTCGATTTCATTTTTTTGAGAGAGGGGCGTTTCCAAAACTGGTCTATACCTTTAAGGACATTGATGGATTTATTCTTGAAATATCATGATGAAAACAAAAAGCTTATACTTATATGTCAACTAACCACTATGATCTTTAAACTTTGAAATAATTATTAAAAAATCGAATAGGATCATCATCCTATAGTAATACTACCACCCTGTTTGAAGCTCACACCTCAAGAGGTTTTTGACATATTGTGATAACAAGGCTAAAACCATTTTTTCAAACATTGATCTCTATGACATTTGGCATTTGACCCAACTCACCCTTTTAATAAATCTTATTAGTTCGTCGTTATATGTCGAGTCGAAACAAACAATAATCACGTTTGAAGTTTATACATTTACCTCTAATTGTTCTTGAAATATTGCGATAACGAGACTAATACATGTAATTTCAGAAATTGACCTCTTTCACCTTTGACATTTGACCTATGTACTGGAAACCCCAATTAGATCGTCTTCCTATGGTGATACGTATTATCACCAAGTTTGATGTTCATAACTCAAGTAGTTCTCGAGATATGAAGAGCTCGGTTCCAAATGGTACTACATCCATAAATCCAAGCACGATTTTTTAATTATCATAGTTAGCACTGTCAGTTTTGAATGATACTTTGGCTATAGAGTACCGAAGCTGTGACGTCATAAAAATCTATTTTTGGAATTTCTCAATTTTTTCTTCATTTTCCAAAAGAGCATCAAAAATAATCTCCAAATGTCGAAAAACAAATGAATAGGTTAAGTATTGGCTGAGATATGACCATCTGAATAAAAAGATTGCCTATGTGAACTCAGTGTTATATTGCTCTGGCTCATAACATTAGGAGCCAGAGCAATATAACACTGAGAGGTTATTCAGATGGTCATATCTCAGCCAATACTTAACCTATTCAATTGGTTTTCGACATTTGAACATCATTTTTTATGCTCTTTCGGAAAATGAAGAGAAAATTGAGAAATTCCAAAAATAGATTTTTGATGAAGTCACACTTCACCACTGTATAAGTATAAAACGACTCTTCAAAAGAATTAAGTCTGCACAAATAATTTTCATGAATTCATGTTTTTTAATTTTTGTTGATGTAGTAACTTTTGGAACCGAATGGGATGTAGTACTTTTTGGAACCGAAAATCTTGCATACTGTATGCAAATTACAATGCATGGCTTGAATGGATATAGTAACTTTTGGAACCGAACTGATTTTTAAATGCCATTTTTTTTTACTTTGGGGGATTCAGCTTTTTGGAAGTGTCAGTGTATGAGGCTACTGGAAATGTGTACACTTATGCACACAACAAAAAAACAAAAAAACAAAAACAAAACAAAACAAACAAAAAAAAAATCAATTTTGATTTTTAAAAATGGATGTAGTACCTTTTGGCACCGAGCTCTTCATATTGGGATAACAAAGCTAATACCTGCAATGTCAGAGATTAACCACTATGACCTTTGACCTACCCAAGAATCTTGTCAAAGTGTTTTCCTATAATGATACACACTATCACCAAGTCAGAAATTCATACCTCAAGAGGTTCTTGAAATATCGCAATAACGAGAAAGCGGGACGGACGGATGGACAACCCGAAAACATAATGCCTCCAGCACAACCTTCGGTGGGCGGAGGCATAATAAAAATGTATATATAGGGTGCAAACTTTTCCTTTTTTATTTTTTTTTGGGGGGAGGGGGTTGTTGAGGGTAATGTTCTTCTGAGACCTTGTTTGGTCTGCATACTTGGGAGCCCTCTACATGTACATAATAAAGAGATAAGAGAAGATAAATTTACATGTTGCCATTTTTAAGATCTCTGAATACATAATCCAATTTAAAAAAATTCCTAGCGACAAACATAATAGATCTAAATATTTAAACGCAAAAATGGTCTCAGTGTGTCAGAGTATATGCTTCTCCTTTATAGTAATGGAGTCAAACCTCAAAACATAGGTTACTCCCCTGAATGGATTAAGAAGGTTTACTAATTCATGGTTACATGTACATTATGTTGAATCTCTCTACTTAAATCTTTTAGCGTGTTTCTACAGAAGGAGAGACAGAATTCAAATGGTATTGTCTACCCAGAGAAGACCCGAAAAATAATAAATAAACCGTATCAGAATGTAACGAGTTGGTATCTACATAGCAGCATAATGAAGTTGGCGCTACGAACTGCAATACAATGTCTGTAATGTCCCAAAAGACTGACTTTAACAGAATGCTTTCTACAGAACTGAAACAGCCAGCTATGCTATCCAATAGTATTGGAATTATATTCAGATTATGTTTTTTTTTCAAAGGAAGAGCGACCCTGGATATAAACTATTAGACCCGGAAAGTAACTGGAGGTAACAGTATTTTGAAATCTTGTGGAAATGAGCGTATGTAAACTTACATGTAGAGATTGTGATGGTCGATGCTGCACTGCGTTGACCATTGCTGAATGTAGTAACTGATATAGTATAATTTCCTCCAGGATTTAGACCAGTACAAGATGCTATCAGGGCGTCTGAGGGGTATACCTTGGCAGTTGAAACAGTTCCATTAGAACAGGATACTTCATAGTAATCAAATTCACCAGTAGCATTGGTCCATGATGCAGTGATGGTAGTAGTTGTTACCATGTCACTTTTCTCAATTAAGGTGACTACTTCAGGCACTGCAAAAAGAACGGGAAAAAAGTGTTCATGTAATTATGTGTGTAAAGCAGTTTACACATTTTTGACATTTAAGTAAATTTCGCTTGACAATTGTCTTTTTTTTTATTTAACATATATTTTTTAGACCCGGAAAGTAACTGGAGGTAACAGTATTTTGAAATCTTGTAGAAATGAGCGTATGTAAACTTACATGTAGAGATTGTGATGGTCGATGCTGCACTGCGTTGACCATTGCTGAATGTAGTAACTGATATAGTATAATTTCCTCCAGGATTTAGACCAGTACAAGATGCTATCAGGGCGTCTGAGGGGTATACCTTGGCAGTTGAAACAGTTCCATTAGAACAGGATACTTCATAGTAATCAAATTCACCAGTAGCATTGGTCCATGATGCAGTGATGGTAGTAGTGGTTACCATGTCACTTTTCTCAATTAAGGTGACTACTTCAGGCACTGCAAAAAAAGAAACGGGAAAAAAGTGTTCATGTAATTATGTGTGTAAAACAGTTTACACATTTTTGACATTTAAGTAAATTTCGCTTGACAATTGTCTTTTTTTTAATTTAACATATATTTTTTATATCAAAATTACATTTTTAAACATTAACAGAACCATAAACTTTGCACACATATATTACAACTACGATTTCATAGGGCAAAGTTTAATCATGGTTCCTTATTTTATTGTTTATCTTGATAGAAAGGAAAAGATTGCGTTATAGTTTCACACGGCACAATTAACAATCCAACCTTTAATGTACACGGGGTAAAAAAAAAAGAAAGAAAGAAAAAAAGAAAAAAAGAATCAAGAAAAAGATATTGTATTAGGATTTGGGAATTTTAGACCACTTATAGCACTAAAATACCACACTGTATACATGTTATAAACTAACTAATATCCCAATCAAGTCCAAAGCAGTGACACCTACATGGTATCCGGTCATTCGATAATAACTTTTTTGCAATGACGATCTTCGTCATTGCCTTGTTTTCGTTCACATTCTGCCCCATTAATATTCTTGTTCTCCTTTTCCTTATCGTCCGGAAATCCCATTCGTTTTGCACGTAGTGCTTGTTATTCCAAGTTAGGTGCTTTCATAGGCTTCATCTCTAACATCTCATCAAGGTCACTACATTCTTCGATTTTCGAAATCACTCATGCATAACCGTCCAGGCGCCATTTTGTCCGTTTCTGGTCCATTTTAAGGCCTTTCTTTCTTCCTTCCTATCTCCACTATCCTAGATCCTACAAACTTCTAACAAATTCCTCTAGATAGTCTAGGAGATGTTCTTTTATCTGCGACGTTTAACCTGACCTTCAAAATGCCATCTTCGTACTCAAAATTCAAATCCGAAACCGACTCCGTCAAAAATCTCTCAAATTCTTGAAAAATGGACCCCTAAAAATCTAAAATTGCCATAACTTTCTTATACCAGTTCCGTTACCTCTCAATTTCTCGCAGTATCTTTATCTCACAATTGCAAATAGCCATGGCAAATTTCACGCTCCAATGGCTATGCAAATAATAAATAGCGCCCTCTAAAGTTCTGGGAATTGGCTTTCTTTCTGTGGCCGTATCTCTATTGTGTCTTGGCAAACCCGTACCCTTTTTTGGATTTAGACCCTAACGCTGACCAAATTTGAGAAAATTGCCCTCCAAATTCGCCATTTTCAAGAAAATTCCGAAATAACTTCAACTTGCTCTAAACTGGCGATCTTTATACCTACATCAATGAAACTTGGCAGACATATGTATCCATACACGTGACAACTGTCTGCAAAGTTTGGTAAAATTCGATGACGTCAGCGCAAAGTTATCGCCCGAAATTATGAATTTAGAATGCATTACATAACAGCTCGTTAAACCCGCGTTGTACATTGCGCGCAGATGACAATGGTGTCAAACTGACCGCAATGAAGTGCCCTTTCGAATGATACCGAGTATAGTATATGTTCCCACAGAAAATTTCGAGTAAATCGCATTTGAACAAGGGTCACTATACGAATTCTGCTGAGTTTCCGCCAAGTTATAACACGTATCGGCTATGACGTCATTTTTTCAGACTGCTTTTCGCCCCCCTACCGTCCCTTTATTTCCTTGAAATTTTGCAAGCGTGTTCTGAGTTGCCAAACGCAGGGCTTCTGGAAGACGGTTTTTAAATCGGTCAAGCATGACATTTTAGTCGCCATTTTGTCATATAAGTATATTTTACATCACGTGTTTCGATAGGATTATCATAGAAAAAAAGAGAGTGGTTCACAATAACAACCATGAAATTTTCTTTCCAGTGATACCAAATAAGGCCTATAAAGAGACATAAAGAGAGAGAAAGAAAAAAAATTAAGTCCGGTCATAATACAGATCCTGTACGTTTTCCGCCCATGCATTACACGCATTGTCTATAGGGCAAATAGGGTTCACGCTTTTGGCCCCCAGAACGATCTTTATTTTTCGTGCAATTTTACAGGCACATTCCAAGTGGCCAAATGCAGAGCATCTCGAAGCCAGATTTTTTAAATATGTCAAGCATGACATTAAATGCTATTTCACACTCTGCATAACTAGTCCGAAAGACGCTCTTTCGTTTGACACTTTAAAACATGGCGTCATTGCACGCATATCGTTCTGACACGATTGCATTTCTAGTATTGTCATTATTAATATTATTTTTAATATTGTCAATATAATTATTAATATAATATTTATTATTATTTTTATTACCATTATTGCTAGTATCATCAATATAATCATAATTATTATCATGATCACCATTATTACCATTGTTATTACACTATCAATATCATTATAAGTAGTAGTAGTATTTAGTAGTAGTATTAAAGTATTGATATTATTATTACTATTAATAATACGATCATTATAAATATACAGTGACACTAACATGCGACCAGGATAATGGAAGATGAAGTATTAGTTGAGCCACTATCCACAATGATGTACACAGTCATAGTGCATGTATCGCCTGGTATCGTCAGATCCTCGCAATGAGCTACGTAAAATGACTGGCTGGTGTCTTCAATGGTCGGTGGGGATGCATCACCAAGGCTACATGAGATGCTGTACATGAAACTCTCGACTGCGCACTTTGGTCTCGTCCAATTCGCGCTTACGGAAGTCGTAGATGCAGATCCTTCTGTGAGGTCGACAACTCCAGCAGGTGCTACATTGATTAAATAAATCATATGCAAGAATACCATTAAAATTTCATGCAGAATTAAGAAACATTTGAGTTCTTGTAAAAATGAAAAATACTTTGAATTATTTTCATTTTTCATATGTCAATTTGGAGAATATCAAAGAAGAAATGTCCCCTGAAGAAGACTGCTCTTTCAATATGGTCCAACTCAAAATATGACAAGAAATAGCTTTAAAATTTTGACCAAACATTTGTGTGTAGTCCCATATACCCATTTCTTTGTGCACTGCATGTTTTTAATGTTTAGTCATTATTTTACTTTTGATTACAACCCTTCATAGTACACATCAACATTCCCTGATAGTCAACCTCTCCCAATGGCTTTCTGAAGTTACTTTCACCATGCAATGCCATGACAGAATTGAACTCTATATTTGAAATATTTTGAATGTGTGCAGTCTAAGAGTTAAGATGTTTTGAAGAAATAGGGAAGTGTACAGTAAAACTATTACCGATGAGCATGTTAACGAACACAATTCGTTGTCCAGTTTTCCAGTGTATTTAGAAAATGTACAACCATATTACAATTAACTCTCTACATGCCACACAAATAATCTCCCTGTGCCACATTGGTTTTATCATGTGATGGATACATACAAAGACTCCAAGATTATTTAATTGTATCCAGTACAAGATTAATATATACTGGTGTTAAAAGGATTGTCATGGAGCGAGTGAGGACCGGAAATGCGCCATTTTCCAAAGCCATTGTGTTGCACAAAGCAATCATCCCGTCAGCTCGTATGTATTGTTTTGTGTGAAATTGCATGTTTGGCAAAGAAGCGCCTGTTCAGAGAGGTGAAGAAAGCAACCGAAGTGTTAATGTAACAACTTCTGACATGCCCTTATTAAATATACACAATCAGGATTTGCTTCTTGTCAATCATAAAATATATTTTCATATAAACCCCTCAAAAAAAAATTGAAACGCAGGTTTGGTTGATTTTATCCCTCTTCCTTTGGCACAATCATCACTATGTTTAGTTTTATTATGTGTTTATGTGTTTATGTGTTTATTCCTATTTCAAATGATACCCAATTTTTTAATGATTTTTTTATTCATGGAATGTGCATTACCTCAAAATAAAGTGCAAAGTCAAAGGTGAAATGTTGCAAAATGCACTACTCTTGTTGTTAGTGTGCATTCTTCTTTCTTTGAAGAGTGTAGGGCTGCGGTGTGATGCACTGCATAACAATTCCAGTGATTACCAGTGCATTTCGCAACTTTTTACTTTTGACCCTGCCCCTTATTCTGATGTACTGCTCATTCTATGGCTGCAAAATTAAACAAATATGATATCATCTCAAAGAGGAATAAACATACTGCCTGATGATACTAAACAAAGCGATAATTATCCCATGACAATAGAGATGTAATTAATCAAGCTTGAGTTTCTAAACAAATTTTGTAAGGAATTATATAAAAACTTGCACAACGAAGGAGACAGCGTACTTATCCACTACACCACAACACGTCTACAATCAAACGCTGACAACTCGAGTGGATGTCTGCTGAACTTACATGCATACACCCCCACAGTGCGGACAGCACTCCGCTTGTTGTTGCTAATAGCGACCACTGAGAGGTTGTATTCCAATCCAGGTGTTGGTAACCCAGTACAGGAAGCTGTAAAGGTACCACTTGTTGGACTAGATTCCACGGTAATAGATTCCCGGGAGGCAGTACCGTTGGAACACATGATATCGAAGGTATCTACCACACTGTTAGAGATTGTCCAAGTAGCTGAAATGACGGTATCATTGGAACATCGATCCGATAGACTCACAGCACTTGGTACTGGTTAAATATAGAAAGAAAAAATTCGGAGTTCATGAATATTATACATAGGTTATACCAGCGTTTTCAACCAGGGTGCCGCCCAAGGGTGCAGCGAGTGAAATTTAGTTACATCAACATATTATTCTAGAGTAACATCGAGTTTGTGAATCACCAAATATTAGAAACCGCTAGAGTTTTTAATTTCATTAGGAATGGCAATTTAAAGATAAAAAGTGTATTTGTCCCTCGCGTTAGCTAGGAACGGTATAATTATAGGCAGCAAAGTGCCTCAAATCCTCCTTATTTTGGCAACAAGGTGCCCGAATATATCATATATCTAAGTATTTCAAAATTACATGTGTATTGCTCGATCGTTCGCTTCACTCGCTCCCAACATTTAGAAACGGGATAACACAGGGCAACAAGAAGCCTGAATCTTATTCATCTACATTTGAAAGCGGGGTGCCCGCATACATTATTTTATATCTTCTCTGGTGCGTTGGTTACAAAATAATGTTTAACATATTATAAATGTTAGTATTTTTCTCTCGCTCTATTCGTTCGCAAGCAAAAATTAGAAAACAATATATACCCGTAAGTGTCTTCACGGCACTTGACGAATTTCAGAGTGATGTATAAATAATATTATGTGATGAATTTCGGACAGGGGTGACGCAAACCATTTGTATTTCTGATAAGGGTGACGTGACTGAAGAGAGGCTGAGAAACGCTGGGTTGTACGATAACAACAACAAAATTTAACCTTGGCCAAAACAGTATACCTAACGCTAAAAGATCCCAAGACATGGAAATTCATTTTACATGAACAATAATCAGGTATCCACATCTAATATGAATGTCATATTGTGAAGAAACAAACATTGGGCAGGGATTATTGTGACTGCGCATTGATTGGCCAGCTACCATCTGAGCTGACACTTACAGGTACTATGTCCCTTTGGCAGGCCACAAAATGAAAAGGTTAAATTCCAACGGCATATTTTTAAAGATAATACTAATTTAGAACTTCCCTCAAAACGAAAGGGCTTGAAAATGTATTTTTGTTGGAAAATAACGACCGTTAGTTGTCGAATCGAATTTAGGGATTGCAGTCGTTTTATTAAACTGGAAATTCATTTTACATGAACAATAATCAGGTATTCACATCTAATATGAATGTCATATTGTGAAGAAAAAAAACCTTGGGCAGGGCTCATTGTGAATGCGCACTGATTGGCCAGCCGTCATCTAAGCTGACACTGAACATATATGTACTCCTTTTGTCCTTTTCAAAACTAGTTCTTTTTATGATACTTTTTCAGGTGTGTATTCCCTTTTCGCTATACACTATTTCTTGAAACAAAATGATTGTTTACTTAATATACAATTTTCATAACAATTTCTTTTGGTTTAAACATGCTCTAAGAACTACTTACAAGCATTGATTGTGATGGTTGATGCTGCACTACGTTTACCATTGCTGACTGACGTCACAGAGATAGTATAATTATCTCCAGGAGTTGATAGCTCAGTACAAGATGCTATCAGGTTGTTTGAGAGGTTGACCGTGGCTGGTGAAGCAGTTCCGTTGGAACAAGAGACTTCATAGTATTCCACTATACCATCGGGCATGGTCCAGTTTGCAGTGATGGTGGTAGTATTCACCATGTCACACTTTTCATTCAAGGTGACTGCTTCAGGCACTGCAAGGAAAAGATGCAACATAAATTTTATAGAACATTTTAATGAATCCACCAGACTATAGTCTCATATTTAAGCTCGTTCAGATATGATGCGGTAAACCACCAGAATTTATGAGCAAAAGAAGGGCAACTGTCTGAACTGTGTGTAACAAAAGTCTTGTGCCTATTAACTGAACTCTTTGTTATTAGAAACAGAAATGTGATGTGTATTACACTATACGTCATCGTTTTTATTTAAAAAATCGCAGTTTTGCCACTTCATATCTAAACGACCTTAAGTATGCGACTATCGTCTGGTGGTATTCTTTAAAATATATGGTCTCTAGTGGTCATGTTTGCGACTGCAGATACATGGTCGTGGTTGCAATCGTCAACATGAGTGAAAACATGTTTGAGAAAAAAAGTACCAGGAGAAATGTTTGAAAGCAGAATGGTCTTTTCAATTCAATAGATTCAAACAGTCTTAAATGAATGAAGACTACTCTCATTTAATAATGAACTGTGGCATTACATTACATCACAGCTGAATAAACATGTACATTTAATCGCATGTATCTTGTAAATATTGAACATTTACAAAACCCTAAACTTTGCACAAATATATTATAACTACGATTTCATAGGTAAAAGTTTAATGATGGCTTCTTATTTTATTGTCAATCTTAATACAAAAGAGAACATTGCATAATCGTATCACATGGCACAATTAACAAGCCAATTTTTGAATGTACAACATTGGGAAAAGGGCCTTTCCAAGTAAAGGGGAGAAAAAAATAATGAAGAAGAAGAAAGAAATAGATATTGCATTAGAATTTGGAAATTGTAAACAACTTACAGCACCAAATACCACACATATACATGTTATGAAGTAATTAAAATCACAATGAAGCCCAAAGCAGGGACACTTACATGCTATCAGGTCATTCGAAAATAAATTTTATTTTTATCATTAATATTATTGTTATTATTATTAATGCAATATATATTAATACAATTATTAATATAGATGTTATCATTTATTTGAATCATTACTACTTGTATTATTTTCTATGTATTTTTTTAAATATTATAATTATTATCATCGTTATTACACTATCAATACCATTATTATTAGTAGCAGTATAATTGTAGTAGTAATAGTCCTAGTACATGTAGTAGTAATTGTAGTAACAGCTAGTGGTACAATTATTCTTAGTATTAATATTAATATTAATAGTATTACCATTATCATTATAAAGTGACACAAATATGCAGCCAGAACGATCGAAGATAAAATATCAGTTGCGCAATTATCCACAATACTGTATTACTGTGCCCGCATACATTATTTTGTATCTTCTCTCGTGTGTTGATTAACAAATATTTTTTTTAATATTTAAGATGCGATTTTTTCTTTTCGTCTCGCTCTCTTCGCACGCAAGCAAAAAATAGAAACAAATATAGCCGTAGGTGTGTTCGTGGCACTTGAAGTGTCTCAGAGTAATAAGCAAGTAATATTATGTAATGAATTTGGGATTGGGGTGACGCGAAACTTAGGCCTATTATTTCTGAAAATGGTGACGTGACTGAAAAGGCTTAAAAACGCTGGGTTGTACGATAACAACAACAAAAATTCATAACTTCAACCTTGGCCAAAACAGTATACCTAACACTAAACCCAAACCCAAGACATGAAAAATTCATGGTACATGTATAAGAATCAGGTACCCATATTTTATATGAATGTCATACTGTGAAGAAGAAAAAACCTTGGGCAGGGCTCATTGTGACTGCGCACTGATTGGCCAGCTGTCATCTAAGCTGACACTTAAAATACATGTACTCCTTTTGACCTCATCAAAACTAGTTTCCATTATGTGATACTTTTTCAGGTGTGTATTCCCTTTTCGCTATACACTATTTCTTGAAACAAAATGATTATTTACTTAATATACAATTTTCATTAAAAATTATTTTGGTGTAAACATGCTCTAAAAACTACTTACAAGCAGTGATTGTGATGTTCGATGCTGCACTGCCTTTACCATTGCTGATTGACGTCACAGAGATAGTATAGTTATCTCCAGGAGCTGATAGCTCAGTACAAGATGCTGTCAGGTCGTCGGAGGGGTAGACCTTGGCTGGTGAAGCAGCTCCATTGGAACAGGAGACTTCATAGTATTCCACTATACCATTAGGCATGGTCCAATTTGCAGTGATGGTGGTGGTATTCACCATGTCAGACTTTTCATTCAAGGTGACTGCTTCAGGCACTGCAAGGAAAAGATGCAACATAATATTTATAGAACATTTTAATGAATCCACCAGACTATAGTCTCATGTTTAAGCTCGTTCAGATATGATGCGGTAAACCTCCACAATTTATGAGCAAAAGAAGGGCAAGTGTCTGAGCTGTGTGTAACAAAAGTCCTGTGCCTATTAACTGAACTCTTTGTTATTAGAAACAGAAATGTGATGCGTATTACACTATAAGTCATCGTTTTAAAAATGCCGCAGCTTTGCCACTTCGTATCTGAACGACCTTAAATATGCGACTATCGTATGGTGGTATTCTTTAAAATGTATGGTCTCTAGTGGTCATGTTTGCGACCGCAGATATACGATCGTGGTTGCAATCGTCAACATGACTGAACATATGTTTGATAAGAAAAAGACCCGGAAAAATTTTGAAAGCAAAATGGTCTTTTCAAATCAATAGATTCAAGCATTCTTAAATGAACGAGGACTACTTTTTATTTGATAATGAACTGTGGCATTACATGACATCACAACTGAATAAGCATGTACATGTATTCACATGTGTAATCAAAATATCACGCATTTGCACACCCATAAACTTTGCACACATATATAACAACTACGAAGAAAGAAATAGATATTGTATCGGAATTTTAAGAATTTTAAACCATTTATAGCCCTAAAGTAGCACATACATGCATGTTATAATAATAACTTAAATCAAACTCAAGTCCAAAACAGTGACACTAACATGCTATCAGGTCAGTCGAAAATAACTTTAATTTGAATTATTAATTTAAAAAATATATATTATTATTAAAACAATTATTAATATAATTGTTATCATTATTACTACAATCAATATTACTAGTATTGTTATTATAATTATTGTTATTATCATTAACATTATTATTATCATTGTTATTACACTATTAATGTTATTATAATCAGTAGTAATAGAAGTAATAGTAGTAGTATTAGTAATAGTCCTAGTAATAGTATCTGTAGTAAAAGCTAGTACAATTATTATATTACTATTACTATTACTAGTATTATCATTATCATTATAAAGTGACACTAACATGAAACCAGGACGATGGAAGATAAAGTATTAGTTTCGCAACTATCCACAATTATTGTTTAATACTGTCTATCCACAATTATTGTGGATAGACAGTATTAAACTGTATTACTGTGCCCGCATACATAATGTTGTATCTTCTCTATAGTGTCGCTTTCGCTCGCAAGCAAAAATTCGAAACAAATATAGCCTTAGGTGTGTTCGTGGCACTTGAAGTGTTTAAGAATAATGTGTAAGTAATATTACGTGATGATTTTGGGATTGGGATGACGCAAAACTTTTTTTTCTTTCTGAAAATGGTGCCGTGACTGAAAAGAGGCTGAAAAACGCTGGGTTATACGATAATAAAATACCAAATTTATAACCTTGGTCCAAACAGTATACCTGACGCTAAACCTAAATCCAAGACATTGAAAGTTGTTTATACATTTATAAGAATCAGGTACCCACATCTAATATGAATGTCATATTGTGAAGAAACAAACATTGGGCAGGGATTATTGTGACTGCGCATTGATTGGCCAGCTACCATCTGAGCTGACCCTTAAAGGTACTATGTCCCATTGGCAGGCAACAAAATGAAAAGGTTAAATTCCAACGGCATATTTTTAAAGATAATACTAATTTAGAACTTCCCTCAAAACGAAAGGGCTTGAAAATGTATTTTTGTGGGAGAATAACGACCGTTAGTTGTCGAATCGAATTTAGGGATTGCAGTCGTTTTATTAAATAGTCTGATTGTAACCGAATGATCGTACGTTTTGTGCTGCGCAAAGGTTCAATCAGTCTAATTTTGACCATTACAAGTAGTGGGTTATTAATGTAGGCAAATGCTCATGTACCCTTTACAGCTCATTTTATGTATGTTATTACCAAAGAAAAAAAGCAGTCAGTCAACTGCTCAATAGTGTCTGACAGTGAAGTCTAGACAATAAACGGGTTTCCTTGCATAATTTGAATACTAGGACACTGCTAACGTTTACATTTCACAGATAGGACATACGTGCCATATTCACAATTCATGCAAAGTTCTACAGAATTTGATGTTGGCGGCAAAAGGGATACAGTACCTTTGACATACATGTACTTATTTTGACCTCTTCAAATCTAGTTTCTTTATTTGATACTTTTCAGGTGTGTATTCCCTTTTTGCCATACACTATTTCTGTAAACAAAATGATTGTTTAATCATTTTTTTTAAATCATAAAAATGTCTCTTGGTGTAAACATGCTCTAAGATATTTCTTACAAGCGAAGATTGTGATGGTCGATGCTGCACTGCGTTTACCATTGCTGATTGACGTCACAGAGATGGTATAGTCATCTCCAGGAGTTGATAGCCCAGTACAAGATACTATCAGGTTTTCTGAGGGTTGACCTTGGCCGATGAAGCAGTTCCATTGGAACAGGAGATTTCATAGTATTCCACTATTCCATTGGGCATGGTCCAATTTGCAGTGATGGTAGTAGTATTCACCATGTCACACTCTTCATTCAAGGTGACTGCTTCAGGCACTGCAAGAAAAAGATGCAACATAAAGCCTCGTTCATATGAAGTGACAAAACTACGACTTTTTTTAAACGATGACGTAAAGTGTAATATGCATCACCTTTCTGTATCTAATAACAAAGAGCTCAGTGAATAGGCATATTCGCTAGCAAGTAAAAATTATAAACAAATATAGCCGTAGGTGTGATCGTGGCACTTGAAGAGTTTCAGAGTAATAAGCAAGTAATATTATGTGATAAATTTGGGATTGGGGTGACGCAAAACATTTTATTTCTGAAAAGGGTGCCGTGACTGAAACGAGGCTGCAAAACGATGGGTTGTGCGATAACAAACTACCAAATTCATAACTTCAACCATGTCCAAAACAGTAAACCTAACGCGAAACACAAACCCGAGACATGGAAAATTAATTGTACATGTATGAGAATCAAGTACCCACATTTAATATGAATGTCATATTGTGAAGAAAAAACCCTTGGACAGGGCTCATTGTGACTGCGCACTGATTTTCCAGCTGTCATCGAAGCTGACACTTAAAATACATGTACTCCTTTTGACCTCGCCAAAACTAGTTTCCATTATGTGATACTTTTTCGGGTGTGTATTCCCTTTTCGCTTTACACTATTTCTTGAAACAAAATGATTGTTTACTCAATATACAATTTTCTTCAAAATTTCTTTTGGTGTAAACATGCTCTAAGAACTACTTACAAGTAGTGATTGTGATGGTCGATGCTGCACTGCGTTTACCATTGCTGATTGACGTCACAGAGATAGTATAGTTATCTCCAGGAGTTGATAGCTCAGTACAATATGCTCTCAGGTTGTCTGAGGGGTAGACCTTGTCTGGTGAAGCAGTTCCATTGAAACAGGAGACTTCATAGTATTCCACTATACCATTAGGCATGGTCCAATTTGCAGTGATGGTAGTAGTATTCACCATGTCACAATCTTCGTTCAAGGTGACTGCTTCAGGCACTGCAAGAAAAAGTTGCAAAATAAAGCCTCGTTTAGCTATGAAGTGGCAAAACTTCGACTTCTTTAAAATGATTACGAAAAGCGTAATACTATCACATTTCTGATTCTTATAACAAAGAGCTCAGTCAGTAGGCATAGGACGTTTGTTGCACACAGTTGCCATTCATATAAGCGTAATTTGTGGTGGTTTACCGCATCATATATGAACGAGGTTTAAATATGCGACTATCGTCTGGTGGTATTCTATAAAATATATGGTCTCTAGTGGTCATGATTGCGAGCGCAGAAACACGGTAGTAGTGACAATCGTGAACGTTACTTAACATATGTTTGAGAAGAAAAGGACCGGAGAAATATTTAAAAAGCAAAATGGTCTTTTCAAATCAATAGATTCAAGCATTCTTAAATGAACGAGGACTATTTTCATTTGATAATGAACTGTGGCATCACATTACATTACAACTGAATAAGCATGTACATGTATTCACATGTATAATCTAAATATCACGCATTTACAGACCCTAAACTTTGCACAGATATATAACAACTACGAAGAAAGAAATAGATATTGTATCGGGATTTTGTGAATTTTAAACCACTTACAGCACTAAAGTACCACACACATATACGTTATAAACTAACTAAAATCACAATCAAGTCCAAAGCAGTGACACAAACATGCTTTCAGTTCATTCGAAACTAACTTTAATTTGTATTATTAATTTAAAAAAATTATTACTATTAATATGATTATTACTAATACAATTATTATTATAATTGTTATCATTATAATTACAATCAATATTGCTAGTATTGTTATTATAAGTATTATTATCATTAGCAATATTATTATCATTAACATTATTATTATCATTGTTATTACACTATCGATGTCATTACAATCAGTAGTAGTATAGTAATAGTAGTAGTAGTAATAGTCCTCGTAATAGTAACTGTAGTAATGGCTAGTACAATTATTATTATTACTATTACTATTAGTAGTATTATCATTATAAAGTGACCCTAAGATGCAACCAGGACGATGGCAGATGAAGTATTTGTTGCACAACTATCCACAATACTATGTTACTGTGCCCGCGTACATTATTTCATATCTTCTCTAGTGTGTTGATTACAAAATAATTTTTACCATATTAAAGATGCAATTTTGTTGTCTCACTCTCTTCGCTCGGAAGCAAAAATTTGAAATAGATATAGCCGTAGCTGTGTTTATGGCACTTGACGAATTTTGAGTTATGTACAAATAATATTATGTGATGAATTTGGGATTGGGGTGACGCAAAACTTATTATTTCTAAAAATGGTGTTGTGACTGAAAAGAGGCTGAAAACCGCTAGGTCGTACGGTAAAAAAAAAAAATTCACAACACCAACCTTGGCCCACACATTATACCTTACGCTAAACCCGAACCCAAGACATGGAAAATCCATTGTACATGTATAAGAATCAGGTACCCACATCTAATGTGAATGTCATATTGTGAAGAAGAAACCTTGAGCAGGGCTCATTGTGACTGCGCACTTATTGTGTTGTGTTGGGATCGGTGTATGGGATATAGGCAGTAGGAGAGGTACATACAATGAAGCAGCAAGAAGATACTTGTAATTCCGGAGTCATATGAGAGTATTTATTATCTCCAAACTTTGGAGAATGAAATCAGTCACATCATTATGAAAGAGAGAGCCAGCTAGAAAGAGGGTCTTGATCTAATCGTGATCAAAACCCAACTTTTCCCTAGAAAGCCAGAATATGTTATATTTATACAGAAGGATACAAGTAATGGTGCCAGGTAAAAATGTCAGGGGTAAAAATGTCAGGGGTAAAAATGTCAGAGGTAAAAATGTCAGAGGTAAAAATGTCAGAGGTAAAAATGTCAGAGGTAAAAATATCAGAAGTAAAAATATCAAAACAAAAGCATGTTACAGGTTGAATATTGGTAATGGTTGTATAATAGGTTTATCGTAAAAAATAACGAAGGATACTCTGCAGTCATTATTTCAGCGCTGCTTTATCTTCTTCTTTCTTTAACTTTTATTTACCATTCGGCCCCAAATTGTGACTTTTTGCCCGATTATTGCCGAGGTGTATGGTTTAATACCGAAGGTTAGAGCCTTGAAAAGTGACGGGCATTTCCCTGTAAATTTCAAACAAAAATCCGACATTCCAGATTAATTTTTATATGCTTAGCATGACATTTGACATTATGGGTAGAATTTCCTTTAAGTGGTTGTTTGATATTATCAAAATATTTTTAGGATGACCATAATGCCTTGCTAACGTAATCTGTACATAATCATCATTCCATGCCACATGTGCAGTATTCGTTCTCCTTGTGCATGACTTATATTTCATCAACACGTTCGGTAGCTTACAATGGAGACAAGCACACTAATTGAAAAAAAACGAAATTACCAATATCAAGTACTGCAGTCAGGATGATCATTAGTTTTCCATGTTCCCCGTAGCGGAATGCGAAAGTCCTTATTCCGAGGGGTTTTGATTGCGCGGGTGAGACCAATTGTATATTCACTGGACATGCAGCCAGGGATAGTTTATTATAATGATGTATAATATTGTATTATGTATATTAGATATTCTATGACATTTTTACCTCTGAAATTTTTATCTCTGACATTTTTACCTCTGACATTTTTTCCTCTGACATTTTTACCTCTGACGTTTTTACCTCTGACATTAATAAGAAATACTTACAAGCAGTGATTGTGATGGTCGACGCTGCACTGCGTTTACCATTGCTGACTGACGTCACATATATGGTATAGTTATCACCAGGAGTTGATAGCCCAGTACAAGATGCTCTCAGGTTTGCTGAGATGTCGACTTGGGCTGGTGAAGCAGTTCCATTGGAACAGGAGATTTCATAATATTCCACTATTCCATTGGGCATGGTCCAATTTGCAGTGATGGTAGTCGTATTCACCATGTCACACTCTTCATTCAAGGTGACTGCTTCAGGCACTGCAAGAAAAAGATGCAACAAATAAAAGCCTCGTTCAGATATGGAGTGACAAAACTACGACTCTTTTTTTAAACGATGACGTCAAGTAAAATATGCATCATATTTCTGTATCTAATAACAAAGAGCTCAGTGAATAGGCAAATTCGCTCGCAAGTAAAGATTAGAAACAAATATAGCCGTAGGTGTGTTCGTGGCACTTATAGAGTTTCAGAGTTAATAAGCAAGTAAAATTATGTGATAAATTTGTGATTGGGGTGACGCAAAACATTTTATTTCTGAAAAGGGTGCAGTGACTGAAACGAGGCTGCAAAACGCTGGGTTGTACGATAACAAAATACCAAATTCATAACTTCAACCATGGCCAAAACAGTAAACCTAACGCGAAACACAAACCCGAGACATGGAAAATTCATTGTACATGTATAAGAATCAGGTACCCACATTTAATATGAATGTCATATTGTGGTGAAGAAAAACCTTGGATAGGGCTCATTGTGACTGGGCACTGATTTTCCAGCTGTCATCCAAGCTGACACTTAAAATACATGTACTCCTTTTGACCTCGCCAAAACTACTTTCCATTATGTGATACTTTTTCGGGTGTGTATTCCCTTTTCGCTATACAATATTTCTTTAAACAAAATGACTGTTTACTCAATATACAATTTTCTTTAAAATTCATTTTGGTGTAAACATGCTCTAAGAACTACTTACAAGTAGTGATTGTGATGGTCGATGCTGCACTGCGTTTACCATTGCTGACTGACGTCACAGTGATAGTATAGTTATCTCCAGGAGTTGATAGCCCAGTACAAGATGCTCTCAGGTCGTCTGAGGAGTTGACCTGGGCTGGTGAAGCAGTTCCATTGGAACAGGAGACTTCATAGTATTCCACTATACCATTAGGCATGGTCCAATTTGCAGTGATTGTAGTAGTATTTACCACGTCACACTTTTCATTCAAGGTGACTGCTTCAGGCACTGCAAGAAAAAGATGCAAAATAAAACTTCGTTCAGATATGAAAACTGCGACTTCTTTCAAACGATGACGTAAAGTGTAATACCATCACATTTCTGATTCTTATAACAAAGAGCTCAGTCAGTAGGCATAGGACGTTTGTTGCACACAGTTGCAATTCATATAAGCGTAATTTGTGGTGGTTTACCGCATCATATATGAACGAGGTTTAAATATGTGACTATCGTCTGGTGGTATTCTATAAAAAAATATATGGTCTCTAGTGGTCATGATTGCGACCGCAGAAACACGGTAGTAGTGGCAATCGTGAACGTGAGATAACATATGTTTGAGAAGAAAAGGACCCGGAGAAATATTTTGAAAGCAAAATGGTCTTTTCAAATCAATAGATTCAAGCATTCTTAAATGAACGAGGACTATTTTCATTCGATAATGAACTGTGGCATTACATGACATCACAACTGAATAAGCATGTACATGTATTCACATGTATAATCAAAATATCACGCATTTACAGACCCATAAACTTTGCACAGATATATAACAACTACGAAGAAAGAAATATATATTGTATCGGGATTTTGGGAATTTTAAACCACTTACAGCACTAAAATACCACACACATATACGTTATCAACTATCTTAAATCACAATAAAGTCGAAAGCAGTGACACTATCATGCTATCAGGTCATTCGAAAATAATTTGTTTTTTTATTATTAATAACAATTTTTAAATATTATTAATATGATTATTATTAATACAATTATTTATATAATTATTATCATTATAGTTACAATCATTATTACTAGTATTGTTTTTATAATTATTATTATTATCATTAACACTAAAATCATTATTGTTATTACACTATCAATGTCATCAAAATCAGTAATATAGTAGTAGTGATAGTCCTAGTAGTTGTAACTGTAGTAATAGCTTGTTCAATTATTATTATCATTATTATTAGTAGTATTATCATAATAATAATAATAAAGTGACACTAACGTGTAACCAGGAAGATGGAAGATAAAGCACAAGTTGCACAACTATCCGCAATACTGTTTACAGTCATAGTGTACCTATCGCCTGGTACCGTCAGATTAACGCAAGAAGCCACGTAATATGTCTGGCTCGTGTCTTCAATGGTCGCTGGAGATGCATCACCACGGCTACATGAGATGCTGTATCTGTCCACCGCGCTCTTTGGCAATGTACAATGCGTGCTCTTTGGCCCCGTCCAATTCGCGCTCACGGAAGTCGTGGATGCAGATCCTTCTGTGAGGTTGACAACTTTAGCAGGCGCTGCATGGATTAAAGAAATCATATTCAAGAATACTATTTAAAGTCTCGTGCAGAATTTAGAAACACTTGATTTCTAGTAAAGATGAAAAATACTTTAATTTGTTCATTTAATGTTATTGTTATTATTATTATTATCATTGTAATTAATATGTTTTCATTATCATAAATAGTAATACCATCATCAATCATCGCCATAATTATCATTACTATTGTTAATATATTTTCAATGTCATTACCATTAGTAGAAGTAATAGTAATAATAGTCCTAGTAGAATTAATTTTAGTAATAGCAGTAGTACAATTGTTATTTTTATTACTATTAAAAGTATTATTATAATTATAAAGTGACACTAAAATGCAACCAGGACGACGGAAGATGAAGTATTAGTTTCGCAACTATCCACAATACTGTCATAGTCACATTGTACGTATAGCCAGGTAACGTCAGATTGATTTGATTTTGATTTGATTTGATTTTCTTCTGCATTCATGTAAGTACACAGTTTTTCGATAACAATAATAATATGAAGTACAATAAGTATTTTTCTGACAATGAATCATAAATAAGCAAATATATGTATATTTTAAAAAAAAAAATTTTTTAAACGAAATGATAAACTGTCATAGATACTAAATTTCCTCAAACATTATAAAATATTTTTAAAATATTTGCGGAAGAAGGGCTGTCATTGTAAGCAGTTTGCTTGATAATATGACAGCCCCAGAAAAAAACCTCATGAAATAGATTAACACATTTATCAAGCAGAACGAATAGGTAATTTAAAATACAAAATTTGATGATGGTGATATTGACAATGCAGATGAGGATGATGAGGATGATGCTGAGGATGGTGATGAAGATGATGATGATGATGACGATGATGATAATGATGATGATGAAAGAAGAGATGACATTATGATGAAGACTGAAGAGTTGACACAGAAATTTTATCTTGAATATTTTGATAACAACATCTTTTTAACATTGGCTTTAAATGAGTAGAGGGAGCAACATGATTTAATAGATTCTGGGAGAGAGTTCCACAGGTCAGGCCCGTGTTGTCTTATGAATCTATGGGCAAAAAGTAATTTCGGGTTTACTAGATGAAAATTTGAGGAATTACGGGTAGGGTAAAAGTGAATGGTTTTATTCATAGTGTAAAAGTTGTGAAATGAAAGAGGCAGCATATTATTTAAATACTTGATCAGTAAACTTTGTAGCGAATTTATGTCGAATACTGTTAGGGTTTTCAGTTTGTAAAATATTGGACCTGTTTGAGATAAATATGGTGAACCAGTACATATACGAAATGCTTTCTTTTGCAACAAATAAATAGAGTTGATTTTGGTTTTGGCGCTGGTGGCCCATACTAAGTTGCAATATGTTATATACGGTAATATCAATGAATTATACAGCATAACAAGCGTATAACTTGGGATTAATTTCTTCATTTTATATAATAAACCAACATTCCTAGAAATAGAAGTCGTGATATGACGTATATGTTTATTCCAATTCAGATTTTCGTCGATAATGACACCCAAAAATGTTGTTGTTCTCTTTCTTTCGAGAGGTATATTATCGATAATTATGTTGTAAGGAATGTCAATGACATGAGAATTTGCGTGCTTGAAATACATGAAATTTGTTTTATCGATATTAAGGGATAACTTATTGCATTGAAACCATAGCGATAATTTTGGTAACTCATTATTAAGTGTATTTACTAAGGTATTTAAATTATGATGTGAACAGCAGATGTTCGTGTCATCAGCAAATAACACAAATGATAATAAATATGTTGTATTGGTTAAATCATTAATATATACTTTTTAAAAAGCAAAGGGCCTAAAATTGATCCTTGAGGAACTCCACATTTGGTAGGCAAGAAATTAGACAAAACATCATTATACACTACATACACTACACACAAGTCGTGGGTTCGAACCCCGGCCGCGTCATACCAAAAGACGTTAAAAGATGGGAGTCGCTGCTACCTTGTTTGGTGTTCAACAATAAGGGGATAGAGCAATGTCGATCTGGCGCTGCTCAGTGGCTGCCGGGCTCACGATCAATTGGGCACAAAGAATTTCCATTTTCGGTTTAATAAAATTTGGAGTGGACTTTAAAAGATTATTATTATTATTATTATTATTATTATTATTATATTGTTTTCTGTTAGATAAATAGCTCTCAAACCATGACAGTGCAACTCCACGTATTCCATAACAGTAAAGTTTTTCAGTAAAATTTGGTGGTCCAGTGTATCAAAGGCTTTTGATAGATCCATAAATACTCCTATTACATGTTATTTATTGGCCATAGCATTGATTATTTTATCATATAATTGTACTAAAGCTTGGTCGGTTGAATGTCCTTTTCTGAAACCATATTGATTTAGATTTCGGAAATGAAAAGTATCTAGATACTTATAAAGCCTATTGTAAATAATCTTTTCTAGGATTTTGGATATGCTGGGAAGAATAGAGAAAGGCCTGTAATTACTAATTTCGTGAGGATTTTCTTTTTTTTTAACAGGATTTACCTTAGCAATTTTCAAGGACTCGGGACATTTCCCGGTATTAATTGATATATTAAAAATGTGAGTTAAAGGACAAGCGATAAAGTGTATGACTTGTTTAAGGAGGAAAGAACTAATTCTATCGTGACTTTGTGATTTACTTAATTTGAGATTTTTTGTTATTTCTGTTATTTCATTAGGATCAGTGGGATTAAAAAAACAGTGATGAATTTGATTGTTTAGGAAGAAATGTAGTAAAATTTTCGTTCGGTGTATTAAGTTTATTTGCTAAATTAGGTCCTATGTTTACAAAATAGGAATTAAAGGTATCGGCTACATCTTCAGACTTTATAACTGTATCATCTATTGTAAAATTATCATTTGGCAATTTTTTAGTTTTCTTTCCAATCAAATCATTAATAATCCCCCAGGTAGATTTCATATTTGATTTCACTCCATTAAGTTTGTCGGAATAGTAAATTTTACGAAAATTTCGAATTATGTTAGTTAATTTATATTTGAATTTACAAAGTAAACTATATTTGATCATTTGCTCATATTTTTTTAATGCTAATATTTAGTTCTACTCATTCAATAACAAAATTTCTTATATTGATTTTAATTTGATTTGAAATTATTTAATTTTTTAAAGAGCCGGGAGCTCTAATTTAAAGCTTATTTAAAAATATATTCTAGTGTGAAGTCGCCTTACTTCTTGTTTGCATACATATCACTACATCAGCATCAAATATATCGTCAGACAGGTAAACTACAGTATCTAGAGCTTGGTAGGACAAATATTATGGCTTGTCCTGTACATCACGGACTGTATGCAATTCTCATTCTGACTATTGAAACACAATTATTTGTAACATGTGAAGAAATAATATGTGACGAGGCACTTAACAAAGATGTATGCATTAAATTTGATTACATTACAAAAACGGCCTATTCTGTATGCAACTGAAGGTTTAAAATTTATGCTAATATCCCGACCCTAGCCTCTACATTACTCAAGGGTGATGAACAATTAAGCATGCTATCATCTTTAACGTAGACAAAGAAAGCACGTGGTTATGCAAATCAAAACATTTCGTTGTTAAAAGAATCTATGGAAATGATTAATACCGCAAATAATGTAAGTGAATCGCAGAAGACAAACATGAGACATGGTCTGACCGTATATCTTCTCAAGTTAAAAAAGGAAACTTAATACAGTTGTTAAAAGAAAAAGAGCAGGACCTAACGTGATGTTGAATAATGTATGTTCTTCCAATTATCGGAAGACAACAATTCCTTTAAGATAATAGGAATGACTTATTTGATTTGTTGTCAGGTGATCGGAATTTTTAAATGATCGGCCTGATTACTCTCAATTATCCGAGATATTTTATGTCTCTACGCCATGGTATCGTAATTTGAAGTGTTGAAATTAATACCTATAAATACTACTGAGATAGGAAGGATTCTTTATCAAAGGATGTTATAGATGGATTACATGTAAAAGAATTTACTTTAAAATATTGGCTATGTTACAATAACTCTGCTATAGAGGAGTGATATTCTGATACGATGGGTACCGGGTTGCAATGAATTTCGGCAAAGTGGTTATTCAGTTCATTGCATGCTCTGATTCTGGCGTAATTCGGGCATGTAACCGAAGCTGGCCGAGAGAAAAATCGATGTAAATTTCTTTGTTATATCATTTTTGTGCAGTGTGTTAATGAAATGTTATTATAATTATAAGCAGTTACATTTTCAGGAAGATTAGTTATTTAGAAGACTTACTATAATATTGAATTTCATTACTGTTACTAAAAGAAAGTTAAATTGGTTCAAGGACAACGTGTTTATGACCTTGACTTTTTATGTGGAATAACTTAACGGAAATCTAGATTTATTACTTATTTGCAACTAGATATTATCTTTGTAAAGTATAGCGTTGACAATTGGAAAATTGGGTATGATCATTTGGAGTGTCTGCTTGTGACATTTGATTTTTGTTTTATTGATTGAAATCACTCATATACTTAGATAAATGGGAGGCAATTAATTTTCATGATGACGTAGAGGATGTGCGCATTTAATCATTGCATTTAAAGATGGCGGCGCCCATGCCCATTTCATGGTAGGAAATTGTCTTTGGTATTTATCTGTATAAAAGTTAAACGAGTATTCACAATGGATAGTGTAAGTTGTTTAAAGACCCTATCCGATGAAAATAAAATTGATATAATGGAAAACTTAGTGAATGTAGAATATAAATATAAAGGAATAAAAGTATTTACCCTTTCATTCTGGAAAAAAAAAGCAAATTAAAAATTGATTTTCTGCACCCCTCCAAATTACGGGTCAACAGGGGTCAATATGGAGCCGACCGGTTCACCTATATAGCTGAGGCGATGAGCCGTGCTTAATCAATGCAACGTCATTGTGAATATGCGTACTTCACATAAGATGATGTTATCAAGTCGATAGCAAGTCTTTAGGTTGACAACTTCCGATTTTCAAAGCTTTAGATATTGAGTTTTCAGAGAGCTGATACTCCTTTGACAGACACTAAAATGGCATATAATTGATATTATTGTAATCTATAGCTTATAAGCTTTCCGGTGATTTATAATTCATCCATTTCATTTTTCAGTTCGGATATGGTCTTTAAGTAAATAGTGAATTATACTTGTTGATTAAAACTCTTTGATAGGAATTTATGAATCGATGCACATGATTGTATTACTTGATTTTATTTAGACAAAGACAGTAGTGTAGTTTACACTACAATGTAGACCGTAGTGGATTCAATGGTTAAGCTATTACGTGTTAAGAAGAAGTGATAAATTCCTAAATGTAGAAATTATGTAATTTCTGCTTTTTCAGATGACCAAAGCTGGTAAATTAATTTTTGCCGTGTAGTTATGATTGTTCTGTTCTTTATTTCTTTAGCTTGACCCGTGTAATGCATCATGTGTCAAGATGAACTTGTTTCCTGCAGGTTCTAGATGTGTCGGTGGTTGGTGACCACCAGTAGCCTTTAATTTTGGGTAGGCATTTATTATTGTATTTCTAAATTGTCCTTTGGACAATTGGTTGTTGAGAGATGTCAACTGTCTCATACAAATGTTTAATTTAGGAATCTAATTCATTGAAGACTAGTTGTCTCCAGAAATTATTGTTTTGAATACACGTATATGTAATACATATATGCATATTTGATACAGATTGTAAGGTTCAATCAAGATAAAGTGTTTGATATTTAACACCCTGATGGTTTAGTTAGAAATGAATATGGTATAATGGGACATGTGTCATATACCATTTATTACTTCTTTAATAATGTGATACATAGGAATGATGTTATTTATCATTTGTATTTTTCTTTGTGATTGCAGGGTTTCTCTGGATGCAAACTAGAATAAAGATCATAAAGCAAAGATCTGGTGTCCCTGAGCTTCAATCAAGTTCACTTTGCTCCTGTGGGGCAAAAAAATATATTAAAACATGTACCGTGTGCAATTATAAATTGTTTAAAACTAGCTATATTAAATTGAGATCATTACACAAAAACTCTCCTTATACATGTGTACATTTGATATGTTTTATTGTGGCATATGTTTCGTATATTATAAAGTTTGTCTAGTTTCATTTTATATAGTCCAGTACATTGTTCCTTTCAAATAAGTAACTTATTTACTTTGTACTTCCCTTCCTTTTTCCATGAATGAATGTGAAAATGGAGAAAGCATCCTCTCAAAAATATTTTGAATCTATCGATAATAAAGAGTACTGTATCCCAAATCTATATATTAATACGCAAAATCGCCGCGGGGGGTGCGTAACGGTCTGCCAATGTGAATTTTTTGACATCAAACCCGTCTTTCCTCGACCCTACCCGCCTCGGCCGTCGCGCCGGAACGGCGACACAATTCCGAGCGGATGGGATCGGGCATGTCGCGTGCCACGTCGAACCCGTGGTCGCCGTCCATGTCGTTATAGAGGTGGTTTCGGGGTCCCGGGGAGGACGGGCGGACGAGAGCACGGCCGGCGTCGTCCGTGCAAGGAGGCGACGAACCCGCGAGAGTGAGGCGGCGAGGCGTGCACCCGCCCTCTGCACGTCTAATCAAAGAGATCACACTATCAAGAGACAGTCCAGTCCATAATATGCTGTAGCAGATGCTCAGTGAAATGGTCGGGCCTACTCCGTGTTAGGCATCTTGCTGTATGATATGCTTTGTAGGCACTTCACGGGCATGCCAGAGAAATACACAGCATACGATAATCCACTCAAGCCATGTGGCGTAGCAAGTACAAGGCGCAGCGGGTTGGGCCTATCCCGTGTTAGGCATCTTGCTATATATAGGCCTATGCAGCACCCAAGCTGACGAAAACGTAATATGTTGGCTCACACACACAGTCGAGTTAATTCGTGCGACTGTTGCAATATTTTGTCACAAACCGTCCGATTTTTCGCGTAAAATCTTTACTTTAAAAATATTTATACAAATTCTGTGAACCATGCCAACATAATCATAGTCCAAGCTTCTGCCTTAGTTATTGGTCTTTTCATGAAAACTACATTAAAATCACAACAATAATAAGGCAAATAGATTGTAATATCGAGACCATATAACTGACGAGAAGGTAAATTCAGCGAGCTCACGTAATTATCAAATGCCTCCGCACGGTCAACTCCGGCGGTCTCGGGCCAGTCACGGGGCTGACGCCATGCAATTTAACCTGTGATGAGGTAAGTGCACCACTCTACTGCTGTACCTGTAATACTGGCTGTATTCATGTTTGAGCCGTGCAATAAATCGTGTTTTCTTTTATTTCTTTATTGAATGTGATGTGAATGTGAGTACGGTACATGCTATTACAGAAGTGTCCAAGGAATGATAGGCCTACAGCAGGTGGAAGGGATATAAAACAAATATACAATGACTCATTCTCGGAACAAGCTAAAACTATTCGCACTCGGGAACATCAATGGTACCGTTCTCTCTCCAGCCGCGATGGCCCTCGGGATAATATAATACGATTTGATGTTCCTTCGATGCGAATAGTTTTAGCTAGATCCTCGAGTCACTTCGAGTGTCATTGTATATTTGTATATTATTTCATTGTAGGACTAAATTAACTTGGCAATGTGTGAAAATTACCAAAATGATAATGGGAGTGAAGTGCATGAGAACAATATTCGTATCTGGGCGTCAATCCATTATCGTGGGAGGGGGACGGGGACACGTCCCCCCACGAAATTTTCAGGTGGTGAAATGCCCCCCCCCCCCACGATTTGGGGTTAAAACCTTTCCTTTTTTCTTTCTTTCTCTCTTTCTCTCTGTGTTGACTTCGCGCGGGAGGGGGGAACTTTATTCAAACAATTAAGGATTAATAGTCGAGAACGGTACTACGAAACGTCTTCTTTCTCTAAAAATTTCATGAAACAGGGATTTAAAGAGTCGAGAACGGTACAACGAATCGTCTTCGTTCTCTAATAATTTAATGAAACGTCAAAGCTTTCGCGCTACGCGCGAGAGGGTGGAAACTGAATTCAGGCAAGGATTAAGAGTCGATCGAGAACGGTAGAACGAATCTTCTTTCTCTTATAATTTAATGAAACTTCACAGCTTCCGCGCTTCGCGCGGAGGGAAACTGGATTCAAACAAAGATTAAAAGTCAATTTAAGAATGGTACAACGAATCGTCTTCTTTTTAAAATAATTTAATGAAACGTCAAAGCTTCCGCGCTACGCACGAGAGGGTGAAAACTGAATTCAGACAAGGATTAAGAGTCCAGAACGGTAGAACGAATCATCTTCTTTCTCTTATAGTTTAATGAAACTTCACAGCTTCCGCGCTTTGCGCAGCAGGGGGAAACTGAATTCAAACAAAGATTAAGAGTCAAGAACGGTACAACGAATCGTCTTCTTTTAAAAATATTTTAAGGAAACGTCAAAGCTTCCGCGCTACGCGCGAGAGGGTGGCAACTGAATTCAGACAAGGATTAAGAGTCGAGAACATTAGAACGAATCGTCTTCTTTCTCTTATAATTTAATGAAATGTCAAAGCTTCTGCTCAAATGCTCAAACTCAGATTGATGCCCTTGATTCGTATAGATAACAAGAGTGAGGATCCGGGAAAGGGATAGTGAGAATAATAGGAACGAAGTGACGACAATAATCGTAAATAACGAAAGTGAAAACGAAAGTAAAGTCTAAAATATCTGCTTCAAATTTGATTACAAATTATTGATTTTACTGTTTTCTTCCAGTTTTCAAGTTTTATTACATAATTCAGATAATTAAAACAAAAATTCAAGACGATACATGATGGGACAGCAAACAAAAGGTTAGTATTCTAACGAGTAAAATATTAATGAAAAGAAGAAGAAAAATTATAAAATGATAAAAAGTATGCCTATACAATGAAGAGAAATAATATCATCTAGCGCAGAAATATCTTCTTTTTAAATATAATAATAATTATAATCAAAAAAATTATTTAAAAAAAAAACAACAAAAAAAAATCGATAGCACACATCTATTTACAACCCCCTCCCACCCTCCTAGAATCCCGTGGATTTTCCACGGGTCCTGCTATCTATATATTAATACGCAAAATCGCCGCGGGGGGTACGTAACGGTCTGCGAATGTGATTTTTTTTTACATCAAACCCGTCTTTCCTCGACGGTACCCGCCTCGGCCGTGGCGCGGGAACGGCGACACAATTCCAAGCGGACCCGCTCGCGCAGTCCGCGTGCCACGTTGACCCCGTGGTCGCCGTCCATGTCGTTATAAAGGTGGTTTCGGGGTCCCGGGGAGGACGGGCGGACGAGGGCACGGCCGGCGTCGTCCGTGCAAGGAGGCGACGAACCCGCGAGAGTGAGGCGGCGAGGCGTGCACCCGCCCTCTGTCTAATTATTCAAAGAGATTACACTATCAAGAGATGATCCACTCCATAATGTGTTGTAGCAGATACACGCTGCAAAGGACCGGGCCTACCCCGTGTTAGGCATCTTGCTATATGCAGCAGCCAAAGAGATACACTATTAAGAGATGATCCACTCCATAATGTGTTGTAGAAAATGCGCGATAGAACAGATTGGGCCTATCCCGTGTTAGGCATCTTGCTATATGCAGCAGGAAAATTGACGCGAATGAATGTGTTGGTTCTCACACACACAGTACAGTCGAGTTAAATCGTGCGACTGCAACAATATATTGGCACAAACCGTCCGATTTTTCGCGTAAAATCTTTACTTTGAAAATATTTATACAAATTCTGTGAACCATGCCAACATAATCATAGTCCAAGCTTCTGCTTTATTGGTGTTTTCATGAAAACAACATTAAAATCACAACAATAATAACTCAAATAGATTGTAATTATTGAGACCATATAACTGACAAGAAGGTAAATTCAGCGAGCTTACGTAATTTCAAATGCCTCCGCACGGACAACTCCGGCGGCGTCGTCCAGTCACGGCGCTCACGCCATGCAATTTACCCTGTGCGGTAACTACAATGTTTTATGTGTGAGCCGTGCATTTGTTGTTTTCTTTTATTTCTTTATTGAATGTGATGTGAATGTGAGTACGGTACATGCTATTATAGAAGTGTCCAAGGAACGATAGGCCTACAGGTGGAAGGGATATAAAACAAATATACAATGACTCATTCTCGGAACAAGATAAAACTATTCGCACTCAGGAACATCAATGCTACTGTTCTCTTTCGGGCCGCGATGGCCTTCGGGATAATATAATACGATTTGATGTTCCTTCGATGCGCCAGTTCTAGCTAGATCATTTCGAGTCACTTCGAGTGTCATTGTATATTTGCATATTTGTATATTTGTATATTATTTCATTGTAGGACTAAATTAACTTAGCATGTGTGAAAATAACCAAAATGATAATGGGAGTGAAGTTCATGAGAACAATATTCGTATAGATAACGAGAGAGAGGATCCTGGAAAGGGATACGGTGAGAACAGGCGCGGATCCAGGGGGGGGGGGCCTTGACCCCCCACAGCAAAAAAGAGAGAGAGATAAGGAAAGAAGGAAAGGGAAATAAGAGAGAAAGGGAAAGAAAGAAGAGGAAGAAGAAAAGAAAAGGGGTAAAGGAGATCGGGGAGGGCCGAAAGGGCCTTGCCTCCCAGGCTGTTGCCTCCCCCATAAAAATAATAAGAGATAAGGAAGGAAAGGGAAAGAAAAAGGAAAAGAGGAGATACAGGGAAAGAAAAAAAAAGAGGAAGAAAGGAAAAGAAGGGGGATATCAGTTGCAATTTTCTCGCCAACAAGTTGTGCACCGAGGGGGCCAAGGCCTTGCCTCCCCATCCGCCAAAAAAAAGTGAGAAGGAAGGGAAAAGGAAAGAGGAGAGCTAAAAGGATCAAAAAAGAGGAAGAAGAAAAGAAAAGGGTGAAAAGATGGGGAGATCAGTTGCGGTTAATCCCGCCAACAGCGGGTGGATCGGCCGAAAGGCCCTTGCCTCCCTCCCCGGCCAGCAAACCTTAAAGAGAGAGAAGGAAGGAAAGGGAAAGAAGAAAAAAAGAGAAAGAAGAAAGGTAGGGGAAATCAGTTGCGATTTTTTTTCCGCCAACAAGGTGTAAATCCGGGGGGGGGGGCCACTGGCGTACTGACGGGGGCTTGGGGGCTTGGGGGCTTGGGGGCGAGCCTGCCCCCAAATAAAATTCAAAGTGGTTTATTTCTAATTCTATACCGGTGATTTACAAATTTTTCCTCACTTTTTAGTAGATTATACTTTTTTATGCGTTTGTTGGAAAATGACAACTTCCTAAATCTACAGTCAAGCAAGAAATATGCTAATTTAGAGGCCTACATGTCAGGGCCCGCGGAACGGCGGGGCTCGGGGGCCTCGAGCTCCCCCAACTTTTTTTGAAAAAGTATATTAAAGAGAAATAGAAAGAAAGAGAGAAAGAAAGAAAGAAAGAATAGTGACCTGCCAGTGTCACAAAATAATGAGGTATCAAAATATGCTCATCTGACCGTGATTAAATGCCTAAAACCCCTGAGCTTCTGGGGGCTCCGCCCCTTGGACTCCACGCAAATAGGTGACCTGCCAGTGTCACAAATAAGGTATCGAAATATGCTCATCTGACCGTAATTAAATGCCTAAAACTTCTGAACTTCCGGTGGCTCTGCCCCCTGGACCCTACCAAGGGCCCTAAGCCGGACCCCTGGATGCTTATCTGACCGTAATGTATTGCCTAAAACCCCTGAGCTTTCGAGGGCTCTGCCCCCCTGGACCCCACCTAGGGCCCTAAGGCGTGCCCATACATGCTCATCTATCGGTAATTTAATGTCTAAAACCCTGAGCTTACGGGCTCCGCCCCTGGACCCCACGCCAGTTAGTGACCTGCCAGTGTCATGAATAAGGTATCGAAATATGCTCATCTGACCGTAATGTATGCCCATACTCCATGGGCTTCGGGGCTCCGCCCCTTGACCCCCGCCGGGGCTTTGCCCCTAGACCCCACGCCAATTTACGCTTCGCTCTACCTGATCGTAAACACTTTAGCCTCCCCCAACCACTTTGAAAAATGTTCAGCGGGGCCTGCATGTAAGAGTGAGGTGATGCGAATTTTGTGTATGCTCCCCAAACGTTTTTGCTTATTACGCCACTGCTGGCCACCGTTACGTACCAATATTTGGCTTGCACAATTTCAAATTTGGGCCCCCTAAGAAATCCTGGATCCGCGCCTGAGTGAGAATAATAGGAACGAAGTGACGACAATAATCGTAAATAACGAAAGTGAAAACGAAAGTAAAGTCTAAAATATCCGCATCAATTTTAATTACAAATTATTGATTTCACTGTTTTCTTCCAATTTTCAAGTTTTATTACATCATTCAGATAAAAATAAAAAAATTCCAAACGATACATGATGGGACAGCAAACAAAAGGTTGGTATTCCAACGAGTAAAATGTAAATGAAAAGAAGAAGAAAAATTATAAAATGATAAAAAGTAGGCCTATACAATGAAAAGAAATAATATCATCTAGCACAGAAATTATCTTTTTAAAAAATATAATAATAATTATAATAAAAAATTATTAAAAAATAAATAAAAAAATAAAAAAAAATCGATACCACATTATCTATTTACAACCCCCTCCCACCCTCCCTAGAATCCCGTGGATTTTCCACGGGCCCTGCTAGTATAAATATTGATATGGTTATCACACCTATTCAGAAAGGAAACAAAGATCTCTTATGGGCCCTTTGTTATTCATTAGGCTATTCATATAAAAATTAATTCCCGTGTTTTTCAATAATCAAGTAAGTTATTTGTTATTTGTTAGGCTATTCATTTAAAAATGACTTCCAGTGTTCTCCTATAATCAAGTCAGTTATTCATTTTGTTGACGATTCTGATATTATTCTATTCATATTGCAACCAAAAAGTCTTCTTCACAAAATAATGATCTTAAGGTTATACAAATTTGGATAACCGCCAGCAAATTATGTTTAAAAAAACTCACTACAAGCTGTTCAGTAGTTCTTTGAAATATCAACTAGAAAACATAATGTAGTAAAATATAAAAACGTTACCAGATCGAATTCAAATTGCTTCTTGCCATCCACAATGACTTGTCATAGAAGTTACACAAAATTTGTTATGCAAACTATCGTCTAGAAAGAAACCTTGCTATTATGTTCAAAGTGATGTTTTAATCTATCATTTATGAGAATGTGCTCTGTTTTTTCTTGAATTTTATTTACAAATGAGCGTCTACAATTATACAACATTTCCCACAATGGTGCCAGGAGCGTCAAGTGTAACAGACATGTCTACTAAATTACAAACGTTCACTATTATTATTATTATTAAGAAAGAACGAAAGAATGAGTGAAAGTTGCCCGCTTGCTTAGTCATTGGCATTTGAGGAGAAAAATCTGGTGAACTTCAGGTGCCATTTTTGCGAAGTTCAAAATGAATGCTGGTTGAAAATGTTATTATAACGTTATATTACAATGTCTTCTTTGTACCAGTATATAATTGCATTAGGATCCATATAAGCTCATGTTCTAGTTTGTGGGCAACATTTAATGTTTTGGAAATTATTGAATAGGTTGGTGCATTTTTTCTAAAAGAAAGGAAATAACATAAGAATTGGCAAAACTGACGGTTTCAGTATCTAGTCATCGAAAACACTGGTCTGTTTTCAAGGCCTAGTAGGGCATTGGAGTTTCAAACCAGGGCCCAGTTTCGATTCCCGGGGAGACATCGTTTTAATCTTTGCAAAAAATCTTCGTCGATCGTAGAATATACTTACCGAAGCATGGAGGTTCTGGTGGAGGAGCTATGCAGTTGCAATTACCTGTTTGCTCGTTACTGAAACAAACGTCTGATGCAGGTACTAAAGTGGAGTTGATAAAATAAAAAGAAAGAACCTTAAAGATAATGTTACACACAAAATAATTGCTGAATCGCCCTACAATCAATCATGTAAGAAACAAACCCAGACAAAGAAACAGCTAAAGAGAGTACCAAATGAATTAAATCAAGAACCTATATATATATATATATATATATATAATGTAGCTGAACAGAAGTACTAAAAAATAAAAGATGTAGACAAGAAGAATCCCAGAATTGCTTTGATTTAAGGGCCTGCACAGCGGACCTTACTTTCAGTCATGTCAACTTTTTAAAAATTTATAATAAATTCACTTTTCTTGCCTTGATAAATTCCAAATATATTTCGACCTACCTCTAAAGGGGTTCCTTGAGGGAGGTCATTGATTAGAGGGCTTGGCCAACTCGGTTTGAGTTGGGCACAATATGGCGAATACTGCTTTGTTGGACAAGCACAAAACAAGAGAATATACGCCATGTAAATGTTGTGACCAACTTGAACCAAGTTGCCCAAAGTGGATGGAACATTAAATACCTAAATATTTGTAAGATGTCCTTGAACTTTGGACGCCCCATCATACATACCCCAAACCCGTTCATAGATTAAATTCATGTAGCAATGAAATAGTTTCCTTCCATAAAGATTGTATGTATGAAGTGCCTGACAAATCAGAAGCAACTTCTATGTGGTAACTGTGTCTCTCAACTATCTATGGTCACAACTATCATGATCACATATATATATATTTATATATCAAGCTATGCCCCACCCTCTTCTCCTTTAGAATGAAGTTAACTAGTGAAAAGCGCAGATAGATATTAATAACTTACTTCTTTGAAAAGTCAAGACCATGAGAAAGATTACATAGATCCATAAACGCTCCATCTTCAGCTGTGAAGAAATAGAAAAATAAATAGAAAAAAAAATCGTTGATAAATGATTCATTCATCAATCATATTCATAGTTCCAATCACAGCTACTGACAATATGGGAATACACAGTTGATTCAAATTTGAGAATAACATTTTTGTTTTCATTTCATGTTCTTTACTCGCTTAATATTCAAAAGTACACAAAAGAAATCAAGGTCAGAAAATTGAGGTTAACATGATATAAACAAAATAAAAAACATTCATATAAACAAACAGAGTAATACCATCAGGGAGAGACGCAAACATACCAGTGATAGTTTTGCAATTAAATACCGTTAGTAACCATGACAAAATCAGAATAACCTCTTTAACATCTGAGCCTTATCTTTTGATCCAAATACATATTTAAAAGCAGCTTGCAAAATATAGGACATATCCCTTTATGTAACATTATTTCAAATGGTTTTGCGAAATTCACTCTATCCCAAGGCTTTACTAGCATCTAAAACAAGACCATAAACTTTACTCCTATCATGAACAAAATATGAAACAGTCTCTTTCACCATACTCGTACACATAGTTGTAGGTAGTCCCTCTTTAGAATCCAACTGTAGGTCACTTGTACATAGAGTATTTATTTCTCTTTTCATAATAACTAATTTTAGAAATTTTCCTATGATACTCCTTCAATTCAATTCAATTCAATTCTTTTATTTTTTCCATATTTACAATGATGGTACATTTTTACATATTCACATATTAATATACATATAAATCAATTTGTACAATACAATACATTAAAAAAAACATGTAATTGAAAGGGAAGGAAAGCCGACTAAAGAGCAGAGCTTGTACGCCACCCCCACTATATAAGTAATTATTATGAATTACTATTTTATGAGGAAAAAACACAATAACAATAACTGATTCAGTAATACAAAAATCATTTTTAAACGCAAAACAATGATAAATACATACTTAAAAAGAAACAATCAAAATTACACAAACATTAAAGTTGCATAAAGTCTCACTACAAATTATATTTGATTGGGGAATGCAATAGCCTAGTCACTTTTCAAAATAAAAAAGCTTTTAAGTCACCTTTTGAAAATTTGTATCGAATTACAATGTATAATAGCGAGCTTTCGATTTAGGCACCCGACGTGGGCTACGACGCGTGACGTCATATTTATCAACTGCGCATGTGCGAGCTTCTGGGCCCACGTTCCTTCCAAATCACACGACGGGAGTCGGGGCAATTTCCGTGAATCCCGCCGTCGTGAAAACGGCAACGTGGGTGCAGTTTCATCGGTATCCCTGTTGTTATCATTCTATCATTTTTTCTTTCTGTCTTAATTTCCTTATGTTTTTCTTTGTTTCTTCCTTCTATCACTTTCTCTTATGTTAGTCTTTGTTTTTATCATTCTATCACATTCTCTTTCCTTATGTTATTCTTTGTTTCTTCCTTCTATCACCTTCTCTTATGTTATTCTTTATTTTTTATCATTCTATCACTTTCTCTTTCCTTATGTTATTCTTTGTTTCTTCCTTCTATCACTTTCTCTTATGTTATTCTTTTTTAATCATTCTATCACTTTCTCTTTCCTTATGTTTTTCTTTGTTTCTTCCTTCTATCACCTTCTCTTATGTTATTCTTTATTTTTATCATTCTATCACTTTCTCTTTCTGTCTTTCCTTATGTTATTCTTTGTTTCTTCCTTCTATCACCTTCTCTAATGTTATTCTATGTTTTAACATTCTATCACTTTCTCTTTCTGTCTTTCCTTATGTTTTTCTTTGTTTCTTCCTTCTATCACTTTCTCTTATGTTATTCTTTATTTTTATCATTCTATCACTTTCTCTTTCTGTCTTTCCTTATGTTATTCTTTGTTTCTTCCTTCTATCACCTTCTCTTATGTTATTCTTTATTTTTATCATTCTATCACTTTCTCTTTCTGTCTTTCCTTATGTTATTCTTTGTTTCTTCCTTCTATCACCTTCTCTTATGTTATTCTTTATTTTTATCATTCTATCACTTTATCCTTCTGTCTTTCCTTATGTTATTCTTTGTTTCTTCCTTCTATCACCTTCTCTAATGTTATTCTATGTTTTTATCATTCTATCACTTTCTCTTTCTGTCTTTCCTTATGTTTTTCTTTGTTTCTTCCTTCTATCACTTTCTCTTATGTTATTCTTTATTTTTATCATTCTATCACTTTCTCTTTCTGTCTTTCCTTATGTAATTCTTTGTTTCTTCCTTCTATCACCTTCTCTAATGTTATTCTATGTTTTTATCATTCTATCACTTTCTCTTTCTGTCTTTCCTTATGTTATTCTTTGTTTCTTCCTTCTATCACTTTCTCTTATGTTATTCTTTATTTTTATCATTCTATCACTTTCTCTTTCTGTCTTTCCTTATGTTATTCTTTGTTTCTTCCTTCTATCACCTTCTCTTATGTTATTCTTTATTTTTATCATTCTATCACTTTCTCTTTCCTTATGTTATTCTTTGTTTCTTCCTTCTATCACCTTCTCTTATGTTATTCTTTTTTAATCATTCTATCACATTCTCTTTCCTTATGTTTTTCTTTGTTTCTTCCTTCTATCACCTTCTCTTATGTTATTCTTTATTTTTATCATTCTATCACTTTCTCTTTCTGTCTTTCCTTATGTTATTCTTTGTTTCTTCCTTCTATCACCTTCTCTTATGTTATTCTTTATTTTTATCATTCTATCACTTTCTCTTTCTGTCTTTCTTTATGTTATTCTTTGTTTCTTCCTCTATTACCTTCTCTTATGTTATTCTTTATTTTTATCATTCTATCACATTCTCTTTCCTTATGTTTTTCTTTGTTTCTTCCTTCTATCACCTTCTCTTATGTTATTCTTTATTTTTATCATTCTATCACTTTCTCTTTCTGTCTTTCCTTATGTTATTCTTTGTTTCTTCCTTCTATCACCTTCTCTAATGTTATTCTATGTTTTTATCATTCTATCACTTTCTCTTTCTGTCTTTCCTTATGTTTTTCTTTGTTTCTTCCTTTTATCACTTTCTCTTATGTTATTCTTTATTTTTATCATTCTATCACTTTCTCTTTCTGTCTTTCCTTATGTTATTCTTTGTTTCTTCCTTCTATCACCTTCTCTTATGTTATTCTTTATTTTTATCATTCTATCACTTTCTCTTTCCTTATGTTATTCTTTGTTTCTTCCTTCTATCACCTTCTCTTATGTTAGTCTTTTTTTTAATCATTCTATCACATTCTCTTTCCTTATGTTTTTCTTTGTTTCTTCCTTCTATCACCTTCTCTTATGTTATTCTTTATTTTTATCATTCTATCACTTTCTCTTTCTGTCTTTCCTTATGTTATTCTTTGTTTCTTCCTTCTATCACCTTCTCTTATGTTATTCTTTATTTTTATCATTCTATCACTTTCTCTTTCTGTCTTTCCTTATGTTATTCTTTGTTTCTTCCTTCTATTACCTTCTCTTATGTTATTCTTTATTTTTTATCATTCTATCACTTTCTCTTTCTGTCTTTCCTTATGTTATTCTTTGTTTCTTCCTTCTATCACCTTCTCTTATGTTATTCTTTATTTTTATCATTCTATCTCTTTCTCTCATCCTTATGTTATTCTTCGTATCAGATTTTCGCGCACTGTGAATTTAGTACCTGACTTAGTCACCTGATCTCAAAATTGGTCACGTGACCGACGAAAGCCCCGTCGTGAAAAATCGAAAGCACTTCCGCGAAGGAACGGACGTGAGCTGCGCAACGTCTCCACGCTCCAGTAACTCGTAGTAGCCCACGTCGGGTGCCTAAATCGAAAGCTCGCTAATATCATTTGAAAGAGAACTCCACACTGTTTTAATCAAAGTTATTGCACGACAATTACATGAATTACCCAAGTTTGCCCATCTACCTTTTGGAATTGGGATCATCGTGCTTCTAAGCATACCGTCTGGGGTAAGCCCGTTCCAAATCATTGTAGTAAATTACAAAGCAACCTATTCACATATCACACTTTTCCATATATAAAGTGATCTGACATAACTCCTGTATGATCATCTTTCTTAGACAAATTCAGCTTTTATGGCAATACATACTTCATCTGCTGACCTTAAATGATCACCTTGCAAACAAGAATCACATCTACACCTTTCATCTAAGGATCTATCGATATCATTTTTGTTTAGTAGTCATTTCCTCTTCATTAAAACTTACACTATTATATACATTTTCCATTTTTCTAGCAATCATTCCAGTTATATTATCCTTCCCATGAATACCATCTACAACATTTGGATATCTTTTTACCATCTTAGAGCTATCACATTTCATCACCTCTTTCCAAAAGATCTAGAATTACCTGCTGCAATAGTAGCTGCCAATTTATCACTCTTAGTTATTTCAGAATCTTTCGGTACCCTTTTCAGGGTTTTGCAATATTCAGCCCTTGATTTCTTTCTCATCTCAAATAGCTGATCATCGCAAGGACGATTATTCTCCACCCAAATTTTATGCCAAAAGAGGTATCACGTTACATTTAGCTTCTGAAACATCCTCATCAAACACTTCAATGGTAGCATTTATACATGCATTTATAATATTATCATCAAAGACAATAATTAAATGATTATGACTCACACACTTCATGTCTTTACAATTGATAACACAAGAAGGTATATCTATCGTCTCTTAATTTTGACTCATATCTGGAAATGTATTCTTTTATAATAAGCGAAGTTCCAGCTACAAAGTTCTTCTTTTTATCATTATTCATATCATTTTCTGACACTTCAGACTGCTAAGTGATCTGAAAAATTGTGAAATGTATCAATGCACTCGTATTCTTGAAGGGAATCTGCTGATTTTTTTCAGATACATGTACAATAAAGTTATCGATCACTGATTTAACATTTGATCCTTTACTACAAAAGGTAAATACAAATTTTCAAAAGCTTATCTTTTGTGCGAATATTAAAATTGTCACTAAAAGTATTAAAAAACAGTCTAGTTTGGGAAGTATCTCTAGAAATGTCTGTATTAAAATCTCCTCCAATATAAGCATAATCAGCATTAGCCCCATGTAGAAGAATGTCAATATCGTTCAACATTCCATGATACTCTTTGAAATTCCTATTCTGACATTTATCATTACATTGAACGTAGACACTACATGACAATATCCTTTTGTGGTCCTCAAAAGTAGCAATAACTGCAGATAGTCTCTTTGATTCTGAATCAAGCTTTATTGGTTCAACCTTGAGCCTTATACTCTGTTTCCAAATTGGTTCTGGTTCAGGACTATTCGCTTTATCATCAGCAACAGTCACAACATCCGTCTGTTCACCATCATCCTTGGCCATGGCATATGCCAGCCAGCATGAATCGCAGTACCTGGGATTATACTTTAACTCAACCAAGCTCCGATAACATACTCACTTCAACTTGACAATTCTACCACTCTTCAGTCGACAACATGTAATCAAAAGTCCCCGTGGAGATTTGAAAAACCGTTGTATAAACACATAGATCGGTAGAAATATAAAGAAACACAGTAAAATAATGAATTTTCTGTAGATTGTTCACGAGCAATCAGATAACAACCTTCCGGCGCTGAGGGTGTAAGATTTATGATAAATAGCAATGATAATAATAATGATAACAATATTAATGCGAATGAGTTCATTAATACCCAGACGTTGTTTGTCTGGACAGTTGATTTAAAACAGCCATCAATTTTGAGGAAGTTTCCAAGCAATATTTCAAAGATGTTCTTAGACTTGTGTTGGAAAATATAAAGGACAAATATTCACAATTGTTAGTGCTATTTCATAAATATTTTCCGTTCAATCTGAAGGTAAAGTAGAAGTCTTTATGTTTGTTTAGATTCCGGACAAACAACTCCCCATCATTCGATCTATGCGCAATCGAGTTGAGGCTGTATGCATCTATCGTACGACGCCGTCGAAGCGTCAGGCTGCGTACGATAGATGCATGCACCGCCTCAACAACAGCGGATAGATCCTGTAAATGAAGAAAAACAGCTTAGTCTTGTTTTCTTCCATGCATTTAATATATGGTCACTTAACCTAACAATGGGCGCCTTTTGATACCGGACACCCCGTAAATTTTCAAAAGAAATATTTGATATAAACTCATCTTTCATTTATTTTATCAAAATAAACATAAATGACTAAGCATGCATAGCCATTTGACAATATTAAGTCTCTGGAATAAAATTGCTAAATGGGGCATCTATCCATTCAAATGTTGAAAGTCAAAGGAGCGGCATCTTAACCGTGCTTGGCAAAATCATGCAATCCTGAGACTGTCTCAACTTCTTCTTTTGTTTTGATAAGTGTATATAGAGGTGTCGTGTTCGATTCCCGCCGCGGCACTAATGTCCTTTGGCAAGACATTGATCTACATTTGCCACACTCAACCCAGGTGATGTAAGTGGGTACCTGGCAGGAATTAATTCCTTGAAATGCTGGAGCGCTGTAATGGCAGCTAGGCTAAAGCCGGGGTAATAATAAATGCGCCTCGGAATAAAATTTCTAGATAGACGGCGCTATAGAAATGCCTATTATTATTATTATATAATGGGAGTGCTAAGAATGCAAAGTTTCCATTTTACCATTATTATTACACAGCCTGTAATAGATCACTGCTTTTATTGATGATACAATATATATGAAAAAAGGACGAAGAGGCAGTTTCAGTCAAATATTGAAATACATTGTTGCCAATAAATTTTGAATAATTTAAATTACCTCTTCTCATGAAATGATTGTTAAAACATTATTTATTCTTGAAAGATAAAGTTTATATCTTCTTAAATTTATTACAAAGTTTTGGTATGGGGTCATGAATTTGGTTCAAATGAACGTATTGGAAGCATATGCGATTTTACAATATTCAATGATCGTTGTCGCGGTTGAAATCGAGTCTAAAGTGATGAAATTGTAAATAATAAACTCTTTATGTTGTATAGCGCCCTCTCAAGACTGATATTACTTTAGCTTTAAAACAATGTTTCTTGACTACAATCGACCGATTTGCTATTCCCGTTTGGAAATTATATATCGGAACTGCATATTCTGAGATTTTCATGGTCCCAGCTACCATGGAATGGCCTTAGGCGCTATTTGAAATATTTGAAATTTACCGGGAGCACCGGTAAATTGTTATTATTCAATTTGCTCGAAAACAGAAGTGTTTAGGGGCTAATTTTTTTAGTGCTTATAATACATCCACAGGGGTATCCAAATATATCACAAATTTAAAGAATTACTATCCATCCAATTTCAAAATTTCCCAAAACTTTGCATTACCTTTAACACTTTATTGATCAATCTAAAGGGTTATAGAGATTGATTGATAATTTTTTTAGAATATATATAAACTCTATCATACCTGTCTCTACCTGTCTCTAGTCAACGTTTTATTAGAATAGGCAACAATGTAGTACCGTGTAGACATAAAGGAACAAAATATGTTGCAATTGCAAGAAACGGAGAAAGAAAGAAAAAACAAAAAGATTTGGCTATAACTTTATGGAGTATGGAATCAATATTGGCGGTGAACAAAATTTGAAGGTCCCCCGAAAACGTTGCGACCCAACGACCTTTACACCATCCCTTTTCACAAAAACCCCAATTGATATAATAGTAAATACCCTGTGGTTTCGGAGATATCAAAATGATAGGAATTTCTCTCATTCCCAATTACAAAATTTTTCTTCTTATATACCTATCATATATGTATCATACATTATATATTACTACAACAATGCATATACTCACCTCTGTACTATTTCATGTACCTCAAGGTGTCGCAAAACATTAGTAAATATATCCCAATATTCAATTTCACCTATCTCAAGAAATATCCGATTTCCCAGACTGTCCATTACAAATCCAATTCACAAACAACAGTAATAACTCGCAACAGCCAAATTCGAAATGCCTGTCTCATTATGACAGTGTGCATGCTGTCCCCCGTTCTGTTTATTATTCTCGGTAAGCTATTCATCAATGCAAAACTGTGCTTGGCAACGGAAAATAACCTTATACTCATAGGGTGATTATTCATACCGAGTCTAATAGTCCATGGGGCGACCACTAAAATTCTCACTTTTCGTGGTCTGCGATTTCCCCCCACACAATAATAGCTTGTAAATGTTACTTTACAAATTGAAAACACCAAAGACCGATGTTGCCATTTGAAAAAGGTGCACATTACCTCTAAAATGATTATTTTGTAGCAGAAATCTGACCTTCCAAAAGTAAATTCAGCACAGCACGCTCAACATGTGCTTTATTCATGTGCTGTGTGTGTGTGTGTGTGTGTGTGTGTCTTTGTGTATTACGTACATGGTCTATGGTGCTCCATCAGCCTTGTTCACGGTATGTTTGCAGCACAGGTGGCATAATAAAACATATTATTCTTTTATCAGTTGATTATTAGATGATCTGCCGCGTAGCGTAGCAGAGCACCTATTGATTTTGTCAGAATCTATCTCTTTTAAGGTGGTCTGCTGCGTAGCGTGGCAGAGCACCTAATTCATCAGAATCATTTTTTCCCCCTATTCTTTCTGTATGGATTTTGTTTTCTTCATATCTCATGAATGGCATGGTTAAAGGCATCGTTTAACAATGTTAAATCTGAGATGCACGGCCCTACGTGTTACAGTGTCTGTGATATGGTGTAATATTAAAGCCCTAAAACACTTGCGCTTCAAAATGATCAAGAAGTGCCTCAAAAAAGTAAAAATCTTTGAGTGACCGGTTTTTACCATACTCGTTTCTCCCAATAGACTGTAGTGTTATGAAAACCGTTAGGAAAACGCAAATTTTTATTTCTATCATAAATATCTTGATAATCAGACAGGCGATCATGGGGTTCGTGACTGACCTAAAGGTTAATAATTATCATTGCATCATGAGCTAAATCCAGGATTTTGTTTCAGAATCTGAGACAAAGTTACCCAATCCCTTTAATGACAATGAATTATTTTAGTTGAGACTTTACTCATCAAATGTACTATAGTACGATTTTTGATCCGCAGAAGGGAATCGTGGTCTAAATTCCGATTTAAGGTGAAGACTGCAAAATCTGCCATTACGGTTTCTACTTGTACGTGTTATTTGAATGTAGGGTGGGATTTTCTTCAAAGTCTGAATTTCTCATTGACTCTGTGTTATTAGTTGATCGGCCGAGTAGTGCAGCAAATCTCCTAATGAGCTTGTACATAGACGTGCAATATGAGTGGAGGGTGGGACCAATCCTCCTATTGAGTTTCTAAATGTGTTATGTCTCGATCAAAGCGGCAGATAACTTACATGTATAATTCGTCTCCGTGAAGAATTCAATATCTAGTTTAGATTTGGAACTTTAAGTTTATTTCCAAACAAGAAAAGGGAGAAGCTGAGGAGGAATGGTTAAAACCCTTTTATGACGTAAAATGTAAAAAATTGCTTGTTTCTAGCTATTTAGGGTACCGTGGCCTAATATCAGAGACACAGTAGATAAAGTAGTCTCCTACCCATTGTGAATACACACTGTAACTGCCGTAGCAGGAAGTATTGTGGAGTATGAAGTAGTTTACAATGTGTCTTGTATTGTTAAGTCAAGGACAGATTTTCAGGGGGAAACTCTTGAGCCTTACTACTAATGGGCTACATTACGAATTATTGAGATGTGGTATCTTATCCATTCAAGGTTCAACAAAATAAACTAGGACATCCCACAACTTATTACTCAGGCCTATTTGGAAGTTTCAGAGGACTAGGCAGCCCCTACCAACATTGAAAAATGGTAAAGATGATACAAGTAAACTCTCTAAAATTAATTATCCTAAGATGTATATCCAGATAAATAAGGATGCCAACGGGTGAGTGTGGCATAGTCCATTGGCTACAAAAGTCATGAGAAAAGTCAGAGCTAAAAAAGTTAATGACATTTTCTTGTTTTTCTTTTTAAAGTTATTATTAGCAGCAGCATTGCATCATTATCCGATGGCCTACATTTTACAAAGTGCCAAGACTAAAGTCATGCCCGGCAACTCCTAGAATAAAAGATTTCAAGATCACTATGAATAATTGGGAAATAAATTATGTAAGGATGATCGATAATGATAATGAAAAATAGGTTGCAAAATGTAGGGGCCCATTTTTATGCACAATGGTAAGAACAAGCACTCACATGGCGTGTAGTCCTCAAGTGGATTTAACACTCTGCATATTAAAGACAGCATTAACATACAATATACAAAATATACAATTTTAAGGAATCGTTGTCACGTTAGGGTTATGCAAGCAGAAATACTCCTCGACAGGCCTATTGACAATGGATTTCGCATGAATTGCATAATTGAAGTACAGTCAAACCTGTCTATAGCGACCGCCCAAGGGAAACAAAAAGTGGTCTTTGTAGACAGGTGGTCTTTGTGTAGTACATGTTTCAATGAGCATGAAACAAAAATTTTAGACAGGTGGTCTTTGTAGACAGGTGTAGAACTGTATCATTATTATCATGTGATACTATGTGTTTGCAAATATCCTGCTTGGCAACAATCGTACTTAGATTCAATTACCAAAGAAAATCGTATCTCAGGTTATTTTAAAAACGGTGTTTAGCCCCCCACACACACACACACATAAATAGCTTGGCATATTCACATGCAGATTATGCAGTCCACATTACCTTAGATCTGATACTAATTTTTGACTGGCAGAATAATATAAACAATGTATTTTCCATAAATTAGTAAAATATTTAAGCTTTGGTTTAGTGACAAATTTGCAGTTCTATGCTTGGTGAAATTCATACATAAAGTTGCAAAATTATACCTCATTATAATAATAATGATACTAATAATAAATTTAACTTATATAGCGCCAAATCCATTCTATGGAGTGCTCAAGGCGCATGTAGAAATAATTAAGAACAGAAGCGTTCTCACATGATTTTTAAAGGAATCAGAGGTTATACAATTGTTGATGTATCCAGGAAGGCTATTCCATAAAGTAGGACACGCGTAAGCAAAGCATCTTTCCCCCAAGTTTTTGCAACTAAATGAATCACAAGGGAACAGGAAGTTGATGAGCGTAAAGAACTTGCGGGGGTGTAATTTTGGATTAAAGAAATATTGTATTGGGGAGCAGAACCATGAATGCAGTGAAAAGTGCAGCGACAGCAAAACAGGGGTGACATGGGTGCGCTTGGTGGACAAAGTGACAATGCGAGTCGCAGCGTTTTGAAGCTTCTGGAGCTTGGACAACATATTCTGGGGTAAATTGAACAGAATGGCATTGCCAAAGTCAAGACGGAAGGAAATCAAGGCGTGGACTATATTTTTCAGTGGCAGACTTCAGTGTTCACCTTGAAAATAATAACATTGTTCTCATCGAATAAATTTTATACTCTTGATAACTTTTTGTATTAATAAAAAAATATATATATATATATATATAAACAAAGTCATTACTTTTATTTGCATAAATTCGCATAAAATAACCTCAATGATAGCATCTATTGAATTCATTTGAAGAAAAAAATCATTTACGCATTTAAACATCTATAGTAATGGGACATCACATAGTTGGACTGGGAGGGTGATATTTGAAATTACAATGAATTCATTTTGTATAAATTTGCATATTCAGGCCTCAATATCCTGAAAGCGTGTAAGTTTTATGCATGGCAACATTCATATTAAAATTCAACACCAAAACTTACCGTAGTAGACACACACGAATAAATGCTTTATACTCTTGTCGAAATTTTTCAAAGAAAAGCAAAGTTCACCACATAAATTTGCATAAATTTGCATGAATTAACCAAAATAATAGCATGCATAGATTTTTTTTCATATTCACGCTTTTTATGTATAATGGGATATCATTTTATTTTCAATAAATGTTGGACTGGGAGGGTGCTATTGATTGTTAAATGTAAAACTACAATATTTTTATTTCGTATAAATTGGCATAATTTAGCCAAACTATCCGGAAAATGTTAAAGTTTTGTGCTTGGTAACATTCATATTTACATTAAGCACAAAAAAATACCCAAGTACACACACAAAAAACTCTGTTACTCTTGATGACATTTGTTTTCTTTAGAAAACACAAATTTCACAAAAAGTTGCATAAGTGTGCATGAATTAACCCAAATAATAGCATCTATTGAATCAATTTTTTTGAAGTATTCACGCAGTCAATTATCTAGAATTAGGACATCACAAACTTTTAATAAAAATGAATTCAGCACCATAAGTTACCCTAATACACACATTTTCAAGTGGGGCGGAGAGGTGGACCACGAAAATCGAAAACGGGGCCCTTTTTCCCATGTCATCCCATGGTTTATTTACGTCCACGCATGTCAACTGAATGTGAATAAAAACTGGTATAGATTATTTCGGGAATTTCCATGAATAGAAATTCGGCATTGCTCATTGATTCGAGCGTTTGTCACTGTACTGACTTCACACTAATACGCTCTTTGCCCCCCGTTTAACATACCCACACTGATGCACTATTCCCAATACAATCCCCATATAAAGTTTATAATTTACACTGAAATTTTGCCGGTAATTTAATAAAGGTGAAACTGGTGCCTGGCCTCCGAAATTTCCCGCAGTGGAAGAGCGGCTCGGAGCATGGAACTTCAAAGCTAAGTGGAATGGAACGCATCCCATTGTTACGCTTTAGAACTCACGCATGCGTTTGAATATATTACAAGAGTTTCCACTCCTTCTCTATCACCTTCCTGGTTAAACAATGCCTTTAATAATATCCGCTGATCTTTATCTCCTTTCTCAATAGCTGAAAACACCGCGCAATATACAGACTCTAAAACTCACAATAAATCTGTGCAAGAGCAAATACATTAAATGTGCGAGAAACGGAGAAAAAAAAAACCAAAACACGAAATTTAATTTGGCTTTCACTTCATGGAGTATGGTATCAATTCTGGTGATGAACACAATTTGCCGGGAGAAAACCTCAGTGTAATTTGTTTAATTCAAAGATGTAGATCAGTTCTGGTCATTCGATTACATTGTGAAAGAAAATTTGTGGAGGCGATTGGGAAAGCCTGATTACTCAGTACATTCCCTGTGGTTTCGAATTATCAAAATGACAGGAATTTCACTCATTCCCAATCGCGTTGAAAAACATTCTTCTTTCTATATACCTATCATACATTATCCGCATTTTTTTTCCGTTTGAAGTATTCGGGAATGAGGAAGGGCATCACTCCCCTCCCCAACCTCCCCTCATTCTCGTTTTTCGCCCAACCCAATATTGTGTAAACTACATTGACTTACATTGATTTCAGCAACTGTTAAAGCCCAAGTCCACTCCAAAAATAACCTACTTTCAATAGAACCAGGAAAATCAGACAAACCAATCAAAAAAAGTTTGAGCAAAATCGGATAACTAATAAGGAAGTT
>CP137681.1:12718199-12768839 GCA_037976565.1 Mesocentrotus franciscanus | reverse complement strand
TTAGAAATTTTCTATGATACTCCTTCAATTCAATTCAATTCAATTCTTTATTTTTTCCATATTTACAATGATGGTACATTTTTACATATTCACATATTAATATACATATAAATCAATTTGTACAATACAATACATTAAAAAAACATGTAATTGAAAGGAAGGAAAGCCGACTAAAGAGCAGAGCTTGTACGCCACCCCACTATATAAGTAATTATTATGAATTACTATTTTATGAGGAAAAACACAATAACAATAACTGATTCAGTAATACAAAAATCATTTTTAAACGCAAAACAATGATAAATACATACTTAAAAGAAACAATCAAAATTACACAAACATTAAAGTTGCATAAAGTCTCACTACAAATTATATTTGATTGGGGAATGCAATAGCCTAGTCACTTTTCAAAATAAAAAAGCTTTTAAGTCACCTTTTGAAAATTTGTATCGAATTACAATGTATAATAGCGAGCTTTCGATTTAGGCACCCGACGTGGGCTACGACGCGTGACGTCATATTTATCAACTGCGCATGTGCGAGCTTCTGGGCCCACGTTCCTTCCAAATCACACGACGGGAGTCGGGGGCAATTTCCGTGAATCCCCGCCGTCGTGAAAACGGCAACGTGGGTGCAGTTTCATCGGTATCCCTGTTGTTATCATTCTATCATTTTTTCTTTCTGTCTTAATTTCCTTATGTTTTTCTTTGTTTCTTCCTTCTATCACTTTCTCTTATGTTAGTCTTTGTTTTTATCATTCTATCACATTCTCTTTCCTTATGTTATTCTTTGTTTCTTCCTTCTATCACCTTCTCTTATGTTATTCTTTATTTTTTTATCATTCTATCACTTTCTCTTTCCTTATGTTATTCTTTGTTTCTTCCTTCTATCACTTTCTCTTATGTTAGTCTTTTTTTTAATCATTCTATCACATTCTCTTTCCTTATGTTTTTCTTTGTTTCTTCCTTCTATCACCTTCTCTTATGTTATTCTTTATTTTTATCATTCTATCACTTTCTCTTTCTGTCTTTCCTTATGTTATTCTTTGTTTCTTCCTTCTATCACCTTCTCTAATGTTATTCTATGTTTTTAACATTCTATCACTTTCTCTTTCTGTCTTTCCTTATGTTTTTCTTTGTTTCTTCCTTCTATCACTTTCTCTTATGTTATTCTTTATTTTTATCATTCTATCACTTTCTCTTTCTGTCTTTCCTTATGTTATTCTTTGTTTCTTCCTTCTATCACCTTCTCTTATGTTATTCTTTATTTTTATCATTCTATCACTTTCTCTTTCTGTCTTTCCTTATGTTATTCTTTGTTTCTTCCTTATATCACCTTCTCTTATGTTATTCTTTATTTTTATCATTCTATCACTTTATCCTTCTGTCTTTCCTTATGTTATTCTTTGTTTCTTCCTTCTATCACCTTCTCTAATGTTATTCTATGTTTTTATCATTCTATCACTTTCTCTTTCTGTCTTTCCTTATGTTTTTCTTTGTTTCTTCCTTCTATCACTTTCTCTTATGTTATTCTTTATTTTTATCATTCTATCACTTTCTCTTTCTGTCTTTCCTTATGTAATTCTTTGTTTCTTCCTTCTATCACCTTCTCTAATGTTATTCTATGTTTTTATCATTCTATCACTTTCTCTTTCTGTCTTTCCTTATGTTATTCTTTGTTTCTTCCTTCTATCACTTTCTCTTATGTTATTCTTTATTTTTATCATTCTATCACTTTCTCTTTCTGTCTTTCCTTATGTTATTCTTTGTTTCTTCCTTCTATCACCTTCTCTTATGTTATTCTTTATTTTTTTATCATTCTATCACTTTCTCTTTCCTTATGTTATTCTTTGTTTCTTCCTTCTATCACCTTCTCTTATGTTAGTCTTTTTTTAATCATTCTATCACATTCTCTTTCCTTATGTTTTTCTTTGTTTCTTCCTTCTATCACCTTCTCTTATGTTATTCTTTATTTTTTATCATTCTATCACTTTCTCTTTCTGTCTTTCCTTATGTTATTCTTTGTTTCTTCCTTCTATCACCTTCTCTTATGTTATTCTTTATTTTTATCATTCTATCACTTTCTCTTTCTGTCTTTCTTTATGTTATTCTTTGTTTCTTCCCTCTATTACCTTCTCTTATGTTATTCTTTATTTTTATCATTCTATCACATTCTCTTTCCTTATGTTTTTCTTTGTTTCTTCCTTCTATCACCTTCTCTTATGTTATTCTTTATTTTTATCATTCTATCACTTTCTCTTTCTGTCTTTCCTTATGTTATTCTTTGTTTCTTCCTTCTATCACCTTCTCTAATGTTATTCTATGTTTTATCATTCTATCACTTTCTCTTTCTGTCTTTCCTTATGTTTTTCTTTGTTTCTTCCTTCTATCACTTTCTCTTATGTTATTCTTTATTTTTATCATTCTATCACTTTCTCTTTCTGTCTTTCCTTATGTTATTCTTTGTTTCTTCCTTCTATCACCTTCTCTTATGTTATTCTTTATTTTTATCATTCTATCACTTTCTCTTTCCTTATGTTATTCTTTGTTTCTTCCTTCTATCACCTTCTCTTATGTTAGTCTTTTTTTTAATCATTCTATCACATTCTCTTTCCTTATGTTTTTCTTTGTTTCTTCCTTCTATCACCTTCTCTTATGTTATTCTTTATTTTTATCATTCTATCACTTTCTCTTTCTGTCTTTCCTTATGTTATTCTTTGTTTCTTCCTTCTATCACCTTCTCTTATGTTATTCTTTATTTTTATCATTCTATCACTTTCTCTTTCTGTCTTTCCTTATGTTATTCTTTGTTTCTTCCTTCTATTACCTTCTCTTATGTTATTCTTTATTTTTATCATTCTATCACTTTCTCTTTCTGTCTTTCCTTATGTTATTCTTTGTTTCTTCCTTCTATCACCTTCTCTTATGTTATTCTTTATTTTTATCATTCTATCTCTTTCTCTCATCCTTATGTTATTCTTCGTATCAGATTTTCGCGCACTGTGAATTTAGTACCTGACTTAGTCACCTGATCTCAAAAATTGGTCACGTGACCGACGAAAGCCCCGTCGTGAAAAATCGAAAGCACTTCCGCGAAGGGAACGGACGTGAGCTGCGCAACGTCTCCACGCTCCAGTAACTCGTAGTAGCCCACGTCGGGTGCCTAAATCGAAAGCTCGCTAATATCATTTGAAAGAGAACTCCACACTGTTTTAATCAAAGTTATTGCACGACAATTACATGAATTACCCAAGTTTGCCCATCTACCTTTTGGAATTGGGATCATCGTGCTTCTAAGCATACCGTCTGGGGTAAGCCCGTTCCAAATCATTGTAGTAAATTACAAAGCAACCTATTCACATATCACACTTTTCCATATATAAAGTGATCTGACATAACTCCTGTATGATCATCTTTCTTAGACAAATTCAGCTTTTTTATGGCAATACATACTTCATCTGCTGACCTTAAATGATCACCTTGCAAACAAGAATCACATCTACACCTTTCATCTAAGGATCTATCGATATCATTTTTGTTTAGTAGTCATTTCCTCTTCATTAAAACTTACACTATTATATACATTTTCCATTTTTCTAGCAATCATTCCAGTTATATTATCCTTCCCATGAATACCATCTACAACATTTGGATATCTTTTTACCATCTTAGAGCTATCACATTTCATCACCTCTTTCCAAAAAGATCTAGAATTACCTGCTGCAATAGTAGCTGCCAATTTATCACTCTTAGTTATTTCAGAATCTTTCGGTACCCTTTTCAGGGTTTTGCAATATTCAGCCCTTGATTTCTTTCTCATCTCAAATAGCTGATCATCGCAAGGACGATTATTCTCCACCCAAATTTTATGCCAAAAGAGGTATCACGTTACATTTAGCTTCTGAAACATCCTCATCAAACACTTCAATGGTAGCATTTATACATGCATTTATAATATTATCATCAAAGACAATAATTAAATGATTATGACTCACACACTTCATGTCTTTACAATTGATAACACAAGAAGGTATATCTATCGTCTCTTAATTTTGACTCATATCTGGAAATGTATTCTTTTATAATAAGCGAAGTTCCAGCTACAAAGTTCTTCTTTTTATCATTATTCATATCATTTTCTGACACTTCAGACTGCTAAGTGATCTGAAAAATTGTGAAATGTATCAATGCACTCGTATTCTTGAAGGGAATCTGCTGATTTTTTTCAGATACATGTACAATAAAGTTATCGATCACTGATTTAACATTTGATCCTTTACTACAAAAGGTAAATACAAATTTTCAAAAGCTTATCTTTTGTGCGAATATTAAAATTGTCACTAAAAGTATTAAAAAACAGTCTAGTTTGGGAAGTATCTCTAGAAATGTCTGTATTAAAATCTCCTCCAATATAAGCATAATCAGCATTAGCCCCATGTAGAAGAATGTCAATATCGTTCAACATTCCATGATACTCTTTGAAATTCCTATTCTGACATTTATCATTACATTGAACGTAGACACTACATGACAATATCCTTTTGTGGTCCTCAAAAGTAGCAATAACTGCAGATAGTCTCTTTGATTCTGAATCAAGCTTTATTGGTTCAACCTTGAGCCTTATACTCTGTTTCCAAATTGGTTCTGGTTCAGGACTATTCGCTTTATCATCAGCAACAGTCACAACATCCGTCTGTTCACCATCATCCTTGGCCATGGCATATGCCAGCCAGCATGAATCGCAGTACCTGGGATTATACTTTAACTCAAGTAACCAAGCTCCGATAACATACTCACTTCAACTTGACAATTCTACCACTCTTCAGTCGACAACATGTAATCAAAAGTCCCCGTGGAGATTTGAAAAACCGTTGTATAAACACATAGATCGGTAGAAATATAAAGAAACACAGTAAAATAATGAATTTTCTGTAGATTGTTCACGAGCAATCAGATAACAACCTTCCGGCGCTGAGGGTGTAAGATTTATGATAAATAGCAATGATAATAATAATGATAACAATATTAATGCGAATGAGTTCATTAATACCCAGACGTTGTTTGTCTGGACAGTTGATTTAAAACAGCCATCAATTTTGAGGAAGTTTCCAAGCAATATTTCAAAGATGTTCTTAGACTTGTGTTGGAAAATATAAAGGACAAATATTCACAATTGTTAGTGCTATTTCATAAATATTTTCCGTTCAATCTGAAGGTAAAGTAGAAGTCTTTATGTTTGTTTAGATTCCGGACAAACAACTCCCCATCATTCGATCTATGCGCAATCGAGTTGAGGCTGTATGCATCTATCGTACGACGCCGTCGAAGCGTCAGGCTGCGTACGATAGATGCATGCACCGCCTCAACAACAGCGGATAGATCCTGTAAATGAAGAAAAACAGCTTAGTCTTGTTTTTCTTCCATGCATTTAATATATGGTCACTTAACCTAACAATGGGCGCCTTTTGATACCGGACACCCCGTAAATTTTCAAAAGAAATATTTGATATAAACTCATCTTTCATTTATTTTATCAAAATAAACATAAATGACTAAGCATGCATAGCCATTTGACAATATTAAGTCTCTGGAATAAAATTGCTAAATGGGGCATCTATCCATTCAAATGTTGAAAGTCTAAAGGAGCGGCATCTTAACCGTGCTTGGCAAAATCATGCAATCCTGAGACTGTCTCAACTTCTTCTTTTGTTTTGATAAGTGTATATAGAGGTGTCGTGTTCGATTCCCGCCGCGGCACTAATGTCCTTTGGCAAGACATTGATCTACATTTGCCACACTCAACCCAGGTGATGTAAGTGGGTACCTGGCAGGAATTAATTCCTTGAAATGCTGGAGCGCTGTAATGGCAGCTAGGCTAAAGCCGGGGTAATAATAAATGCGCCTCGGAATAAAATTTCTAGATAGACGGCGCTATAGAAATGCCTATTATTATTATTATATAATGGGAGTGCTAAGAATGCAAAGTTTCCATTTTACCATTATTATTACACAGCCTGTAATAGATCACTGCTTTAAAATTTATTGATGATACAATATATATGAAAAAAGGACGAAGAGGCAGTTTTAGTCAAATATTGAAATACATTGTTGCCAATAAATTTTGAATAATTTCAAATTACCTCTTCTCATGAAATGATTGTTAAAACATTATTTATTCTTGAAAGATAAAGTTTATATCTTCTTAAATTTATTACAAAGTTTTGGTATGGGGTCATGAATTTGGTTCAAATGAACGTATTGGAAGCATATGCGATTTTACAATATTCAATGATCGTTGTCGCGGTTGAAATCGAGTCTAAAGTGATGAAATTGTAAATAATAAACTCTTTATGTTGTATAGCGCCCTCTCAAGACTGATATTACTTTAGCTTTAAAACAATGTTTCTTGACTACAATCGACCGATTTGCTATTCCCGTTTGAAAATTATATATCGGAACTGCATATTCTGAGATTTTCATGGTCCCAGCTACCATGGAATGGCCTTAGGCGCTATTTGAAATATTTGAAATTTACCGGGAGCACCGGTAAATTGTTATTATTCAATTTGCTCGAAAACCGAAGTGTTTAAGGGGCTAATTTTTTTAGTGCTTATAATACATCCACAGGGGTATCCAAATATATCACAAATTTAAAGAATTACTATCCATCCAATTTCAAAATTTCCCAAAACTTTGCATTACCTTTAACACTTTATTGATCAATCTAAAGGGTTATAGAGATTGATTGATAATTTTTTTAGAATATATATAAACTCTATCATACCTGTCTCTACCTGTCTCTAGTCAACGTTTTATTAGAATAGGCAACAATGTAGTACCGTGTAGACATAAAGGAACAAAATATGTTGCAATTGCAAGAAACGGAGAAAGAAAGAAAAAACAAAAAGATTTGGCTATAACTTTATGGAGTATGGAATCAATATTGGCGGTGAACAAAATTTGAAGGTCCCCCGAAAACTTTGCTACCCAACGACCTTTTACACCATCCCTTTTTGACAAAAACCCCAATAGATATAATGGTAAATACCCTGTGGTTTCGGAGATATCAAAATGATAGGAATTTCTCTCATTCCCAATTACGTTGAAAAGCATTTTTCTTCTTATATACCTATCATATATGTATCATACATTATATATTACTACTACAATGCATATACTCACCTCTGTACTATTTCATGTACCTCAAGGTGTCGCAAAACATTTAGTAAATATATCCCAATATTCAATTTCACCTATCTCAAGAAATATCCGATTTCCCAGACTGTCCATTACAAATCCAATTCACAAACAACAGTAATAACTCGCAACAGCCAAATTCGAAATGCCTGTCTCATTATGACAGTGTGCATGCTGTCCCCCGTTCTGTTTATTATTCTCGGTAAGCTATTCATCAATGCAAAACTGTGCTTGGCAACGGAAAATAACCTTATACTCATAGGGTGATTATTCATACCGAGTCTAATAGTCCATGGGGCGACCACTAAAATTCTCACTTTTCGTGGTCTGCGATTTCCCCCCACACAATAATAGCTTGTAAATGTTACTTTACAAATTGAAAACACCAAAGACCGATGTTGCCATTTGAAAAAGGTGCACATTACCTCTAAAATGATTATTTTGTAGCAAAAATCAGACCTTCCAAAAAGTAAATTCAGCACAGCAGCAGCACGCTCAACATGTGCTTTATTCATGTGCTGTGTGTGTGTGTGTGTGTGTGTTGTGTGTGTGCGTGTGTGTGTGTCTTTGTGTGTATTACGTACATGGTATATGGTGCTCCACCAGCCTTGTTCACGGTATGTTTGCACAGCACAGGTGGCATAATAAAACATATTATTCTTTTATCAGTTGATTATTAGATGATCTGCCGCGTAGCGTAGCAGAGCACCTATTGATTTTGTCAGAATCTGTCTCTTTTTTAGGTGGTCTGCTGCGTAGCGTGGCAGAGCACCTAATTTCATCAGAATTATTTTTTCCCCCTATTCTTTCTGTATGGATTTTGTTTTCTTCATATCTCATGAATGGCATGGTTAAAGGCATCGTTTAACAATGTTAAATCTGAGATGCACGGCCCTACGTGTTATCAGTGTCTGTGATATGGTGTAATATTGAAGCCCTAAAACACTTGCGCTTCAAAATGATCAAGAAGTGCCTCAAAAAAGTAAAAATCTTTGAGTGACCGGTTTTACCATACTCGTTTCTCCCAATAGACTGTAGTGTTATGAAAACCGTTAGGAAAACGCAAATTTTTATTTCGATTTATTTATAAAAGTCATGGGGTTCGTGACTGACCTAAAGGTTAATAATTATCATTGCATCATGAGCTAAATCCAGGATTTTGTTTCAGAATCTGAGACAAAGTTACCCAATCCCTTTAATGACAATGAATTATTTTAGTTGAGACTTTACTCATCAAATGTACTATAGTACGATTTTTGATCCGCAGAAGGGAATCGTGGTCTAAATTCCGATTTAAGGTGAAGACTGCAAAATCTGCCATTACGGTTTCTACTTGTACGTGTTATTTGAATGTAGGGTGGGATTTTCTTCAAAGTCTGAATTTCTCATTGACTCTGTGTTATTAGTTGATCGGCCGAGTAGTGCAGCAAATCTCCTAATGAGCTTCTACATAGACGTGCAATATGAGTGGAGGGTGGGACCAATCCTCCTATTGAGTTTCTAAATGTGTTATGTCTCGATCAAAGCGGCAGATAACTTACATGTATAATTCGTCTCCGTGAAGAATTCAATATCTAGTTTAGATTTGGAACTTTAAGTTTATTTCCAAACAAGAAAAGGGAGAAGCTGAGGAGGAATGGTTAAAACCCTTTTATGACGTAAAATGTAAAAAATTGCTTGTTTCTAGCTATTTAGGGTACCGTGGCCTAATATCAGAGACACAGTAGATAAAGTAGTCTCCTACCCATTGTGAATACACACTGTAACTGCCGTAGCAGGAAGTATTGTGGAGTATGAAGTAGTTTACAATGTGTCTTGTATTGTTAAGTCAAGGACAGATTTTCAGGGAAAAAACTCTTGAGCCTTACTACTAATGGGCTACATTACGAATTATTGAGATGTGGTATCTTATCCATTCAAGGTTCAACAAAATAAACTAGGACATCCCACAACTTATTACTCAGGCCTATTTGGAAGTTTCAGAGGACTAGGCAGCCCCTACCAACATTGAAAAATGGTAAAGAAGATACAAGTAAACTCTCTAAAATTAATTATCCTAAGATGTATATCAAGATAAATAAGGATGCCAACGGGTGAGTGTGGCATAGTCCATTGGCTACAAAAGTCATGAGAAAAGTCAGAGCTAAAAAAGTTAATGACATTTTCTTGTTTTTCTTTAAAGTTATTATTAGCAGCAGCATTGCATCATTATCCGATGGCCTACATTTTACAAAGTGCCAAGACTAAAGTCATGCCCGGCAACTCCTAGAATAAAAGATTTCAAGATCACTATGAATAATTGGGAAATAAATTATGTAAGGATGATCGATAATGATAATGAAAAATAGGTTGCAAAATGTAGGGGCCCATTTTTATGCACAATGGTAAGAACAAGCACTCACATGGCGTGTAGTCCTCAAGTGGATTTAACACTCTGCATATTAAAGACAGCATTAACATACAATATACAAAATATACAATTTTAAGGAATCGTTGTCACGTTAGGGTTATGCAAGCAGAAATACTCCTCGACAGGCCTATTGATTTTCAGCTGGTGCAATGGATTTCGCATGAATTGCATAATTGGAAGTATCATTATTATCATGTGATACTATGTGTTTGCAAATATCCTGCTTGGCAACAATCGTACTTAGATTCAATTACCAAAGAAAATCGTATCTCAGGTTATTTTAAAAACGGTGTTTAGCCCCCCCCCCCCACACACACACACACACACATAAATAGCTTGGCATATTCACATGCAGATTATGCAGTCCACATTACCTTAGATACTAATTTTTGACTGGCAGAATAATATAAACAATGTATTTTCCATAAATTAGTAAAATATTTAAGCTTTGGTTTAGTGACAAATTTGCAGTTCTATGCTTGGTGAAATTCATACATAAAGTTGCAAAATTATACCTCATTATAATAATAATGATACTAATAATAAATTTAACTTATATAGCGCCAAATCCATTCTATGGAGTGCTCAAGGCGCATGTAGAAATAATTAAGAACAGAAGCGTTCTCACATGATTTTTAAAGGAATCAGAGGTTATACAATTGTTGATGTCTCCAGGAAGGCTATTCCATAAAGTAGGACACGCGTAAGCAAAGCATCTTTCCCCCAAGTTTTTGCAACTATATGAATCACAAGGGAATAGGAAGTTGATGAGCGTAAAGAACTTGCGGGGGTGTAATTTTGGATTAAAGAAATATTGTATTGGGGAGCAGAACCATGAATGCAGTGAAAAGTGCAGCGACAGCAAAACAGGGGTGACATGGGTGCGCTTGGTGGACAAAGTGACAATGCGAGTCGCAGCGTTTTGAAGCTTCTGGAGCTTGGACAACATATTCTGGGGTAAATTGAACAGAATGGCATTGCCAAAGTCAAGACGGAAGGAAATCAAGGCGTGGACTATATTTTTCAGTGGCAGACTTGGAAAAATATTTCCGAATAAATTTTATACTCTTGATAACTTTTTGTATTAATAAAAAAAAAAATATATATATATATATATATATATATATATAAACAAAGTCATTACTTTTATTTGCATAAATTCGCATAAAATAACCTCAATGATAGCATCTATTGAATTCATTTGAAGAAAAAAAATCATTTACGCATTTAAACATCTATAGTAATGGGACATCACATAGTTGGACTGGGAGGGTGATATTTGAAATTACAATGAATTCATTTTGTATAAATTTGCATATTCAGGCCTCAATATCCTGAAAGCGTGTAAGTTTTATGCATGGCAACATTCATATTAAAATTCAACACCAAAACTTACCGTAGTAGACACACACGAATAAATGCTTTATACTCTTGTCGAAATTTTTCAAAGAAAAAGCAAAGTTCACCACATAAATTTGCATAAATTTGCATGAATTAACCAAAATAATAGCATGCATAGATTTTTTTTTCATATTCACGCTTTATATGTATAATGGGATATCATTTTATTTTCAATAAATGTTGGACTGGGAGGGTGCTATTGATTGTTATATGTAAAACTACAATATTTTTATTTCGTATAAATTGGCATAATTTAGCCAAACTATCCGGAAAATGTTAAAGTTTTGTGCTTGGTAACATTCATATTTACATTTAGCACAAAAAAATACCCAAGTACACACACAAAAAACTCTGTTACTCTTGATGACATTTGTTTTCTTTAGAAAACACAAATTTCACAAAAAGTTGCATAAGTGTGCATGAATTAACCCAAATAATAGCATCTATTGAATCAATTTTTTTGAAGTATTCACGCAGTCAATTATCTAGAATTAGGACATCACAAACTTTTTAATAAAAATGAATTCAGCACCATAAGTTACCCTAATACACACATTTTCAAGTGGGGCGGAGAGGTGGACCACGAAAATCGAAAACGGGGCCCTTTTTCCCATGTCATCCCATGGTTTATTTACGTCCACGCATGTCAACTGAATGTGAATAAAAACTGGTATAGATTATTTCGGGAATTTCCATGAATAGAAATTCGGCATTGCTCATTGATTCGGAGCGTTTGTCACTGTACTGACTTCACACTAATACGCTCTTTGCCCCCCATTTAACATACCCACACTGATGCACTATTCCCAATACAATCCCCGTATAAAGTTTATAATTTACACTGAAATTTTGCCGGTAATTTAATAAAGGTGAAACTGGTGCCTGGCCTCCGAAATTTCCCGCAGTGGAAGAGCGGCTCGGAGCATGGAACTTCAAAGCTAAGTGGAACGAAACGCATCCCATTGTTACGCTTTAGAACTCACGCATGCGTTTGAATATATTACAAGAGTTTCCACTCCTTCTCTATCACCTCCCTGGTTAAACAATGCCTTTAATAATATCCGCTGATCTTTATCTCCTTTCTCAATAGCTGAAAACACCGCGCAATATACAGACTCTAAAACTCACAATAAATCTGTGCGAGAGCAAATACGTTAAATGTGCGAGAAACGGAGAAAAAAAAAACCAAAACACGAAATTTAATTTGGCTTTCACTTCATGGAGTATGGTATCAATTCTGGTGATGAACACAATTTGCCGGGAGAAAACCTCAGTGTAATTTGTTTAATTCAAAGATGTAGATCAGTTCTGGTCATGCGATTACATTGTGAAAGAAAATTTGTGGAGGCGATTGGGAAAGCCTGATTACTCAGTACATACCCTGTGGTTTCGGAATTATCAAAATGATAGGAATTTCACTCATTCCCAATCGCGTTGAAAAACATTCTTCTTTCTATATACCTATCATACATTATCCGCATTTTTTTTTCCGTTTGAAGTATTCGGGAATGAGGAAGGGCATCACTCTACCCTCCCCAACCTCCCCTCATTCTCGTTTTTCGCCCAACCCAATATTGTGTAAACTACATTGACTTACATTGATTTCAGCAACTGTTAAAGCCCAAGTCCACTCCAAAAATAACCTACTTTCAATAGAACCAGGAAAATCAGACAAACCAATCAAAAAAAGTTTGAGCAAAATCGGATAACTAATAAGGAAGTTATGAATTTTTAATGACATGAAAAACTTTGAAAATCACTAGACAAATTGGCAACTCACTCATGAGTCTGTGACGTCATGTCCTCACTATCCACTAATTATTTTCTTTATATTGATAATAAAGATTTCCTATTTTCTCCCTAAGAATCTTATTTCTTCACACCAGCATCCAAGTTAGATTGATAGTAATATGTTTTTGTGTGGATGCACTAATATAGAGTAATTTTTTTCCAGTTAAATCATGAAAAATGTGAATTTTGATAAACTATTTATATAAAAATCAATAATTATGAATATACAATATTCAGAAAATAGTATCAATTCTTCAAAGTTCATGAAAAATTTTGTGAAATGTCATGCACGCAATATGATACAAATCATATAACCTGGGCAAAGGCATGGAAATCAAGTTTAGGGGATAAAAAGGGAAATTAATGGGATTAAACTATATAAAGCAATTGATAAATCGTGAGGACATGACGTCACAAACTGATAACCAAATTGGCAATTTGTGTAGTGATTTCCATTGTTCCATAGTTTTACATACTTTTTCAAAAATCCATAACTTTCTTATTAGTTATCCGATTTTGCTCAAACTTTTTTTGATTGGTTTGTCTGATTTTTCTGCTTCTATTGAAAGTAAGATATTTTTGGAGTGGACGTGGGCTTATATTTGTTGATTTCTAGACGGGTGTTAACCTGACGCCCTTTTGGCACTCAACAGTGTCTACACTTCCTACTACTACAATGTATGTACTCACCTCTGTGCTATTCCATGTACCTCAAGGTGCCGCAACACATTAGTAAATATATCCCAATGTTCAATTTCACCTATATAACTCAAGTAATATCAGATTTCCCAGATTGTCAATTACAAATCCAATTCACAAGCAACATTAATAACTTGCAACAGCCCGATTTAACATGCCTGTCTCACAAAACAATGTGCATGCTATGTACCCCGTTCTGTTTAATATTTTTTTGTCAGCTATTCATCAATGCAAAACTGTGGAACTGTGGCAGTGGAACACAACATTATACTCATAGAGTGATTATTCATACCAGTCCACGCATGTCAACTGAATTATGAATAAAAACTGTACAGTTCAGAGTATTTCGGGAAGTTTAATGAATAGAAATTCGGCATTGCTCAATGTTTCGGAGCATGTACCTCTGTATTGACTTTACATAAATATGCTTTTTTGGTTTTCCCCCAAATAAAATACCTAAGCATAGAAACCAAATGGGTTGCACTTATGTTGAGCACTACGGGCGTAAATCAGGGGGATGTGGAATAGGCATATGTTCGCCCCCCCCCCTTTTTTTTGGGGGATCGGTGTACAATTATATATACCAACTTTTCAAGCGAAAAAATTAGTTGAGGAAATTTTGACAACTTCAATATAAGTCCAATGTATGTTTGGGGAGCAATGTTGGGGTCTGATAGTGATCACCCCCCCCCCCGGGTCCTTCATCCCCCTTCTTGGAATGGATGTCCCCCACTACTGTAGATCTAAACTCTAAAAATCACAATAAATTTCTGCAAGAACTGATTGTTAAAAATGTGGAGTGCATGAACAAGTATACAATTATTTACACTGACAGTTGATCTTTTAAAAACGGACACACCGAGAAATTTTACCATATATTACTATTTTCAAACCCGCAGAATTATTGGTATATTTTCCAAATACTTATGCATTGACAGGTGGGAGAATCAAGTTCTGAGAAGTGAGAAAATACAAAGTTGAGAAGTGTTTCCAAGCCCATGAAATTCTATTTATATAAATTTATTTTACAGATCTCCGTCGACAGATTACAACATTCGGTTTTGAGAACCAAAAAACAAAAACATAAACGAAAAATACATTTTACTTAATAATCTTATTTGCAACCCCAGCGCATTCTTGATTAGTAAATTACATGAAAGAATTAGACATAAGAGGTGATAACAGATTGTGGGTCAGCTTTGTCAGAATAGACGATTTTCAAAATGTATTTACGTTTATGCACATGTTTACCTAGCATGACCACCTGTAATATTTTGTTGTAACATTAGTTGTTGCTAGGTCGGACAAACATTACGAATTACCTGACCTAACAACACGTACCGTATGCAATGTACATTCTAGGTATTGAAATACAATTATTCGTAACAGGTAAATGAAATGATTTGGAACGAGACACGCAACAAATACGTATGCAATATATTTATTAGATTACAAAATGGCCTTTTCTGCTTGAACAAGATATTTTTGATGGATTATCTCTCCTTCATGCTGCATTTAGCGTTTTGTTTCCTTCTCTCAATCTCTCTCTCTCCTTCTCTCCCTCTCACACAAATACACCCCTCTCTATTTTAATTTACCACTCTGCTCCTTCGCTCCCTCCCTCTCTCTCTCTCTCTCTCTCTCTCTCTCTCTATTTTACTCTACCATTCTGCATCAGAAGGTAAACTAGAAAAAACATAAAACAAGAGAGTATCATGAAGTTCATTAGAGCAAAATTTAGAAACGGGATAGTTTCAGTCATCGAGGTCCATAAATATCCCCATATGATGATATGATGATATGATGATAAGATGATATTCGGGCACCTCGCTGCCCGAATATTGTCATGATTCGGGCAGCTTGGCGCCCGAACACATAACCTTATTTAGTGTATTTAATTCTATATCGAAATGCAATTTATACCGCACCAAAGAGTCTTTGTTCGCCTCGATCGATCACTTTCAAGCAAATTGATAAATCGGGATGATTCCTGGCCACGAGACGACCGTTTAATTGTATACAGTGCGTATTTTAAAAAAAACAGTGTACCCAACTTTGGTAACTTTTAATTGAAAGGTTATAACATATGTGACCATACATCAACAGTGTCCATTCTTCTTACTACTACAATGTATGTACTCACCTCTGTACTATTTCATGTACCTCAATGTGTCGCAACACAAGTAAATATATCCCAATATTTAATTTCGCCTATCTCAAGTAATATCAGATATCCCAGACTCTCATTTACAAATCCAATTCACCAACAACAGTAATAACTCGCAACAGACCGATTATACATTGCTGTCTCAGTATAACAATGTGCATGCTGTATCCCGTTCTGTTTAATATTTTTTGTCAGCTATTCATCAATGCAAAACTGTGGATCTGTGGCAATGGAACACAACATTATACACATAATAGGGTGATTATTCATACCGAATCTACTGTCCATGCATGTCAACTGAATATGAAAACACAAAAACTGGTACAGAGTATTTCGGGAAGTTTCATGAATAGAAATTTGGCATTGTTCTTTGATTCGGAGCGTGTATCTCTGTATTGACTTCATACAAATATGCTTTTAGTTTTTCCCCCTATTAAAATACCTAAGAATAGAAACCAAATGGGTTGCACTTATGTTGAGGACCACGGGCGTAAATCAGGGGGGTGTGGGATGGGCATATGTCCGCCCCCCCCCTTTTTTTTGGGGGATGACCGGTGTACAATTATATATCCAAATTTTCAAGCGAAAAAATCGATCAGTTGAAGAAAATTTGACAACTTCAATAATAGCCCAATGTCTTTTCCTCAAATATATCACATCTATCTCAATCCATAAGAATCCTGTGTATGTTTGCGGGAGAAATGTTGGGGTATGATTGTGATCACCTCCCCCCTCCCCTCCACCGGCCCTTCATCCCCCTTCTCGGAATGGATTTCCCCCACTACTGTAGAACAAAATTCTAAAAATCATAATAAATCTCTGCAAGAACTGATTGTTAAAAATGTGGAGTGCATAAACAAGTATACAATTATCTACATTGGCGGTTGATCTTTTAAAAATGAACAAACCGAGACATTTTACCATATATTACTATTTTCAAACCCGTACAATTATTGGTATATTTTCCAAATACTTATTCATTGACAGGTGGGAGAATCAAGTTCTTAGAAGTGAGACAATACAAAATTGAGAGGTGTTTCCAAGCCCATGAAATTCTATTTATCTATATTTATTTTACAGTTCTCCGTCGACAGATTACAACATTTGGTTTTGAGAACAGAAACAAACCCCCCCCAAAAAAAAAAATAAAAATAAAAATAATAAAAAATAAAATACATTTTACTTAATAATCTTATTTTCAAGCCCAGTGCATTCTTAATTAGTAAATCGCATGAGAGGATTGTACAGATTGTGGGTAAGCTTTGTAAGAATAGACAATTTTCAAATTGTATTCACGTTTATGTACGTGTATACCTAGCAATGACCACCTGTTATATTTTGATGTAACATTAGTTGTTGCTAGGTCGGACAAAAATTACGAATTAAAGCTACGGTCACAAAGGTTCGTACGAATCTCCCTGTTCGTACGAATTCCAGAGTTCGTAGAGATTCGTAGATGGGGCATAGATCATTACGTCTTTCTTCCGGAGTTCGTACGAACGCCGCTTAATTTTTCGTTTTTTTTTTCTCGTAAGAATGCCTTGAGTTCTTCTTCAGACTTAGGGCCATCTTACGAGTTTTTGTTCTCGCAAGATGGGCGTACGTGTAACTGACGGCATTCTCAAGTCATTCGTAAGAAGATCTTACGTTTGTGTTTGTAAGTTCGCAGACTGGTCGATGACCTTGTCCAAGATTTTTTTCAACTTCGTACGAAACCCTTTCTTCGTAAGAACATCGTAAGAACCACGCAAGATCTTCGTACATTTCGTAGGGTCTAGAGACAATTCTAGAAGCCTCAAATTCTTACGATGATCGTAAGAACGCCTTAAGAACGGAGATTCGTATGGCCTTCCTACGAACGACTCATGGCGTTCGTAAGGCGTTCGTAAGGTGCTCGTAAGGTGTACGTACACAATTTAAGGAATTTATGCAGCGCTTTTTTTGCAACCCGACAAAATATACAACAAAATCGTAAGATCTTCATACGAATGACTTAGCCCTAATAAGGCCGGGGGACCATGATGCCCCCCCCCCCTCCGCGATTTTTCGGATTGTTCGGGAACGCGTACGGATGACGCCCCGCCGCTTCATGACTTTATCCTTTAGCGTCTTGCGCATCTTTTAAAACAATTTTTTTGACAATCGGACCTACCGTTACAAAGTCACATGACCTTTTGTCTCTACATGTCGGCCCGAAAATCGCTCATTTTCGTGATTTGTGTACATAACATATGGAAATATCATTTTTCCTAAAAAGAGATAAAACATTAGTTATTTGGTCTAGTTTAAAGTTTAGGTGTTTGTTTTAGGGGTCAAAATAGTTGAATTATAGTTAGAAATGAAATAAAACAACAAAAACAATAAAATACATAAGTTAAAAAAACAATGAAATACATAAGAAATTATCAAAACAAGAGATAACATAAGGAATAACCTCGCTCTTCCAAATTTTTTTGTCGCATTATTATTCCAAATGGTCTAAAAAATATATGTAGTGGAAAAGAAAGCTTAAATATGAATAATATATGATTTTAGTTATTTACCTTATTTGCATAATTTACCATAAATATGCAAATGAGTAATTTTTTCAAAAAATTGAAATTGCTATAGTATTCTATACACTTAACTTGACATGCATGCAAATTTTCGCGGCGATCGGCCGTTTCACGGCCGAGATCTTAAGGGGGCCATAATGCCCCCGGCCGTATTAAGAACTCAAATAGCCCGGCCTTATTAGGGTTAAGAATGCCGTCAGTTACACGTCCGACTATCTTGCGAGAGCAAAAACTCGTAAGATGGCCGTAAGTCTGATGAAGAAGAAATCAACGCATTCTTAGGAGAGAAAAAAACGAAATGTTCCTACGAACAGGGAGATTCGTACGAACGCACCGTTCGTACGAACCTTTGTGACCGTAGCTTATCTTTACCACTCTCTCTCTCTCTCTCTCACACACGCACACACTCTCTCTCTCTCTCTCTCTCTACCATTCTGCATCAGAAGATGAACTAGAAATAACATTTAAAAAACAAGTGTCATGAAGTTCATTAGAGCAAAGTTTAGAAACGGGATAGTTTCAGGCATTGAGGTCCATGAATATCCCCATATGATGATATGACGATAAGGTGATATTCGGGCTCCTCGCTGCCCGAATATTGTCATGATTGGGGCAGCTTGGTGCCCGAATATATAAGCTTATTTAGTGTATTTTTTTCTATATCGAAATGCAATTTATACCGCACCAAAGAGTCTCTTTCTCGTTCGTTTTGATCGATCACTTTCAAGCAAATTGATAAATCGGGATTCCTGGCAACGAGACTACCATGTAATTTTATACAGGGCGTATAAAAAAAAGGTGTACCCAACTTTGGTAGCTTTTAATTAAAAGGTTATAACCTATGTGACCTTCAATCTTATACCCTGTCTAATGATACAAAGATACAAAGGTTGACAAACGCTGATCTAGTAGACTAAAGCCTGGTGCCCCCCCCCCCATGACTGAGCCCACGCTACGCCACTGTCCCGAATCATGGTGCCACCTTCCACTTAATGATTTCCCTTTCGACTGGCAATGTTACGTAATGTCAACGTAACAATGTTCCTATAAGAAGCTAAGCGAAAAGAAAAATTAACTTGGTACATGTGTCATCTTCCATGATAATCCCATTACGCAATCAAGATAATAAGATTACATCTGCATACGTAAAGAGAAACAATACATTAATGGAAAATAAAGTACAACTAACTTTATGGTAAGAAACCCCATGTCTGTGATCCTAAATCTTTGGCTTGATTTGGCCTGATGTTTTTCCCAAGGAGACTAAAATTATTACTTTTATTATATTCATGCTATTCTGGAACAAGAGTATGTTAGCCAGAATTTTTTTTTTTTTAATGTATCTATTTTTTTTTAGCAGGGACAGTTTCATTTTCACAACAAAAGCAAAGCAAAAAAGAGAAATCAGATGGCCTACACCCTTCCCCCCCCCCACCCTCTTTTTCTCTCTTTCTCTCTCCTGCTTCTTATTCTTGTCATTCTTTCTTTTTGTCCATCTTACTTTCTTTTTATTCCTCTCTAATATTTTCTTGTCTTTTTTCTTCATCTTCCTTACCCTCTTCTTCTTCTTCTCCTTGTTCTTCTTCTTCTTCTTCTTCTTCTTCTTCTTCCACTACTACTACCAGGGGCGGCGATCCCGGGGACGACCTCAATTTTGTTTAGGGGTCGTCCCCGGAAATATTGAAAAAGTGCCAAAAAAAAAGAAATATTTAGCAAATACTGACTTAAAGACTGCAACACAATTTTAGGCTCTGGAGGGCCCACGGGTGCAGCGATTAGACTAATAAAATTGCAACAATCTTCTCGCTCGGTCGCTACGCTCCCTCGCACAATAGCGATATCAATATACATGTACATGAGAGAGGCCTAGAGTGGGAAATAGAAGTCTCATCCATGCCCAAGCTCCCTACTTACTAAAATTGACCTACTAAATATTAACAACCATTCGGACTGCACACTAATTACCGGCAAAGTAAAAGTGAAGTATGAAAAAGTATATAGCTTGTTTTTATACTATAGTTTTGCTAAGGAATGTAATTTTTTAATACAACAAAACTTCAAAAACTGTAAAGGGATAGTGACTTCCGTCACCTTCGCCCCTCTCGTTCACTATGCTCCCTCGTCCCTCGCATTTCGCCCCCCTCCCCGGTCATGAAAAGAAATCGCCGCCCCTGTCCTGACTACTACTACCACTTCTACCACTACTACTACATGTACTACCTTATACCTTATATATATCTTTTATTACCTTATAATCCTTTGTCTTTGTCTTTGTCTACCTTTTTTGCCACTCTTATTGGGTGCAAATCGTCTCTGGCGGCGCAGCAGGGGCGGATCCAGCCGGCGACGAGGGGGGGGGGGGCAATTCGTGAGAAAATATTTAGCGGCGAATCATCCGGCGAATAAGCTGGGGGTATGAGCACTATTTTTTTACTCAACAGTTTCCCCTTTGAGCCCCCCAAAAGAGTTAAATTGTGGTTACCATCTTTTTTAAAACTTTTTTGGGGGCAGGGGGGGGGGCCGTCTTTTTTTCTTTTTTTTTTACGGTACAATTGTGGTTACCTTCTTTGTTTTTTACTTCTATTTTTTGCTAGGGGTGGGGGCCCGTGCCTCTACCCACATGCCCCCACCCTGGATCCGCCACTGCTATGCGCTACTGTGAAGGGGAGGAGCAAATTTCAAATGTACTTGTATGCCTGAAATAAGGTAACAAACTCAGCACAGCGCGCGTATTTTCGCTGCGTGCTCTCTCGGATCGGACGAACTTTGGTGCGCGAGCGCGACGCACAATAGTGTTCCGGAAATGTTGATTTCATCAGTGCAACAGATCGCGCGAAACCGCAGCCAGAGCAGACGACATCACATTGCCTGTCGAGAAACACTTCCACATCACAGGGGGTTTGGAGGAAAACAGTGCACATGTGATCGACGTTCCATGACAAATTTATGCACTCCTCCGATTTACAAACCTGAAAAGATTCGACGTAGAAGCTTCGATCTCCTGCGGATGCACATCGTTCTCGTCTTCGCGAACGTCTCCCGCCTTCGATACCTTGTGATTTGTATTGCGACTCTTTCAAATCGACCAGTTTAGACAATTCTTAAGAGCATCATGTCAGGAAATAACAACTATGCTGTGGTGATCAATTTCTACGAGAAGGTCGACCCGCCCCCGAAATTTCCGACCTTCGTAGATGGATGGCATAACCTGGGAAAGTACGTCAAAAAGCTAGACTATTTCGTGGCAACACAGCTACATAGCAATGTTGATCCGAATGGTAAATTAAGATATTTTATTTCTTCCTTCTCTGTCTTGTTTTATATAAATTCATGTTGTTTCTATTTTCACCGCAAAACTGAACACATTCTTATAGCCGATATTGCCTAGATGGTGGTTCTCTTTTGAACGGCTTACCGTCATCATCATCGGTTTGGTTATCTCATTCATTTATTCAGGTCACGAACACTTGACTTTCAATCAGGAGGTCGGGTGTTCGAATCCATGCACACCACCAGCGCATAGACCCCTCAAGCATTTTGCTGTGTCGACCCCCTTCACCCTCTCTCTCTCTCTCTCTCTCTCTCTCTCTCTCTCTCTCTCTCTCTCTCTCTTTGTCTCCCATGCACCCCTCTTTCTCTTTCCCTTTTGGCGCCCTTTTGGCTATCGCTAGAGATAATAAAGATAATAAGGATGAGGAAGAGGAGAGGGGAGGGTTTTAAAGGGAAAGTCAACCCTGATATTAAGTTGTCAATAGAAGCAGGAAAATGACAGACACAAATCAGTGAAAGTTTGAGCAAAAATCGATTAAAAATAGGACAGTTGTGAATTTTTGAAGGTGCAATTTATTAAACACAAGTCTGTGACGTATCTTGCGAGATCTCCTCCCATTTGACTTGTACTAAAAAACTTCCCAAATCTATATTTTTCTTTGAGAAAATGTTCAATCATACACTCATCCTAGATATCATTTTTGCAAATATATGTTTTTATACAACCCCTGTATGAAACAAATATATGCCGTCGTCGATAACTAAGAAAATGAAAGTTTATACAATTAATGTACAGAGCGAATTGGAGAGGAGCTCGGAAGATACGTCACAGCGTTGCCAATTTGTGTTTTACTGATGAAAACTTCAAAAATATTACTTTTTAGTCGGATATTGCTCAAACCTTCACTAATCTGTTTCTGTTATTTTTTCTGTTTTTATTAAAACCAACTTAATAAAAGGAGAGAGATAAAGATAAAAAGACAAAATATGAGCAAATATTATTATTAGACAATATTATTTTCCATTCAGATATAAAGGGTTTATAATCATATAGGCCACATGAATTGAACCATAGGTGAAATGTGATAGGCCTACATCGGATACATCCTCACTCACATAATTATCTCCTGTGTAGTTCTGATTACATTTATTTTCAATTCCTGCGGATAGGATATCACGCTTTGAATGGCTTTCACAGAATGATAATGGTTAATTGATTATCCGTAAATATGCACTTTATAGCAGACAAAACTAGGTAACTGCTACTTCTATCAGCTACATAAAACTTGTTGATACCAGGGATTATAAATGATATTTGGATCGTAAATACATTTCTTCTTCCTCCTCCTTATCTTCTTCCTCTGCCCCCTCTTTACATCCTTATCTTCGTTCTTCGTCTTCAATTTCTCCTTTCCCCTCTTCTTTTTGTCTTATCCTCAATCTTTACTCTCTCGCCTCCTCCCCCTCTCCCTCTCTCCCTCTGTCTTTTTTCTTTCTCCTCTTCATCCTCTTTCCATCTAGCTCGCTCTTCTGTACTCCTTCTCATTGTTTTATCAAAACGATTATGTATTTTTTTTAAAGTAAACTCACTAACTTGTTTCAAACAATTCAGTTATTTGTTTTTCTGTAATTTATTGAAAATGCGCATAAACTTGGAGGAAGATGAAAGGCGTATATCAATTACCTATCAAATTAAATCAAGAATCTCTTTGTATTGCATTTATCATGAACATATCGGGTGGAGTAAGTAATATTTAGGATATTTTGCTCCCACATGAGTTAACAATTGGCATAATTTTCTTCGAATACAACAGAGCATCAAATACAAAGGTTTTGTATGTTACCCCCGAGCATACAGAATGATATCAAGGTAAATATGCATGAAATTGAATTAAAATGATATCTTATGAAAGCTCGAATGCTTTAGAGGGAAAGAACATTGCACTATGTTCGAGTTATCGTGATGAGTAGGATAGTTCGTAGTAGGTCCATGCTTTGACAAAGCATTTGTACCCCGTGGCAGTTTACAGGAATATGGATAGGGCGGCGATAATAAATGAACTCTTTTGATAAAAGATGAAAGCTTGAAGTACGCTCACCCGGTAAATTGACTCGTCATTGCCCTTCTTTTCAAAGTTGATCCTAAAACTAGACTATTAAAGGTGATGGGTAAACTAATGTTCTATTGAAATGATTTTCTTCCTTCCTCCTTTCTCCTTCTCTCCATCCCTCTGCCCCTGTCCACGTTTGAAATTGTGACTGTTTCCATTTACCCGCCCTTCGCTCTCCCGCCTCTTTTGTTAACACCGCGTGTGTGTATTCACAAGCCTTGTTAAGGCCCGTTCAAATCTCGAAATTATCATAGAAGATTCATTTGGCATCACGCTAGTACGGGCCAAGTGCCATGTACATACGCGTAGACACATTTGTTTTATCAATTTTGCGAGCGAGCGAAGCGAACGAGCAAATAAAAAAGACACTTTGATATGGCTTAAACGTTGTGTTTTGTAATCAAAACACACTAGATAATAAGTAGCATTCACTGTCATACACATGAATACAAACAAAATATCCATTCGGTCATCTCCACAAACGAATATGAGGATATTCGGGCATCGCGTTCTTCAAAATGATGCCGTTTCTATGTGTTGCGGGCGAGCGAAGGGAACGTGTGAGGTGAAAGTATAAGATATATTTGGGCACCTCGCTGCGCAAATATGACGGTGTTTGGGTCCCTCACTGTCAAATAGTAGGATATTCGGGCACCTTGTTGCCCAAATATGGAGGTATGCAGGCATTTCGCTGCCTGAAATCATCTTGTTTCTAAATATTGCGAGCGATGAAGAAAAACACTTTCCTACCTTGTCTTTAGAATGTTATTTCCTCATGAAAATGCAAAGCGGTTTCTAATATTTGTTTTCATGAAATTGGCATTATCCCAAATAGATTTTTATATAACTAAATTTCTCTCGCGGCACCTCTACAGATGTCTTGCGGCACCCCGATTGAGAAAAACCGCTAGGATCAGGTGATAGCCTCGATTATTTCCATTTCTCGAATATCTGATGATTTGAGGGCTATTCAAGACCTTGAAACGAGACATCGAAACTCCTTTCAAGAAATTTACTTCTTCGTTCTTCCTCGACCAAGTCAACGCACTAAAGCACACACATCGCGCTATGCATAGGACAATACTAAACAAATATCCCGCAGTGCTGGAATCTGTAAACTAATCTTTCAGACGAGCATAGAGAAAAGCATGAGGAAACATTTCAAAGTTCGATGTACTGAGATCAAGGGGCGTATGGCGAACATACTGATTCATGGGAAGGGGACTGAACAACAGCCAGAGAGCCAAGGTGCAATTTGAAATGATAGATAAATAAATAAAAGGGAAGGGCCTCAGATTTTCCTCTCTTTTGTTTGCCTACAATGCGGTAAGAAAGGCCCTAGATCTCGAACTTTGCCGAAAGCCCTGGAAGATTTGCGGACAGAATTTTCGAATTGATGAGTCTCTATACCCTGATTTGCTTGGGGTCTTGACTAAAAAATTGGTATCTTCGATTTCATTTTAACGGCAATAATATGTTCAATGTCCCCAACATTTCGTTTAGCCAAAGATTCGTGACAAACGGGCATTTCCGCTTGATGTAACTTGATGTAACAACATTATCGAAGGGAATAAATTTCATGTTATTATTGCTAAAAAATTTTAATTGTTATTATAATTTTATTTTGTTGTTGTTGTTGTTTGTTTGTTTTTTGTTTTGTTTTTTGTTTTTTTTTTTTTTTTTTTTTTGGGGGGGGGCTTGTTTCAGTGAAACTTACAAAGCTCTCGTATACGACATTCATGGGATCTAGATAGAAATTATAAAACTAGTATTCGGAATATCGAGCCCCTACCCCGGGGTGTATCCATCAATTGATAAACAGGGCGGAAAGGTTCCCATACCGAGGGGCGGTAACTTATTAGGGCAGCCCAAAACTTGTCGAATAAATTCAAGTTTTGTTTACCTCCACCCCTCCCCTGCGCCTTCAAGTTAGGGGGGCATAATCCGGGACCACTTACACACCCTTCCCACTCCACCCACTTAATGACCTAGGCATGGTGTATTGATTTAAAGAAAATAGTTTGAGACTTATACATTAAATTCCAAATGAAAAGGAATATATTTCGTAGACACCAGTGCAACCTGAATACAAATCTAGAGATTATACTTAGGTATAGTATAGGTGGTATGTATGCACGTGGTCACTGGCCATTCTTCATCGAAAACTTAAGCAAGCTTAGCAGTAGGTTTGGGCCTTAGCTGTTCGTTGTCCAACACAGTACACACGGTGGTTGTGAGCGATGAAGCGATGTAGTGCAGATACTAAGTTGTATAGGATACCGCGACCAAGAAGCTAAAAACCGCATACCAGTTAACGGTTTTTCGATTTCTATTTGAAGTCGTTAATATCTTGATATTTAAGGAGTAGTACGATTTGTTTTAAAAGTCGAACCCTCTCTAAAGCAGTGCAGCGTTATAGAGCCAGAGGGAGCAGTTAGTTACCTTGTTGCCCTGGCTCCAAATAATGCGTTGCCCCAACCCCATTCCTACTTTCTAACTGAACAAAAATCAATGCTTTGAATTAAAGAGTATTTTCGTGTGGCATATTTACCAGACTAATATAGGTGTTGAGGAGATTTTCGTCGGAGGTGGGCTGCGCGTCTGAATACCAACTTTATAGATTTTATGATCTGAGAACGATTGAGCGAAGCAAGCGAGCAGAATTATGACTGTAAAATGTTATTTCCTCATCAAAAATCAAAATGCATTAGATGCAAATAAAATATTACATGTCCTGGCACCTTGCTCCCCGAATATGAGGCTCTTCTCGACACCGGCACTGTCTGAGTGTGAGGTTAACTGAACGCTCGTATTTTCAAATTGAATGGGGGCCGAGGGAGGAGGGAGCTATTGAGCCCCATCGCCCCGTCTCGTGCACCTATCACGACCATGAAAGGACAGGTATGTGGGGCTAATAGTTGGCATTGCCCTCTAGGGAAGTAAATCCCTTTATTCGCATTGTTAGAAGTTTTCAATGACATGCTGGATTGTAGGCGAAGCAGCGTAATAGTGCGTAAGAATAGTACAATGCTATTAGAGAACTTGACGTTGTACTTTTCTTCTTTTTACCATTTACATCTCACCTATTTTCATCTATATTTTCTTTCTCATCCTCTTTTTCTGCCAAGGGCATTGGAACCCTTTTCAGTGTATGTGTTAGTGTGTGTGGGGGGTTGACAGAAAGGGTAAATATATATTTTTGATGATAATTGACATTCCATCAAGGTTTTCTCTCATTTCTCTCATTTCCTCCAGTGATAGGTAATAATAATAATAATAATATTCCGCTTTTATATAGCGCTTTATACAATGTCTCTAAGCGCTTTACAGATATACTGTTACCCCGGTCATTGGATTCAGTGCTTGCCCGCACACACTGTGTGCACAATCTCCACTCCTGGGAGCATTCCAGCCAGGCGTTACCTGACGCTCAAAAACTGTTTGACCAACAATGACGTTCGCATCCTATCGGTTACCCATTAACACCTGAGTGGAGAGTAGCAAGTGCAGGTCAATATCTTGCCAAAGGATATTAGTGCCGTGTCGGGATTCGAACCCTCAACCTTCGCATCTCCAGTCAAGCGCCTTAAACCACTCGGCCACGAGGTATATTTTTGTACTACCATTGGCCCACATGTCTTTTGTTTTAATATTTCCCAACAAATATGTGTAGGAACACAACAACGTCATACATTACTTCAGAGTCCGCGTTGCTACCACATTTCCTGATTATAATTTGATTCACTTTTAATTAATTTCTTTTTTAAATATAATTGTATTTAAAAATAGATATGCACAATACAGTTTGCAGAACTCTTTAGGACCTGATATGTATTCAGATATCTGTATGTATTTCAAATAGAGACTGATACTACTTTGCGTTTAAACAAATCAAAAATACGTTCAATCAGGGAGTTAGTTCAATCAAGCGTTCTACACAAGATTAAGACCGTCAAAATAGAGTAAAACGTTGTGAAATATTCAACCCGTTTGACAGTTTTATTATCATTCATAAGCGACATAATTATCTACGACTCACAAAATATCAGGAGTCGACGACCTGCATTCAAGGCGCCTGTTACTTTTCATGTTTTTTGTTTTGTTTACCGCACAACTACTCACTCAGAGGAACAGCCTCAAAATAGATTCACATATATTTCCTCTATATTCTGTAAACTAATTGCGGTTTTAAATCATTTCACGTCGTGACCACAGTTTCTAGAGCATTTTTCCGGCAGCGTAGGTGGTATCTTTTGTATTGTCTGAAGAAAGGAAAAAATGGCCCCGCATGAATGTTTTTAAATGCCCAGAGGATATTTTTAGTTAATTTCCTCTGCTCAATGTACTACGCTCTTGGCGAAATGTGCTCGCATAATGCGTGCACAGTTATGTGTAGTCCGATTCACAAATGAAATTATAATCAGAGGTATATAGAGCAATCTTTCGTAGTCGGGTAAGGCAGCGTAGCCAACATTTGAATAGAATGTCATCTCTATATGTCCCGTAGAACGTTACATGTGCTTATAATTATTACTAATGCAAACATAGACATTTTGTAGAAATTATGCCTACGGTAAGCAATTAGTTGCAGCAGTTATTCTAAATGGTGCTTTACAACAACTCTTTATAAACAAACGGGAAAAGATTTTTTTTAAGAAGGGGAAAAATTCAGTTGAAATATAAAGAGACAACCGCCATGCATCAGCATTAAGCTTTTCATGGAGAATGATAGACGGTAAACGCCTCAATAAGCAACAATTAAGACCTTGAAATCAGGGTCGCCGACCTTTTTTAATTTCATTATCATTATTATTTTGTTGGGGGCATATCGAAAAGGCGCACCCCTCTATATTATGGGGGAGCTCCAGTTTGTTAACATGCGCATCATGTAAAACTATACAAACACCCCTTCTATCTTTACCAATATCCATAGCGAGTTATTTTTAATCCTAGATCCACACCTGTTTAAACAGGTATAGCCCCCCCCCCAACTGTCTCAAATGCCCTCTCAACACGCACATGCTCACATATAGCATAGAAATCGAAGCCCCGCTCTGTAAGGTCTGAATAATAATAATAATAATAATAATAATAATAATAATAATAATAATAATAATAATAATAATAATAATAATAATAATAATAATAATAATAATAATAATAATAATAATAATAATAATAATAATAATAATAATAATAATAATAGTCATCGTGATTTGGTCTTATATTTATCCAGAGTAGCCACATCAGTATTAGTACTGCCCTTCCTGCTGGTCTTGCAACCCATTTACTCCTGGGTGGAGAGTGGCAAATGTGGATTGATGTCTTGCCAAAGAATATTAGTTCAAGGCTGATATTCGAACCCTCAACCCTTGGATTGAGAGTCAAGTGAATGAACCACTGTACCACGACACCACCATGAAACTTGAAAGAAATTGAGGGGGTTCCCCAGTCTGAATAACAACATTGAATCTGTGGACATATCCTAGTCATTTTACAGCCACAAATGCCCTTTTTAATGCAAGCAATCAAGAATTTGAATAGGCCGGTGTTTAGAGCTCTCCTTCTTGTCATCCCTAATCAATAGTGATGCCCCGAACGGCGTTGCTATGGCAACCCACTGCCTCCCTCATCCATTTTCATTCGAGATGGGACAGAGTCAAGATGAGGAGGACCCTTCGCTTAAACACGAGAGCGCAGAAAGCCTATGAGCAGGTGTATGTATGGGCTATGTATAATAGTACATGTTTAATAGAACTACTTTATTAATATGTCCTCTAAAACATTGTTGACCATAATATTACGAATTGAGAGAAATCAAAACTGACAATGAGACATCTTAGAAAGGAATGATGGTTTTCACTTTCAATAAGATATGGTTCTTTATCATTTATCATTTATTTTATTTATATTTCAATAATCTTCTGTACAATCCTTAAATACAATTTTGTCACAACAAAAATTCCGAATGTGGCTCGAACATAGAATGTATGTATATATATATATATATATATATATATATATATATATCTATTTTGCTAGCAAACTTTAGTCACAAAATCATGGATTCCCCGTGAATATAGCGAGCACAAATTAGGAGGGGGAATGGAAGGGATGGGGTCAGAGTGGAAAGAAGAGAAGGGGAGAGAGAGGGTGGGAGAAAGTGAGAGGGAGAGAGAAAGAGAAAAGAGGGACAAGATAAAACTGGATAATACGTCTCATTACCATCATCACCATCATCATCATCTCCATCATCATCATCATCATCATCATCACCATCATCATCATCATCATCATCACCATCATCATCATCATCATCATCATCTCCATCATCAACATCATCATCATCATCATCATCATCATCATCATCATCATCATCAACATCATCATCATCATCATCAACATCATCATCATCATCATCACCATCATCATCATCATCATCATCAACATCATCATCATCATCATCATCATCTTCATCACCACATTCAACATCATCATCGTCATCGTCATCATCAATATGACATAGACCTGATGAAATGTCTTCCCAAATTTATCAGATTATTATTACCTAGCAATCTGTAAACGCATTTCCCTAAAGGCTTACTCACCCCATAATGTGCTTACCTTGAAATGCTTAACATGTATACGAAACGTTCTTGAAGCTCAGACAAATTCTCCAAGGCACTCCAAAAATCCCAGCGTCCTTCACCGTCCTTCAGACAAAATTCAGACTAAAATCCAAGATTCTCGATTCTCATATTTGTAAAAAGGCGGAGCCGGCTCAATTTATAAACAAGTTAGTGAACAAATTTCCAACCAAATAGATTAGAAGACAATAATAATAGCAGCAGCAACAACAACAACAACAACCAAATATTCTCAGCTTCTCTTGATTTTTTTCCATTAGGGGCTCAGAAACATTCGCCAAAAGAATCTTTTTAATGAACTGAAACAAATTATTTTTAAAAAAAGAGAGAGAAAAGGGTCCTCCAATTTTATTAAACAGCAAAATTCCTCACGATTCAAAAGATAAAAGGTCACTTACTTTCTAAGATTGTTTGACAAGGCTAAAAAAAAATGTCAACATTGGCAATGAATTGCCTCAACGAGTATATTTGCAGACCGAAGTTTTAAATAAGGGACTTACCTCCCTCTCTTCGACGTCCCCTGGTGACACCCCTGCCCCCGCGCGAGTCGCGTGCGGTGAGATGGAGTGTGCTTCATCGTCGAACTCATGACTTGGAGATCATGAAATCCGAGATGATTTTAGATTTGGATGAAAGCTCGAGGCTTTTATCTGCCAGACAGTTGTATTGATTAGTTGGGTTTTTTCGCCAGACATGCCAAACTCCATTTTATTTGTTAGAAAGCTGTATGAAGCTTGGGGGAGAACTTGACTGTTTGACCAGACAGTTTCTCTTATAAACGGGGTTATTGAGTGGACTTTATTGAATAATTTGTTAATAAGAACAAATTTTAACGATGGCTGTACGAGGGATGAAACGAGATGATTTGTCACATGTTGTAAGTGCCTACATGTATAATCATGCTTTAAAAGAAAGTAATGTTCTTGTTATGTTATGTATTCAACATACTATTGAAGTCGTATTTTATTATTATTATTATTTTTTTTTTTGTGATCATTATAACTTTGTCATTACGTATGGACAACTGTCACATATAACGTACAGGAGCAAATACAAAAGAGGTATAATTGCTGTCCCTTAATCTAAAGTAAATGATTGATTTCTGCATTTACTGACCCCATTTTTAAATTATCAAAAAAAAACATTTGCATTTTCTTGCTGTTTTTTGGACAATGCCATATAAATGTAAATTAATAGGAACAATTTTAGGGGCATACTAAACTAAGTCTGTATAACCCCTTTTTAATTAATTTCATTAATTTATTACAATATTTGTTTTTGACAATAATACCCACACACAGGCCCTTCAAATTTACTATTTAGCAGCGCATAGATTAAACATTATGCAGATATTTTTTCAGCATTCAGCTTGTTTAGGATACTCGTGTGTAGAAGATATCAGTGGATCCCGAAATGTATAATATCGATAGCTTTAACTATCAACAGTATTGTAAAGCATTATATCTGATGAAGTATTAAATCCCGGGTAATCACATTATTCTGTATATCGTATGCATGCATCATTATCAACAGGAAATAGATAACCTCCATCCCCCTCTTTCCGCATCCTTTTGTTCTACCGCCCCTTCGGATTGTAAGCGTGATCCCCCTGGGGACAGGAATGGGGTGTCTTCCTTTCTCGTCTGACATGCAAATAATGGGAAGGTGCGAGATCGAGATGCTTAGAGGCGCAGACGTTTGAGTCACGGGGCGAGGAGTGTTATGCTAATTTTCTTTTTGTCTGGGACGATTCGAGGTGGTGAATTGATTGATTCGGGTGGATGCATATTCTGTAGTTGAATCCAACATGTGTGTGAAAATGATATTCCTTCATCACGTTAGTGAACACCACCGAAACAACGTCTGCGTGTGCTCCTGATTACAATTATTTTAAGGTGCATTGACAGTATTTAAGGTGTTTGACTTGAAGGGTTTCAAGAAATATGATAATGATAGGAGATTTTGATTTGATATCTGTACACGAGTACATGATTCTAATAACTCTACAATCATAAATATAATAATGATAACAATAGTGGATTCTTGTACAGCGCTCATGTCTCTCAGACTTGACACTCTGGCGCTCCACAGTTATCACACCGGCTTTAGAATGGCTGCCATTATGGCGCTCTAGCATCTCAAGGAATTAATTCCTGCCAGGAATATCAACACTGGAAGAATCATTGTAAATGAATGCCACCAGGCGAGAATCTATCCATAAACATGCCATACGACACTGCTTTTGGACTTGCTTTAGGACTGATTCTCAACATTTTCAACATGGCACAGGAATAATGATGATAGTTTGTTATGTTACTTCACTACTCAGAATGCAAATATGTGTTTGTAGATAAAGACCAGTTGACAAACGACTTTAGGTCCCATCCGCTGGCGCTAGCACAGAGACTCGAACCCGGTACCCGATTGAAAGAACATGGATTTACCACTTTGCCATAAATCCTCCCTTTAATGATATATTATGTCTTGCCCTACGTAACAACACGTAATGTTTGCAATTCGCATTCTGACTACTGAAATACAATTATTCGTAACATATTTGTAACGAGGCATTTAAAGGTAAAAACCAGTTTAAGAAACGCCCCTCTCTCATAAAAATGAAATGGAAGCTCTCATTACCAATCATGTGAAAGAATATGTTTTGACTAATACGTGATGATACAAATTTTGCCGGGAAAGTCGGGAAACCGCCTACTAATTGATATATTTGGTAAATTATTATATCTATTGGGACCAAATAGATATCGCGCACGTTGTCGCGTAGTCCCATATACATCCTTCTGTGTACAGTGCTTGTAACTTTACTAAGACTGGGCCAAATTTCTTATCATTTTGATGATTCCAGAACCTTGCAGTACACACCAATACTTATGTGCTAGATAATCAACCTTTTCTGATCGATTCCACAACGTTTCTTTCACAATGCAATCGCATGACCAGAACTGGTCTTTATCCTTAACAAAGATTTATGCATTAAATTTGATTACATAACGAAAATGACCTATCGGCCTAATCGAGTCCTTACCAGGACCGTCAATTAAACACGAACCAAAAGAAAGCAACAATTAGGATGTGTTACATGATTGAGACGATTGTGGGCACATATATTATGAACAGATGCGTATCATTACAACTCTGGTATTTAATAAGAGTGGCATGAACGGTGACGCTTTCCTCCTGATTGGGGCAAGTGGGTGAGGAGGGGGATAAGGGGGGTGTTTGTTCAAACAATATTGCATTTGTTTTCATCTTGCAAAATTATCATTGTTATTTTTGCTTCTCTCCCTGAAGGTATTTCATCTCTGCAATATAACTTAACTCTGTTTTATTTATGTGAATGTTTTGTATTTTGTTTATATCATGTTAAATTCAATTGTGTAGCCTTGACTATTATAACATTTGCTTTTGAATTTTAATCGAACAAAGAACATGATATAACATAAAATGAAATGAATGGTGTTGCAGGGTGGGAAAGGAGGGGCGTCATCCAGACACCCCATGAATATAGCCTTCAAAAGTCCCACCAGCTTTCCTACATTTGATGGTTGGGAGGGAAAGGGAGGGGGTATTCTCATTTCTCAAGGGGGGCAACCCCTCCAACCCATGTTGTATCTCTATATGGGGTGATATAGCTCAAACAGGTACTGTCTGGTAGTTAGTTATCTTAGGTAAAGCACGGGACCTGATATACGGTGGCGTACCGAGGGTCCACACATTGTGGGCACACTGCATCATTTTTTTTGGGGGGGAGGGGGCACCCGTCTTTAATATGGGAATTAGCAAGGTCATTGATTAGGGAGCGTGTTGAATGGGATCATATCACCTTCTATTCACGATCCCTCTTTCCCCCTCTCTCTCTCTCTCTCTCTCTCTCTCCCTCTCCCTCTCAATTTCATTCTCTCTATCTCTCTCTCTCTCTCTCCCTCTCTCTCTCTCTCTCTCTCTCTTTATTCTGTCACTCTCTCTTTATTCTCTCTCTCTCTCTCTCTCGCTCGCTCTCTCAATCTCCCTCTCTCTCTTAACCTTTTGTTTTCTCTCTCACTCTCCCTCTTTCTTCTCTTTTTCAAAATTCGATAGGGGCATGTGCCCCTGTACCGAAGTGTACCGAAGGTAGCTACGCCACTGCTGACATAGCTGTTACTTCGCGTTTCAGGAAAACGACAATTTCAGATCGTGCCAAATCGGAAGTTGTCCATCAACCTTGCTGCAGAACCCGGGAATAAAAACAAAATAAAAGTTCAGCCGGAAATGTATCTGATCGTTGCTATCTCTTGTGACATGATTTAATACATCATCATGTTATGAACAAAACGTATAGTCTGATTGTTATGAGCAGTAGCGTACAGTGGGTTGAGTAATCGACCTTTTTTTAAATGTAATCAAATTTGATGCACAAATCTTTGTTGAGTGTCTCGTTACAAATTATTTCATTCACCTGTTACAAATAATTGTATTTCAATAGTCAGAATGCGAATTGCATACATTACATGTTGCTAGGTAGGACAAGCCATAATGTTTGGCATATTGAGGCCTATTGAGGGGCACTTTTGTGGGGGGGTCTTACAAGACGGATGACATATGAGAGAACAAGAAGCTGAAATAGGGGAAGGATTGTGGGAAGAAGTAGTATAATCATTCTATGTTCTCTCTTACTTCTACTATTTTTTCTCCTTTCTTTTTCCTATGTATTCCCCCTCCGATGGGGGTGGGGGAAGTATCCCCCTTATACGCCACTGCATGGTTAAAAGTTAACCTACGCCCTTCTTCCTTCCATCATCACTTGATTTTTAACGGGCAACCGTTAGCATTTTGTACCCAGCACAAGAGTAAGCACCCCTCCCCCTCCTCCCACACATACATACGCACACCCATTGAAGGCCCAGTTACACTAAAATCACGTACAATAGAGGGGTTACTAACATATTCAAATTGTATGCATATTTTTAAACAAAGGTTGTTTTTGCCGACCATCATACAGACTAAATTGCAAGTATTGTAGTCAATTCATTATTAACAGGTCCCAAGGAAAGAAACATCCATAAATTTGAATATGTTATTAATCAAGTCTATTGAGAACCACGACATTCAAGACATCTGTTATATTAATGAGGCTATTCATATTATACTGAAATACAGGCAAGCTCTAGTTAGCAAGACTCCATGTGGGTGTATTTTTTTTTTACTGATTTGTTATTTGGGGCGTGTTTAGGGTGAAACTCCGATAAATCTGACGTAGAAAGATCGACATCAATCATTAGTTTAATTATTACGACGATCCATTCATGTATATACATTTGATTGATTATTGTTTAAATGAGGATTTATGTATGAAGAAGATGTATGTCTACATACATGTATGTATGTGTGTATAGTTGTGTACGTATGTATATGAATAGATTACATCAAATCAATTCAATTAATTGTATTTCACTTTAAAAATGCACTTTAATTTTACTTCTTGAAAACAACTGCCTTTGCCAAGTTGGTTGTACCATTCGACGTATTAATGACATCCCTGCTGTCACCATTACATCTGAGACGGAAAGATAGAAAGATCGAGATGGGAATTTCCTTCCCGCGCGAGAATATCCTTGCTCTTAACCCTCCAGACAATGGGATGACTCAGAGTTGGGATAAAATGTGGATTACTTTGATCAGGTCGCGTTTCGATCCTCAATACGTGACTCAATTCGAAGCGCGGGAATTATGGATCACCCTCCTCGGTCGAATCGAAATGGAATAAGGAGAAGAGAGAGAGAGAGAGGGTGTTTGTCAAGATCTTGATTTGAAAACCTGATGAGGATGCATGAATTGTACAAATCCAATCATATTGGATACATGCAGGCCATATTAGGTTCCCTCCCTCCATACTTTCTGGAGAATGATTCATACTTAAAGGTGAACATGATTTTTATACATTTTACACATTAAATGACAATTTGATATGATAAAGTGATGGACACTTTTCGAATGTACAACACAATATGGAGGGACTATAATAACAGCAACACCTTCATGCAGTTTGAGGGGGAGGGGAGGGGGGGGGGCAATCAGGGTGCAAATAAAGCTACATCCGAATCCTCGATGTATCATTGCGCCACTGAAGGTTGAAAAGTGTATGCTATCTTCACTTTTATTATCATAACTCAATATTTGTTGTTGTTATTATTATTATTATCATCATCATCATCATCATTAATACTACTGCTCCTACTACTACTACAACAACTACTACTACTACTACCACTATCATTTTTATTATTGTTCATATTACTTTTTCAGTTCATGCAAAATGTTGTACCTGCAAAATTTCCCACAATGCATGGCGCAAGGCTGCTAAGGAAAACTATGTTTTGCAACTAATACCCCCCCCCCCAAATAACAACAAAACAATCCAATACAAACAATGAAAACAATAATTGAAAACTACTTCTATCTTAAATAATATGCTAAAATAAAATCATGAAAAATATTAGGGGCAGATCCTGGGGGGTGTTTCACAAAGACTAAGATCGACTTTAAGTTGGACTTAAGTATAACAGGCCGTTCGTGCCATTGTTTGCTCTCACCATTATGATCTTTAGATAATATTTTTTCTTTCAATAATGAATTATCAAAAAATGTTAGTTTTGTAGATTTTTTTACCATGATTTGTACGTCCCTTGAGAGACCAATGCCAGTAAATAATGATAGCAAACAATGGCACGAACGGCCTGTTATACTTAAGTCCAACTTAAAGTCGATCTTAGTCTTTATGAAACACCCCCAGGACTCTTGAAAAAGGGGGAACACTTAAGAGTGGAAAATCGTATATTGAAGGAAAGTTCGATCAGGTTTAAAAAGTGGAGGTAGGGGCACGGGCTGTCTGTGCACCTTAAAGCTGCAGTGAATGATAACAATGTAGGCCTATATATATAATTTTTGCCGTTTTTCTCTTTACAGGTAAATTCAAATACATGAACTATGCCACGTTCAACGACACCAACCAGGTTGTGATCAAGGACATGACACAACCAACACCCGAGCTACTCCAAGCTCTTGGAGAGAGCCATGGTCCACCAGGACTACAGACAAACTATCCAGGTATGTCGACATAGGGGCGTTTCCTAGGTTTTTTCACCTTTTTTTTATTGGGGGGGGGGGTGCCGGGATGGTGAAGAAGGAAATCACAGAAACCACACCAGTGTTACTCCAGGCTCTAGGGGAAAGCCATGGTCCCCTTTCCCCCCGGCTGAAAGACAGATTACCCAGGTAGGCGTTCGTGGATAGGTTCGTAGACAACAAATTACACCGGAGCTACTTGAAGCTACCAGGCCCTAGGAGGAAGCCATAGTCCCTGGACTTCAGACAAACTACCCAGGTATGCGGATATAAGGGCGTCCCTTATTCCCCAAGGGGGCGGTGCAAGAGGACATGGCACAAACTACACCAGAACTACTCCAGACCCTAGGGGAGTGCCATGGTCCCCGGACTTTAGACAAACTATTCAGGTATGTGGGTAAACTGACGTTAAAGGGACGTTTTTGTTCGTTTGTTTGTTTAGGAGGGGCTTGGGGTGAAGAAGACATGACACAGTCCACACCCGAACTACTCCGGACCCGAGGGGAGATAGTGGTCGCATAGTCTTCGTTTTACATTCCCCTTTCCCTTCTCCCTTCCCCTCTTTTTTTCTATTCCGCCATTAGATTTGGACACGTGCCCCTAGCCCCGCTGCGACGCGTCGCTTCGCCACTGAATGTGGGCCCATAATTGTTGTTCATAAATCCGCTTAGGCTGCTCCTCTTCTTAAATTAAAACGAGTGTCTGCACTTCAACATGCCTCATTCCTTTTTTTAATACAATGCACTAGATTAATGAGATAATTAGCGTGTTTAGCCCTCGGTTAAATAAGGTAAAATCTAAATGAGAGAGTTGGCTATTTCTCAGAGGACGACCAAGCGTGATATTGATGAGATATTTAAATGTATTGTTTAATATTGTTAACTCTTTATATCGAGTCCCGCCGCGACAATACTGTCCTTTGTCCAGGTAAGAAATCATTCCTATAAAGTGCTAGAGCGCTATAATGGCAGCCACGCTAACGCCGGGGTAATATTGTGGAGCGCCTGGAGTGTAAAGGTTGACAGACATACAAGAACCCACTATTATTAAATAATCTCTCTCTCTGTCACGTTGTATTTATTGCCATAGGATCGATATACCAAATTGAAATTTAACATTCAATACAATAGTTGATTTTTTTTTTCTTTCTTTCGTTGATTCTTTCTTCTGTATTTATTTTTTTTCCTTTTCTTCTTCTCCTTCTTCTTCTTATTCTTCTTCTTCTTCTTTTTCCTCTTCTTCATTTTCTTCTTCTTTTTCTTCCTTGTTTGTCAAAAATATCTTCATACGTTTACCCCTTGTACCCCCTCCCCGCAAGAACTTTACCACTGAATCACTGCAATATGTCCCTTCCCTGTTGAAAAAAAATGTGCCCTATTCATTTTACCAGTCAATTTTATGACTCACCATGTACAGTTAATGAGAGTACTCTCTGAGCTAAATTGGATACAACATATGGAGCATAAAACATGAACTTTTAATCCCCATATCGATGTAATTTAGTTCATTCGTCTTTTTTGTTGCCCTTTTTTGTTTGATTTATTAGGAGGGTATCACGAATCTATCACGAGCGGAGGAGCGATCGCACCGGATCTTCCCACCAAGCCTGCATCGTATTTTCTCATATCAGCATTCAAGGTGAGTTCTTTATCATCAGGATATCCCGTGGGTATTGGGGAGGGCAGAGGGAAGGGAGGGGAGGGGGGTTACGTATTTATTTTGAACGGGGAGACCTGTTTTCTCATATGACAGCCCTCAGTAAGCTCTCTATGAGGGATATTGGGGCAGCGATGGGAGAGAGGGGTGAACAACTAAAGAGATAGGGAGAGAGAGGGGGGATTTGCTGGAAAATGTTGATACATGGGGATGGGGTCTCACCGACACTCCCTCGTCCTAGAAATGCCCCTGTTCATATTTATGTGCTCCATTTTTTTAATGGTTCTCGTCGGTTAATCTATTTAGTTTTTATCCTGATTGATCATCTTGTTTTCTGCAGGCTTCATCAGACATCGACTCGCTTGACGTCGAAAAGGACATCGAGCTTCTAACCGGCCTAGACATCATCAAAAACGCCTCCTTGACCGGTGGCAAGTTCCAAGTCGGTCCTTGGGCTCTCTACAGGCGCTTCACCCCCGCTATCCCGTTCAAACCCTACGACTTTGTCTTCCGCCTCGAGCTTCAGGGCCTGGAATCGGACCTGGAACCAGCCAAAGATCTAGTCCAGAAGCTGAACGAAGCCCCGACGGTGGATGGCATCGAACGGTCCATCACAGAGTTATACAAAATCGACCAAAAAGATGTTGTTGCCCATGATTGAAGATGAATAGCGCCATCTTGTGGTGAATTAACGTACATGTTTGCATCAGCGAATAATAATAATTGAGCGCTGCAAAATAATATAATTATTCAAAATATTACGCTATGTATGATGCTGGTTGCACTCGAGAAAACACAAAGTGTAAGCTCTGTTTGCAGAAAAATTCATTTTTTATGTTCAAAATTAAAAGTGAAATGTGCACATCGACGTATGAATAAGTCACCTTTCGTGTATTATCATAAATAATGTTTTGTTAATCCACGAAAAAGATGTGTGACTCTATTGAATGTATGGTTAAAATGATGTTGTTTAAAATTACTGATATTGCTGCAAGATGATAAATGCATGAAAATTGTATCGTGTTGCCAAATGGCTTTAAGTAACCGGTCATAACTATTGCTCAAACATTAATAAAACATGAGAAAATAACAAGTAGGCCCTAATCGGAAAAGGAAAATTAAGACATTTCCTCATTTAAATGGGTTTTTAGGTAGCATTATCACATTCAAACGAAGTCTGAAATCGAAAAAAATCTTAGCATGGCATGATTTTAAAATTCCATTGTGTATGGAGAGCCAGTATGGGCCTATTTAGGAGGAAAACAACATTTCCAAAGCAATGGCGTATCCAGTAATGATAAGAGAAGGGGGCGGCGATATCCTCTCCAGAAGGGGCGGGGTTTAGAAAGTAATTTGGGATTCACGTATATTAGAACCACTGCACATTTTTGCTGTGCCTTTTAACGGTGAAGGGGCAGGGTTCACGCTGTGTTGGATACACGGAGAGGTGTTGTGGTCTAGTGGATAAGTCATCCGACTGCAGATCACAAGGTACGACGTTCGAGTCCCGCCGCGGCACTAATGTCTGCTGGCATGACGTTAATCTACATTTGCCAGTTAATGTGGTTGGATGAGCAAGTGTGCGCTTGTAAAATCACGTCTGGCCCGAATGCTCCCCAGGGAGTGGAGAATGTGCATACATTGTGTGCGGGTAAGCCTGAATCCGAATATATCTGTAAAGCGCTTAGACACATCGTTGATGTATTAAGCGCTATATAAAAGCGCAATATTAAAATAACACCACCGCACAGCACAATTACTATTTCCTTCTCCCATCATAGCTCTTTCAGACTTTGTCTCTTAGAAATACCATAGAAATACCACAAATAAGGAGATGTATATAGATATTAATCCCTGATCGAAGCATACTTTGTATTTGTACCTAATTGTCATACTGACCGACTCTGCCCCCTTTTCTCTCTCTCTCTCTCTCTCTCTCTCTCTCTCTCTCTATGTGTCTTCCTCCCTGTTTCTCTCTTTCTTTATCATTCTTTCCTGATCATAATCATTACTATTCAAGAATAATAATTAAACAAGTGCATGTGCTGTAGTATGATCATATTTTAATTGGCCAATTAGCCATTATGTAATGATATTTTCATTTGGATTAAAAATGCAACATCCACTTATTTTAAGGGAAAGTCCATCCTGATTTAAAGATAAACTTGAGTTCTGGTAAATATAGAAAATCAATTCTCACAAATTCCAATGAAGCTTTCGCTGAATTGTTCAAGATTGCAAATAAATGACTTGCGCCAAAAAATGTTGGGTAATGAGCATAGAAAGATAAGGATATCCGGGTAAGTAGTCCCGACACCATGTGCTTACACAGGTCACGATGTGCAAATGGGAGTTGTGGTTTTTTATGGAAGTTGTGGTTTTTATCGAAGATGATGCCCAGTAGGTTTTTGTGCGTTTGTTTTTTATGTCCCTGGTGCAAACAACCACTGCAGGACTACTGCAGGATAAACAATCCAGAATAAATCATATAGCAATATTCTCTCAAAAAAAGATTCCCATACAAATGCTCAAGGTTAGCTTTAAGATGGTTTTAATAGAAGCATTAAATCGAGAGGAACAGTGAAAGTTTTTAAGCAAATTCCGATTGAAAATAAGAAAGTTATGAATTTTTGAAGTTGCAATTAATCAAACACAAATTGGCAACTCTGTGACGTATATTGCGAGTTCCTCTCCCATTTGCTCTGTACTAAACAAAATCAGAAATTTTTATTTTCCCTTTAAAAAAATATTCAGCCAACTTTAACAACTCATAACTTTCTTATTTTTTATCGGTTTTTGCTTAAACTTTTACTGACCTGTTTCTTTCATTTTCCTGCTTCTATTAACACCAACTTATTATCAGGGTGGGCTTCCCCACTAAGAGATAGGTCTGTGTTGATACCAAAGATGTTTATAAATGTAGACAGCAAAACTCTCTCCTCTACCCTGCTTCTTTGTCCCACATATATAATTATGTATCAACTGTTTAATATCCATTGAATGTATTTTGGAATAAGATTCAACAGCTTACTTTGACATGTCGTTCTTCAGAAATTAAACTGTCATGATAGTTGCTTCACGATAAATTCATGTAACAATGTCATCATTTATGCCAGTGTACTATGTTGATTTGAAGAGAAGAAATTTTGTATGAGCAAGTACAATTTTTAAGTTACATTACCTCAGTTGAGAACGAAAAGGGCCCTAGATTTTGACGATTCTACCTTGTGGGTCTTAGACTTCTCTACATGATGCCAAACTTTGCAAATTAGTCTTTTATAGAAAAGAAAAGAGATTTGAGTTTCTGTAACTTGGACACCGCGTTTCATACAAAAATTGAAATAATAGACTGCTTTTAATAATAGGTTAGGTTGCACATGATGTATGTTGGCCTCAAGAACGGGGGAGAGAGAGAAAGGGGAAGCAGAAAGAGAGAGAGAGAATGAAAATTAGAGAGATAGAGAGAGAGAGAAGAAACGGAATCTAAGAGAAAGAGAGAGAGCTATATATATATATATATATAGAGAGAGAGAGAGAGAGAGAGAGAGAGAGAGGGAGAGAGAGAGAGAGAGAAAGAGAGAGAGAGAGCGGGGGAAGAGGGGTGGGGTATATAAATTGAGAAAGAATGTAGAATAGTGAATAAATTCGTCGATGATGTAGATTAACATAGGGGGCGCTCTGTAGAAAGGCGAATTGCAGGATTGTGTCAAGTCTCAACCTTCAGCTGCTCAATCTGCCAATCTCTCTCTCTCTCTCTGCTCCCTTTCTCTCTTCTCTCTCATCTTTCTCCCTCTCTCTCTCTCTCTCTCTCCCTCTCTCTCTCTCTCTCTCTCCCTCTCTCTCTCTCTCTCTCTTTCACCCCCACAATATTTCTGAGTACAATAATTTCATAAAATAATCATAATGTCCCTGTAGAAACAAGGGTATACAAATTACACACGCCATTAACATGATTAATTCATCAGAGATTTTGTTCAATATTCATGATATATAGTATATACAACGAAGGCAAGAGTATTTACATGATATACAAAGTATCATTATTTTTAAATTACTATATAAAATATCATACAAAATGCCATATCATTTGAAGATTCCCTTAGATTTCGTTCATGAATATTAATATCTCCCAGAACGCATTAAGTTTGAATTTGATTTGTCATCATAAAATGTATGTTACCCCGTGGTGTGTCATGATAAGCATGATTGAGACAGGGGTTTCGCGATTTCGAACAATGCCGAAAGTTCATTCCCGAAGGTTCGTAATTCCGAAGGTTCACAATTCACACATAGACGTTTACCAATGGGGTTTATAAAATATTCAGGTTAGTCTTTCCGATCATGTTGGTGCTTCAATATGATTGATTAAAGGGATAGTTGAGTTCTTGTTTAAGATCGCAAATGCCTTCAGAGTGCATGGTTATTGCTCTTATTCTTATTTATGACATTTCTAGTGCCCTTTTAGAACCTAAAATTGCTATGAAGGTAATTAAATGTGTGAATTTAGATTGAATACGATCATAGCAATTCAGCTCCACTTTCAAAAAAATGCGGTGACCGTTAATTAATTAATTAATTGATTAATAATAACAATGCACGGACCGGCTGGTTGCGCGTATTATAACCAACACGAAAAAGCCAACAAAAAGCCAATATTGACATTGGCTGGAATAAAACGTATAAGGCGCTATCTCGCTTTTCAACGGCGGGTTCAAAATTACCGAATATTTGTGGGGCACCAAAAATATTCGAAACGGTTATATTTATGGATATTTCAGCCGTCTCTGAACCGGTCTTGATCAAACAAAGATGATTTTGTCATTTAAATTGCATATTCTTTCAAATTTGACACTCAGATTATACCAAGGAAAAGCCGTCGAATTATACTAAGAGATTTTGTTTCCTCTATCAAAATTTGAAACGAGTTAGATTTCTGACCATTAAAATGAGGCCCCCTTCCATATAATTTTAAATGTATCACTTTTTTACCCGGTAATATTACGAACCGAGCAACTTTTTCTAAATTGGCTTGACAAAATGAGCCGATTTCGACGAAAATATTCACGAAATATTCTATATTCGCAATTTAGTCAGCTATCGCAGGTTCAGACAAAACTGCGATGATCAGACTTCTCTGTGCTGCATGCAATTCTGGACCCTGTTTCATAAAACTTGTTATCAATAACAAATGCTAAATTTAAATTACTAATCTGCTCTCAGCCAATCAAATTCCACTATTTCAGTAGCTTATAACAGTTATCGTAGCTTGATAACAAGTTTTATGAAACAGGGCCCAGGCTTCCAGAATCACGTTTAAAAATGGATCATGGACCCTACTTGGTTAGCTCAAAAGACATCAGCTGCAGTCGTTCGATAATTTTACTCTCCGTATTTCAAAGTACAGTAAGCTCACAAGATATCATAAATACATTGCATAAAACTTCACCATGATCATCAGTGCTTCTCAGGATTTAAAAGAAAAAGAACAGCTGCGTTTCATCCGAATGCCCCTTTTCACCTTAAAGCGCTAGAATTAAGAATCATGATTTTCACATAAGTTCACGAACTGCCATTTTGTTTAATAATAATAATAATAATAATGATTAGATCAGTTTATATAGCACAGGTACTATATGAATATACTCTACTGGGCGGTGTTGAAAACAGTGCTACTTTACAGACACACAATAACAAAAAAAACTATTCAAACGCTCCTGAAATCAAGTGCATCTTCCACAAAACTTTGAAGACAGCAAAAGGTGATGCTTTATTTACGTCTAGTGGTAGGTTATTCCAAAGGTTTGGAGTGGCGCAACTGAAAGTGCATTCTCCAAGAGTTACTTTTGTTTTTGTGTGAGATACATGTAGCTTTAGAAGCAGCTTTCTTTAGCGTAAGCCTATAAGTCTGGCGGCCCTCCATCACAGATCTACGATCGGAATCAGGTGTTGGGTAATCGGGTAAGTTAAAGATAAAGTTGAGTTCTGGTCATGCGATTGCATTGTGAAAGAAAAGGTGTGGAATCGATCAGAAAAGGTTGATCATCTAGCATATAAGTATCGGTGTGTACTGCAAGGTTCTGGAATCATCAAAATGATAAGAAATTCGGCCCAGTCTTGGTAAAGTTACAAGCACTGTACACAGAAAGATGTATATGGGACTACACGAACATGTGGCATAAAAATCCGTCCCGATTTTTATGCTATTACATACCATTTTTAGAATATTAAGGCATTTGAAGAGCCATCCTTTTCAGGGAATATTTTTTATCTGATGTTCTTCCACACTTGCATAATAACAAAGATAATGCTCACAATTTTTGTTCACCTCTTCCCAGAACTCAACCTGCTCTTTAAGCTGTAAACGTTATTACCGCCCAAACGTTTTCGTTTACTTGCAAGGTGCGAAACATATTTCAGCTCCGTTTTCGGGTATGGTCTTCGACAATTTCTTTAGGAACTCTTCCTCTTTAGTCTGTTCAGCGTCCCGACTCAACCGGACAGCTCTGAATTCCAGACTAAAATCAGTTCTAATCAAATAAACATAAATCACAAATCTGCTTTGAGAATCATGTCTTTGCTGATGAAGGACTCTTTCTTCACGAATTTGTCCAGTTTTTCGCCGGTGAACGTGAGAATATGGTATTTCTTCGTCTCAGTCAGATCTTCAATGCCAAGATGTCTGTAAAGTTGCCTGACCTCTGTTCCATTCGACAACACAAGCCTGGATGCATTTGCAGCCTCGGTCTACCGCCATCTACGATCAAAGGGAAAGGTGAGAATGGCAAGAGAATTAATGTCATCGTCAATGTCATTCAGTTCAGTTTCAGTTTCAGTTTAGTTTCTTTTATTTCACATGAAAAAAACAATACATTAACAAAACATAGCATATACATATACATATAGCATAGCACATACTGGTTAATTTAGTCCAGAATCTGGCCGTCCAGAGGATGGCTACCTTACGGGGAAAAAAAGACGCGGCCGGGAGGTGATTGCCCAGGGGATAATTGTCGAATGACCCCTAATCGCCTGTCATTGTATTTCGCGGCTTTTTGGTTTAGGATTAGGAGCTTATAATCGTATCCTCGTACATCGGATGAGTGGTGGCCATGGATATTCTTTGTCTGCTAACCACTGAACTCAACGTCTCCTTGTAGCTATGTTCGAGTATGTGGTATATTCCCAATCCTACCCCATCCCTAAACGCATAGCTACTCTCTGACCCTCTGTATTAAAGTATCAAAAGAGAAGGAAATAAACTTACCTTGATAACCTTGTGCATGAGAGCCACGCCTAGTCCCATACCTGGAGAAGAAAATGATATAATAAAAACACTTCTAATTTTATTCAAAGATAGACGTACACGAATCTAAAAAGATTATGAGGATATTTCTCCCTACCCCTCCGAAGTAAAAAACACTCTGAGAGGGCCGATTGGATTTCGAAATGATTTCCTGAGAAAATGCGCCCCTCCCCCTAGAAAATGTTCGATTCGTCCCTAAGTACTGTTATTGCTTGCGATACGTAATCCGACCATAATTTTATGGGATATACAAACGGGTAATGATAATTTTAATATATATTTGCCCTCGAGTTGATTTTTGGAAAGTCTCTGCGACCGTGTTTTAAGGATTCGTTCTCGTGGCTTTGCATTTCCAGGGGGGTGTTTCACAAAGATCCTAAGTTGAACTTATCTCTAAGTTGGACTTAACAATTATGGAAAGTGGTTAGCATCTTTGAAAATATTTTGTAAAATTTATTTTAAAAGGCATAAATAAACAGTAATCGAGCATTTTTTTACCCGATTTAATGGATTTTTCATCAACATGTCCCCCGACCCTTTCCCCATTTGGCAGTTTATAACTTCCCAACAAAGTATTGGTTCGTCCTGCAAATTTCGTCACCGTGTAGAAAAGAGGCAGTTCTACATTATGGTGCAATTTACTTCCCTAGCTCATCCATTATGGCTGCGCAAAAGACCAAAAACTATTTATATATTATAGACATTTTAACTTTATCACAACAAAAGAATAATGTAATATACAAAATAATATAAAGAACATTAAACAGTTGGGTTCGATCCTATCAATCATTCTTCAATTCATGAAATATTCACTTTAGGTAGCTCTTTTATGAAATGACTACGAAATATTCTTCTCCGTCTTTCCGTGACAAAAATAATTATACAAAATGTAATATTTCTGGTTAATAGGAAACGTAAATATTGTGAAAGTACCTTTTGATAGTTATATCATTAATTTGTAGATTTGTTAATTAAAATGTTTATAATATTATTCATTCAAAATCGAAAATGAGTTTGAGCTGTCATTCCAGAACCTTCTCTACGAACACGATCGCGGAGACCTTCGAGAAAAATCAACCTTAGAGGAAATATCAATAGCCTTATCTATCACCTGTTGAACGTGCAAGCATTACAATCCCGGCGCATTACCTAATCCGAACATAATTTCTATGGGATACAAAATAGTATTGATATTGATTTTTCGAAATTCTTTGCGATCGCGTTTCTAAGGCTACTTTCCCAAAATTGTGATTGATCTTACCTCGGTACTCCCTCTCAACGAAGAGATCTTCGAAATAAAGCATTTTGCCGTTCCACGAGCAGAACCCGTAGAAGTAGAGGGCGTACCCCACTAGGACAGATGTTCCGTCACCGAACAGCTTCTCCAGCACGGCGCACTGGAAAACTGGATCGGGACCGAACCCGTCTCGGCGAAGATCTATAACAAAATAGAGAAAAGAAAAAGGTAAATTTAAAGGATTGCTTCAATTTTTAATCTTGTTACTGTGGGTGTTATTGTTGTTGTTTGTGTGTCGTTTATTTTTGATGTTGTTTAGGTACAGCTTCTCGAGCACGGCGCAATGGAAGACGGGATCAAGACCGAACCCATCTCGGCGAAGATCTTCAAGAAAACAGAAGGTTAAGAGAATGTACGATCATGACGATAAATCCTCAGAATAAAATATAATGAAGAGAATGAATTAAACAAAATTTTAAAAAAAATTGGTAATCAGGGGCGGCGTGTAGGAAGAGCTTTTGGGTGGAAATTTGTTGTTGAAGAAATGTATCGAAGTGCCCCACCCTCTCTCCTAAGAAGGGCACACCAGGCTTTACCCCTACTGAAGGTAATTCTCCAAAAGTTGACTCCTTCAAGGCAGAATTAACAACCAAACCCCATCACCCATCACCATATCCCAGTTCTACTAGTTATGGTGCAGGATGAGAGTTTGGATGAAGACAAGGCAGAGGATGCAGAGTACTTCCTACTTGGAGGATATAGCCTTTGGGAGGCCATCGTAGACCTAGGCCTATCTGATGATGAAAGGTAACAAATCGTATACAGGGGTTTGCATCTCAATAAAAAAATTATCAATTAATGTAGAATTAGTATTATATGGGTATTAGAGCGCGCCATCTTATCTCCGGAAGTTGAATAGATTCACTGCAGCTTCAAAGAAACTAGACGGGCAAAGGGGTGAAGAGCCCAGTAGCTATCGTAAAACTAATCAATTAAGACTAATCAAATGCTTCAGTAGGTCTATTAAGACTAATCAAATGCTTCAGTAGGTCTATTGAAGTTTATAGCTTGCTTTAGCGAACTCCAAGTGACATCTTGAGAAACCAGTGTAGGCAAAATAATTAGTCGTAAACTCTCTAACACGAGCTAAAAAGTTGCTCAAATGATTCCAGGAGTATTGTCCTTAAAGAAGAATATTACCAGATCATGAATATTGAGTAGAATGGTGTTTTTAACACGGAGATTTCCATGAGACAGAAACAGACAAGTCTTCTCTCTCTAAATCTCTGTATATAATTGTATACGTCAGTTTTGGAAGAATATCTTGGTAGAAATGTCTCCTGAAAAGAAATTCTCTTAAAGATACTATGTCCCTTTTGCAGCCAACATCAAATTCTGTAGAACTTTGCAGGAATTATGAATATGTCATGTATGTCCTATCTGTGAAATTTAAACGTTAGCAGTGTCCTAATATTCAAATTATGCAAGGAAACCTGTTTACTTGCTAGACTTCACTGTCAGACACTATTGAGTGACTGACTGGCTTTTTTTTCTTTGGTAATAACATACATAAAATGAGCTGTAAAGGGTACATGAGCATTTGTCTACATCAATAACCCACTTCTTGTAATGGCCAAAATTAAACTGATTGAATCTTTGCGCAGCATAAAACGTACGACCATTCGGTACAATGGTCTGAAAATCAGACTATTACTTACTGTATTGCTATCACTTAAGTCGATTCGACAACTAATAGTCGTTATTTTCCCACTTAAAACATTTTCAAGCCCCTTTTTTTAGGGAAGTTCTAAATTAGTATTATCTTTCAAATGCCGTTGGAATTTAACCTTTTCATATTTTTGGCCTGCAAATGGGACATGGTACCTTTAACATGCCCTCTTTTTCAACATATGTCAAGAAAAAATATGTGTGTGTAGTCCCATGTACCCATTTCTGTGTGCAGTGCATGCGATCTGCAGCACGATTGAGTCAATTTATCTTCATTTTGATCATTCCAAAACGTCTCAGTTTACATCAATTCTTACGTTCTACATAATCAACCTTTCCTACTTTCATCGATTTTCTTTCATAATGCAATCGCATGACTAGGGTCCCGTCTTATGCCGATTGATTCGAATCAATCGCAACTCGAAATCAATCGCAACTCCTATCTCTTAAGTACACAGTTGCGATTAATTTCAAGTTGCGATTGATTTGAATCAATCGCAACTCTTTATAATACAGGCCCAGTACTCGATTTAATTTTTAAATAATTTCTCCTAACACTTAAACACAGTAAGTGAGCCCATGTGGTCTTGGATCTAGTACACATGTGTTTTTTTACAGTATCGAAACAATTATGACACATGAAATTATATCCGCCACCGTCATAATATGTTGCCATGGGTGCAGACATGTCCAAGTGCACTTGGCAACTTTACTCTTTCTTCCATGTCTGTGCCGTCACTTCATTGTATAATCTGAGCGCATTGGATTCAACACAATGCCACTGTATGTTGGTTTTAGCACGAAGACAGTGTTTGGGGAAAGGAGGGGCGTAAAAAAATAGAGTTCTCTGAAAACTTACTGGAAATAATTTGAACTCTAGTGTTCACCTTTATACATTTTAAAAATTACGTTGGGTATTAAAGGCTTGGGTAAGGACATACAGTGGAAACCTACAAATGCATTAAGGGAAGAAGAGAAAGAAAAAAAGTAGGTTAATAGGCTTGCAGTGAAGAAGTACGAAGAAAATAGAGTTTGGTGTTCTCATTTTGGGGGAAATTGTTTGTGCTCGAAAAATTGAAATTATGTTGTATGTTGTATATGAAGGTCGGACATGCTTTCTGGATTTATTGGCAACGAGCCAAAATCTTCCCCATCATGACGATAATGGCGCGCGCTATGATGTCGATCCGGATTGATGATTGATGATTGATGATGTAACCTTTGACCTATAAATTTCTTCTCCTCTCTGAGCCAACACTCGTCCCTTTATTGATAGAGTCTCTTCCCGACTTCTCCTCAAACAGCAAACCATTTTGCCAACTGTAATAACCATTATCTATTACCAAAGAG